>VMDR010000202.1:214304-332997 GCA_007922815.1 Macrotus californicus | reverse complement strand
CAAGCAAACACAATATATGGACTTTAGAATAAGGGCCTCCAAAGGTGTCCATTTCTCACTCCTGGAACCTGTGGCTATGTGACCCTCCAGGACAAAAGAGCCTTTGTAGCTATGGCTCAGGCTAAGGACTGTGAGATGGGAGGATTTTTCTGGGTCACCCAGGTGAGCCTTTAAAAGTGGAGTCTTTTCTGACTGTCATCAGAAAGAGACAGAAGAAGGGCCATAGAAACAGGCCAGGAGAATGAATTCTCCCCCAGAGCCTCCAGGAAGGCATGTTGGCATCAACTTGACCCCAGCAAGAGCCCCATCCGACTTCTGACCTGCAGAATCATAAAGTGATGTATTTCTATTGTGGAATCACCAAGTTCACGGAAATTTGTGACAACGGCACTAGAAAATGAATACAAATCCAAACAAGCAAACAACATTTTAAAAATTATAATCATCAACATTTGATGATTTTAAGAAATGATAGGAGATTAGGAATTATCTGAATAATTCTAAGAAATTGCCTGATGTGATCATCGTATTTCACCTCTTTGGGTAGACTGATTTCCGGATTTCATGGGTTTGGGTGCTATCTTTATACAATTTTTTTTTCAGTGAACACTCTTGGAAGAAAGGGGGAAGGGGAGTAGGCAGGATAGGGGGTGGTAAAAGCTAAGCCAGGATGTGGTCTCAGCTGGAGGCTGAGATCCCACAGGGTGCTCTGGAACATGAATACCATCACAGAGGTCTTCTGTCCTGGCAAGGGGTCGGGGTTTTGCCCCTTGCGTCAGCCTATCACTGGTTGTCACTGTCCCAGGTAACAGAAGGGTTTCCATTGGCTGAAGTAAACTCCCCAGAGAACAAGGCAGCCACGAGCCATGCACCAGCACCCACAGGACCCCATTAAAGGAATCAAGACAGACACCAAGAGCGTCTATTACAGTCTACTCCTTGAACCGCTCGGTTCATTGCCTCTCACGTTAAGTTCACTCTGTGAAGGCACAGCTGCTACAGAACTCCGGTCACAATTTGAGGAAATTTTAACAAGGGGAAGATTAATGGGCCCTGGTCGGTGTGGCTCAGTTGGTTGGGCATTGTCCCGCAAGGCGAAAGGTTGCCGGTTCGATTCCTACTCAGGGCACTGGGTTGTTGATTTGGTGCTCGGTCGGGGCATGTGCGAGAGGCAACCGATTGATGTTTCTCTCCGGCATCGATGTTTCTCTCCCTCTCTCTCTCTCCTTTCCCCTCTCTCTAAAGATAAATAAATAAAATATTTTTTAAAAAAAGGGTCAGACTAGAGGGATGAACTAGAGCCCCATGACTGCAGTCAGTCTCGCGGCTAAACAAAGAAGCACCCTCTCCTTCCACCACCACGCATTCCAGATTGCCCTCCCTGTTAGCACTTCCGCTGCTCTAAGTGGCCGGCCTGATGGGGTAGCACAGACCCTCGTCCATTTTCAGTTATAATTAGGCAGCGGGCATCAAAAGATACCCCAAGTGATTCACCTGCACACCAAGAATATGACCCACTGTTCTCAGCGTGTGGCTGCAGCCGTACTTCCCATGATGCTCATGGTCTCTGCCAGAATGGTGACTTTGCCTTCTGGTCTGCCTAAAATGTTTACTGAGACTCTTATTGTGTCCTGTGATGGAAACTGGGACTTTAAGATCCACAGGGCCTGGGGACACCACAGAAATCCTCCAAGTAGACCACTGGGAGGTACAGAGAGTGGAACAATTTCTCCTTTGCAGCGCTTGGTACTGAGGCTCAAGGACACAGCCACATACAATGGCCATTGATTTAAGGAATAGTCTGCTTCCTTAAAGATAGCATGCCAACCTCAAGGGCGTCATTTCCAAGCTAACATATCAGCTATTCCTTCAACCACTTCCACAGAGGGAAGGACACGGCAAGATCAGCAGACCCCATGGCCATGTGCCCACGGCGGCAGCACTTTACCCAATGTTATCTTTTGCAGCATCTCATGATGATGTGTGTATGTGAACCCTTCAACAGTGGTGCTGGCGGAGGCCCTGAGAGCCCGGAAGGCAAATGCATACCTGGAATATATGTCAGTTTCAATCAGGATGTCCAGGATGTCAGGAAGGGCCTGATATAATAATCTCTTTGTCACCAAGTGATGCAGTTGGTCAGCTCACGGGAGATAGCAACAGTGTCCCGCCTTGATCAGTGACCGGCTGCTGGCTGCCTCTCTGGGAAGGTGACTTGGGCAGGGGAAGCTCTCACCCAACAAAGGCAACTCAGCAGAGCACAGGGTGGCTGGGAGCCATCAGCCAGCCACCAACACTTGCATTGGAGGGGATGAGTATACCAGGAAAGGCAATGAAAATGGGATCAACAGGCAAAGAAGTGGGGGGGGGGCTTCGCTATTTTAGGCAGAAAGTGACTTAAGAATCATGTAACAACTATGTGGCTGTATTATTTAAAACATTATTTTGCCCACCCGTCACCTTAGTTGAGCCTCACCAACATAAAACCCATGAAGGAATTGGGACTGGCTTACCCCACTCAATAGCGTGAATGAGTCTCAAAATAATCACGTAGGTTGAAAGAAGGCAAACAAAAGAAGCCTCACTCGTTCCATTTACATAGAATTCTAGAAAATGCAAAGTAGTCTACAGGCGACAAGCAAACCAGTGTTTCCTGGGAAGGACTGGCGCCGGGAAGGCAGGCAGAGATGAAAGGGACAGGGGGACACCCTGGGGTGATGGCGATGCTCACTGTCTTGACCTCAGCGATGATTTCACAGGTGTAAACACATGTCGACATCCGGGAACTCATATACTTTAATATGGGCAATTAATTGTATGTCCATCACACCTCAGTAAAGCTGGGGAAATGTTATTAAACAGAAAAGCACTTATTGCAACTTATTGCTTCATTAGGGCCTCAAAAAAAAAAAAAGACTTGAGTCAAAGTATGCAAACTCAAGGTCATCCAGCTAGGCCAGCCCAGCCCTGCCTCCAAAAATCTCTTTTAACCACGACCTCGTCCTGCCTCTTGTGCCCATGTGATGATTCTGATCCGAATATACTTTTCCCCCATTTCCTTTGCTGCCTCCCGTGTCCGAGATGGAAAGGCCTGCCAGCCTCCTCTCCAGACAACCACAGAAGCTCCAGGGGAGTGTACACCCCACCTCGCTCTTCTCCCGTTACCTGGCCCAGACCTGCAGCCATCGCCGACCGACGTCATCTTCCCGAGCAGGCGTGTTCTGACAATTTGCTGGTAATTGGACACCACTGGCATATCATTAGCTCCCTCTATTCCCGCCACATGTGGCCTGGCTTGGCTGGTCGCTGCTAAATGCCTGATACATTTCAGCTCTGGCTGGAAATTGGACCCAATCTAGAAAGCCACTCAACCACAGTGTGGGTATGAAGGGGGCAGCTGAAACCTGCCAACCCCATTCCTGCATTGTCTTTCCTGGGGGCTTTGAAGGGGCTCCAGGCACAGTGTAGTGGGCTTCTGTCTGCCCGAGGGAGGGCTGAGGTGCAGAGAGGGCAGAACTGAAGGAAGGAAGGAAGCAGCTGGCTGCTTCGCTGCAGGCTGTGTGACTTTGGTGAATATTTCACCTTCTCTGGGCCACGTGGTGTATAGAGTGCAGGTGCTCAGACTTTGAAGGAAAGTCTTGGGAGGAAATTTCAGCTCCATCACCACCAGATGGATGACCACGGGCAAGTTCTTTAACCTCTATAAGACTCAGTTCATTCATCGCTGAAATGGAAATGAGTAATAGCACTTTTTCACTGGGCGACTTTGAGCTTCCTATGAGAAGGCATGTACCGTGCCTGGCACATAATAAGTGTTCAATGAACAGCAGTTATTCTTACCCACATTGCCACCCCTTGATGGATGAATATATTTCTAAGCCACCTGGCACTCCCCTCTCCCCTGGGTCACCCACATGGAACAGGACACTTGGAATCATGATCTTGTCTGGTGCCTCTTGAGTGAATGCAATCAGTGATCGCGTATCTAGAATGGTGTGTGGTACTTAATCGAAGTATCTTAATAAGTACTAGACAAACACAGAGAGCTATGGCCCAGCATCTCTGTGCTCCCCCCCGCCCCATTCAGCTATTAGTCCCAGACATGTTCACCTAGAGCCCGGGAATGTGGCCGTATTTGGAGATAGGGTCTTTGCAGATGTTGCCAAGTTAAGAGGAAGCCCCACTGCATTAGAGTAGACCCCAAATCCAATGGCCGGTGTCCTTACAGGGAGAGGAAGAGAGAGATCTCGAGACACAGACACATGGGAAGGAAGGTGACAGGGAGACAGAGACAAAGAGGGGAGTGATGCTGTCACAAACCAAGGGACACCCAGGACCACCAGAAGCTGGAAGAGGCAAGGGAGAATTCTTCCCTAGCGCCTTTGGAGGGGTGCAATCCTGTGAGCACCTTAATTTTGGGCTTCTAGCCCATAGACCATCAAAAACTAAATTTCTGTTGCTTTAAGCCACCAACCAGTAGTTTGTAGTAGTTGTTAGGAGAGGCCTGGGAAAGTAAGAGTGATCGACATAGTGCGTTGCACATGGTCAATTCTCAATAAATGTTGTTGAGTGAGTGAGTGAATGAATGAATGAGTGAATGAATGAATGAATTGGAAACATTCAGAGCCTGACAGGGCTTCACTAAATAGTTAAGTTATGTCAGCCTCTTTGGCAACCATGGCTAATGTTCAATGGTCTCTTCATTCATTCACTCATTCATTCATTCATCATCTATCATTCACATTTATTGCGTTCCTGGTGTGGGCGGGACACAAGGCAATGGAAAGCACTCCCATTTTAACTGGAGCAAGGATTCGGGAACTGGTCTCTTTTCCAGTCCCCACTTCCCCGCAGACCTGTGTTTTGATCGATGACTCCCCAGGAGCCACCCAACTGTGCTCACACAATAAAAGGAGAGAAGAAAATTTAATAAGATTCCAAATTGCCTTCCCTTGAATTCAAATTGCTTCATATATTATGTTCACAATAACTACTGTAGTCCTTATTTTTTTTCAAGCCCCCCCCTTCTTTTCTAATATAAGACAAGTCCCCGTGTTAATGAATTCTAGATTTTCATTTAATAAATGTTGCGTGGGAAGCTTCATTATTTGCCAACTTCATCAATCTAAAGCAGACACTCAAATGCCCCCTTTCTAAGTACCTGGGATCAATAGAGCATGATTGTCACGTACTCGGGCCCTACGCACTGCCACCAAGAAGAATTCAGTAATTGAAACGACCTTATAAATCAATACAGCCAAATTGAAAACTCCAAGAGAACTCCACATCATTCACCGAGGTGCTTGTTAAGACTTCTCTTTACTTTCCGAGGGGGGATAAAACCAACTCTGGGAAAAGGTGGGGGGGGGAAGAAAACAGATATTTCTATTTAATTCTAATCAGTTGGCAGAGCTAGCGGAGCTTCTACTTAGCATGTGGATTTAATTTAGTTTGATTACTTGTCCTGATTACTATTTTTTTTTTGTCTTTGCCTCTATTCAAACATAAGGTCTCTCCAGTCCAGGCCACGTTGAGAGGGTTTCCGAGTCTTCTCCAGGGAGACACCGAGAGAAAGACAGGACCTGATGTACGCCATGAAGCCCACCATCAAACAGGGACTCAGTAAGTGTTGTAGATTTCAGCTAAGTTGCCTTGAACCCGGTGATGGCTACCCTAGAGGCTTTGAAGAATGGGGCTAGTGCAGGACCGTTTTCCTGACAATTCTCTGCCAGGGCTGCTAGAGCTGAACAAAATTGACAGCACAGCTGGGGGTGTCTGCCTTTCCCCCCATTGGCTCCCTGATGGTGGTAATAACATCAGCTTCAGTTGCTGTAAATCGCTCACCCTGCAGGGAGAGGGACAACCTGTCATTTGATGGCAGCCACAGTGTTTGGACGCTTCGGAGACGCCTCAGACCTAAATTGATCATCTTCAGCCCCACTCCAGACCTCCCCCTTCAACGTGCTTCCCTTCCTGTCTCCACGCATCCGTTAATCCCTGGAGTTCGACAGTTCCTCTGCCTCCTCCACATCCAATCCACAGCCAAGTCCCCCTCTCCACCCGCCTTCCGAAAACTCTCTGGACTCCATCCACTTCTTCCCATCTCCATTACCAGCTCCGCTCCACGTCATCCCAAGAGACCTTCCTAAACCGCATATCTGATTGTGTTGCATCTATATTTTAAAATCCTTCAATGGCTTTCCATTGATTTTCAGTTAAAGACAAATTCTTTGCACTTCATAAAGTAAAAAAAGGCCTGGCCCAGTCCATCTTTCCTGCCTCACATTGTTCCATGTCCCCTCCTCCCAGCATTTCTCACTGCACTGCAGCCATACTGGCCTTCTGTTTCTCAAGAGGCTCCTTTCTGCCTCAGAGCCTTTGCATTTGCTATTCCTCTTGCCTGGAAAGCCCTTCCTCCCACACTTCTACTTACAAGGTCTTACTCATCCTTTGAGTCTGTTTTATTGTCCCCTCCTTGGAGAGTTTATTATATATTCTCCACCCTCCCCCACTTTTTTTGCTTTGTAACATCTTTCATAAGCATAAATAAATAATCTTTGTGCATGACCTCCTGGTCTCATTCTCCATTCTTATTCTACCACCAGACCCTGCCCCACTGTGATTGATGGCTCTTGGTAGGGGCATGTGATACAAGCTGAGCCAATCAGAATCCTTCCCTGGGATTTTTCTCTCTGGAATTGGAGGAAAAGAGCCCTTTCTTCTCTGTGCAGTTCCCCTTTCTAGAAATTTCCCCCCATTTCCACAAGATTGTGAGGAAACAGCCATGTTATAACATAACCTTGCCTCTGGTCACAGTGGATAAAAATGGATGAAAACCTGACCCAAGAATCAGTCCTGTGGGTGGTTTAAATACATACTCACAAGTTCTTTGATACTCATTTCAAAAGACAGAGAGTAGTTTCCATCCCCCTGAATGTGGGCTGGACTTAGTACCTTGCTTTTAATAAACAGAACGATGACATGTGACTTCTGAGACTGGTCATGAAAAGAATAGTTTCTGTGTTGTGCATGATAGTGTCTGTGCTCTATGACTTTAGACAAGCCACTTAATCTTTCTATGTCCTAGTTTTTCTTGAACAGGGATTAGAAGGCCTTCTGAACAGAGTTGTTAGGATTATGAAATTAGATGATATCTGTAAAACATGATGTTTAGCCACATAAAAGCCTACTAAGATCCTTACCGCCACAAGTACCCACGAGGTCTGTCCAGAAAAAGAGACATTTATTGAAGAAGATACAAGAAACATTGTACAGAGGATAATGATGCCTCAGCACCTCTGAACCTCATGCAGTCCCCCTAGCATCTCTTCCACTGTTGAAAATATTCTGCAAAATCCTTTGTTGGAATCACTGTCAGCTGCTTTGTTGGATTTTCCTGAATCTCATCAATGGTCTGAAATCTTCCCTTTCAAAGGTGATTTTACTCATAGTTTTGGCTTTACTCAAAGCCAGAAGTCTCAGGGTGCCATATCTGGGTTGTAGGGGGGCTGAGTCACCAGAGTGACTTGATGTTTCACCAAAAAATGCTGCATGAGACGTGATGCATGAGTGGGTGCATTGTTGTGATGAAGCTGCCAATCACCAGTTGCTCTTAGCTGTGGCCTTGTTTGTTGTACTGCATCTCTCAACCGATGAAGAACACTGAGGTAGGCTCCTTATTAATTGTTTGGCCCAGAGGGGCATACTCATGATGGACAACACCTTTCCAATCAAAAATACAGTTAACGTGGTCTTGATCTTGCTGTAATTTTGCCGGGCCTTCTTCAGGCCTGGAAAACCAGGCCACTTCCGTTGGGAATACTGGGCCTTCATTTCTGGGTCATGGCCTTAGACCCATGATTCATCTCTGGTTACGATCTTCTTGAGAAAATCTGGTTCATTGGTAGCAGTTTGAATCAAGTCACGAGCAACTACAGCACAGTGTTCCTTCTGCTCTGGTAGCAGAAGTTACAGAATGAATTTTGCCATGACATGTTTCATGCCAAGATCCTGCATCAAAATCTCAGACACAGTAGTTTTTGGAATCCCCAGATCAGCTTCTAGTTTTTGGAATCCCCAAATCACCAATCTTTGTTGACTGCAACCCTTACACGTTCAACATTCTCAGGTGTTCTGCTTGTTGCAGGCCTCCCAGAACGTGGACCACTTTCAACAGATTCTCGACCATCTTTGAGGCATTTGTGCCACACTTTCATTTGCACTGTGCTCATTGCGTCATCCCCAAAAGCCTCTGAATCATCCAAATAGCTGTCATGGAGGAATGTTCAAGCTTAACACAAAATTCGATGCAGATTCGTTGCTCTACTCGCTCAGTCATTTTGAATGTGGTGGCTCCACAGTGTACCTGCTCACTCAGCGGTGTCTATGGCTCCCACTGAGTATGGTACAGTGAAGTCGTCATTGTTCATGCCTGCACACTTCAGTCCACTCTCCTGGGCTGCCAGGTTACATCAATGTCACACAAACCATTCTTATGTTAAAAAATGGCTGGACTTTTTCCGGACAGACCTCATAAAACTCATCTCAAACTGGCATTTTAAAAAAGTAATCTAATTGGAAAGTCTTGGGGCCCACTCTTCCTTTCTAATTCTCTTGGTCCTTACTTCCTCACTGTGGTTGACTTCATCTACAAAAAGGCTTTCCTCAAAAAGGCAGAAAATAGTTGCAAAATCTCTAGACCTCATGTTTGAAACCCACACAATCCACACAAAAAGAATATCTTCCCCCCAACATTACAAGCAACAGTCCTGACATTCATTCTGATTGGACTGATGTAGGTCACATGCCCACCCCTGAACCAATCAGCGCCAAAGAAATGAAATAGGCTGATTGGATTAAGCCAATCAGAATCCATCCCCAATGGCTGGGGGTGGAGTTAGTCTCTCAGGAGCACAATGAAGGTGGAATGAAAATCAGGTACCATAGAAAAGAGAGTAAGAAAGAAAGGATGCTGTAGACCCAGATCTGCTGGCCTACCAAATCCAGCCCTGTTTTTATAAAGTTTTATTGGAACATACCCACACTCATTTATCTACATAGTGTCTAAGATTGCTTTTATGTTACAACAGCGAGGTTGAGCAGTTGCCACGGAGACCATATGGCCTGCAAAGCCTAAAATATTTATTCTTGGGTTCTTTACAGAAAAAATTTGTAAACCCCTGCATGTAGGCAAACATACAATTTCCATTGCAGTACTACTCAAAAAAATATTTCTTTCACTCCCCCTATCCCTTCTCTGTTGAGTGACATCATGACAAAGCAGCAGCGCCAGCATCTGTAGGCAGAAGAATCTTCTCAAGGTCCATCAACCCCCATTCATGCCAGTGCCGAGGACGAGGCACGAAGCACGAAGCCTGTGAATTCACATCAGGCAGAGGACTGGGTGGAGAAGAGCTTTCACGGCTGCTGGAGCATAAGGGCTCTGACTCCATTACCCACAGCAGAACTTCACCATTCAAAGATCAATGACGTGCAGCCTTGATGATGTTGGCAGCCAAGGGGCTGCAGATCCAGATTTTCCCTCTGTGATAAATGGGGAGCAATCTCCAGGAGCTCCAGCCTGGAAGACAGCCCTGGTTAAATTACTTTATCGCCCAACTGAGAGATGGCCAGCTTGGAGGAACTGTACTCAGGCAGCATGCTAACTAGAGTGAGTGTCAGCACACAGGCCCCCCTTCCTCTCAGCAGTCCAGTCTCCCTCCTTCTTCCCACCCCAGAGCAGAACTCCACCCTGCGGTTGGCCTGTGGAAGCCTCTCTCCCTGCCACTTTCATCCCAAAGAAGACTAGGGGTCTGCTGAATGTGCTTACCTTACAAGTACATGACCAGAGAGATCACTGCTTGTAAGCATGCCAAGCGGCAGAGAACTTGAACATCATGATGTCCTTGCAGACACTCCTTTTAAGCTGATGTGTCAAGCTTAAAAGGAAAATTCTAGAGCAGCCACTAATACCCAGGCATCAGAGAGAGGCAGAACAGGGTTCAAATCCTAGCTCCTCAATCCACTACTTATCAAGGGCAAGTGTCTCAGTTTGAGTTCCCTCAGACACTCTGAGACAAGGGTCCTAGTGCAAGTAGCTGATTCAGAACGTGACCTTCTGAAGCCTCAGCAGGGAACTGGGAAAGAGAAGGAACCAGCGCAGGTTATGTATCCAAGAGGCTTCCAAGGTAGTTGAAATCTGCTGGAGCCCTCTGGGAGCCCGCGTTGAACTGGCTGATGGTGGCAACTCAGCCAAGGACACCAACCCCTATAAGTCATTATTCAAGGGCTGCCCTCAAAGCCATTAACTACCTGATACGCCTGGCCTGGTGGTCAGTGAGACCTCTCAGGCAAAAAGCTGCAGTTCGGGGGTTGGAAGTCCAGCCCACGGACCCCGAAATGCTGAGACCCAATGGGTAAGTGAGGAGAGGCACCAACAACATATCCTACAGCAAGCACCTAACCTCTCTGAGACTCAGTTTCCTCATCTATAAAATATAACAACATCTAATATCATGGGGTTGCTTTGAGGCGTAAAGACAATACCTGAAGTTAAAGTATTCAGCACGGTTCCTGGCACTAGTTAGCATCCAATAAATGATAGCCCTGTTTAAAAGCCCCAGCCTGCAGAATCAATTATGCAATTAAATACCATGCTTATTTTTAAATCAGCTCGTAGCCCCCAGCCTAGAGAGTTGGCAAGAAATTCAGTCTCCATATTTTGGGGTGGTCCTTCCACTTCTCTAAGGTCCCATTGGAATCTGAGAGGCTTAACATGGGACTCAGGACACAAAGGATACGCCTCTGGTCTTCAGTATCCCGTGACCTCACCAGTGGACGATCACCCAACTCTACAGAATCATTTGAGGGTGGCCACAGCAACCTTTGTAGAAGCTGAGCCTCAATGTCCAAGGTTCAGTGTACCCCATCCATTTCCAGTGCTTCCCCATCCAGCCACCATCCACCTCACCAGGATTCCAGGGCGCATGGCACCCACAGTGTTCCAACTTCCTTCTGGTATTAAGGCACCTTCCTCCCCTCTCACTGCTTCTGCCTTTTCCCCATTCAAAGTCACTCGTCTCCCTCTCTTCCCCTTCGAGACATCAGCCATGGCTGCAAACTCAAGGACAAAGAGAACGGGCCAAGGGTCCTCCCTGAGACAACAGAGGGCCCTCGTGGAAGGGGGCCCTGAGCTCCTGGGCTGCCAGCGTTGCCTGGGCTGCCCATCATTGACCTTCTGTGACAGGCCATGGAATCAGAGCCCTGCCCTCTCCTACAGCAACCCTGAAAACTCTTATCAGCCCAGTCCTCTGCCAGCTATAAATCCACAGGCTGTGTCTGCAGGTCACTGCCTACAAAGCAGGTTTTGACTCTCTCTGGATGACTGCTCTTCTGGCTTGTTGTGGTATCTTCCACGCCAGAAGGGGAGAGAGAGATGGAAACACTTATTGAGTGCCAAGAGTAGGGCACATCACATGCCTCCCAAATTAGTGTCCATTTTCTTTTCCCCTTTCCTAACTGGGTCCAGTACAGGGGAGGGTTTACAAATCACTCCCATCCGTTCTGATTCCTCTCCTGTAGCAAAACCAAACACAAATTAGTATCTCAATGGATTTTCCTGACACAAAATTTTGTGCTAAATCAGTTATCATCTCATATCAAATTCTGATACAAGCCAGTAGCAAGAGCCAATGATCTAGCAGGAAAAGAATGGGAAGAAAGAGCCAAAACTATAAATTCTGTTCATTTGGGTATGATTGTTTGTTTGTTTTTCCCTGTGAATTGGAAACAAGTTAATTTCTATAGAAGAGTGTCTTGTACACAGAAAGTGCTGAATACATGCACATGTGGCACAACAGAGCAGATACGCCATTCTAAAAACACAGCTACGCTTTGAGAATAAGACTTGCGTTATCTTTCTAGGAGTGGCCAGATGTCTGGCTTCTCAAAATAAGCAAAATAATTTCTTTTCCCCAGGGGATAGGAAAGAGATCCAGGAAGATACTACCTTGCCTCATCCCCATCAAAGGTATCAAATGCCTAAAAATGCACTTGATACAGATAATTTGCATCTACGTGGGGCTTTTAGCATTTCAAAATGGTTTCCGCTCAGTTGCTACGTTATGCAGGATTCCGCAAGTACCAGAAACCCAACTCAAAGTGACTAAGCCTAAAGGGGAATTTATTGACTGACATGACTTGGAAGTTCAAGTGTGGCTGGATCCAGGTGCTCACAAGACGAGCCTCAAGGTTTGGTTCCTTTCTGTTTTTTAAGTCTCTAAAAGTTGGTTTCACTAACAAGTGTCTCCCCCAGGTGACAGACAGCAGCTTCTTGCTCATATCCTAGCAACTAGAGACCCCAGCACAAAAAAGAATCCCTCTATATCAGTAGCTCTCTCAGAAGTCCTGGAATTCACTGTGATTGGACCAGCTCTGGAGTCATGTGACACACCTGGACCAATCATTGTGCTGGGGAATCCAATAAGTGTTCTGATTGGCCAGACCTAATGTTACCTTATCCAGGGAGGCTGGAATGGGGCTAATCCAACCCCCTTTGGCTCAGAGTGCTGTTCCCAAAATAGAGAAGCGGTATACCAGGCTGCACACACAGCTCAGGCAGCTGCAGCATCCCCAGCTGTCATCCATTTGATTTTCAAGGGGATCTGGGATCCCAGAAATTAATCATTTTGATTTTTTACTCTCTTTTAATGTCAAAGTCATGCACACCCATCATAACAATTATTGTATTTTATAGATGAAGAAACTGGGATTCAGAAGGGTCAAGTAACACTGAAATTTTCAATCTGTTCAGCTCCAAAGTGGGGGGTCCTTAAACCGCTGAGCAGATCTGCTCACCGTGTTTTCTTACAAAGTACATTTGCAGGCCCGGGGTGATTTGTCCAGACTCTTCTACTGTACAGGAGCCCCACTTATGCACGATATCATTACCTGCAGTCAATTGTGGTTGGAATATATTACATGGAAAATTCTAGAAATAAACAATTCATAAGTTTTAAATTGTACACCATTCCAAGTAGTGTTATGAAATCCCACTCTGTCCTGCTCTGTCCCCCCGGGATGTGAATCATCTCTTTGTCCAGCATTTCCAAGTGACTGCCCACTAGTCACTAGGCTATCGGAGAGAGAGAGGGAGGGGGGCCATGTTCACATAACTTTTCTTACAGTATATTGTTATAATTGTTCCATTTTATTAGTGTTGTTGTTAACCTCTCACCATGCCTAATTGATAAATTAAACTTTATCATAAATATGTGTGTATATACAGGAAAAAGCATAGAGAACACAGGGTTCAATACAAGCCGTGGCTTCAGGTACCCATTCAGGGTCTTGGAATGTATCTCCCACTGATAACGGGGGAGGGGACTACTGTATGCATAAACCAGAAGAATCAGAGTTCCTCATCCCTTACTCCCACATCCCAGGGAAGGCAAACTTCAGGAGCCCCTTTGCAGCCACCTGGAAGGGGAACTGATCACTAAGCCAGCAGTTCTGTGTTAGGCTAATGCAACCGCCCCCCAGGCACCTGGGTTCACAGAGGCTGCTGTTAACAAGGCAGAGCCCTGAGCGCTCCTCCACACACCTGTGAAACCAGAGTCTGCCAGGCTGTGGCATCCACCTTCCGGGACAGTCTCTCATGACTCCCACCTCCCCATGGATGCCTGGTATCCACACCCTTGTGTGTGCTCCTCTCCCACCTTGCATAGGCCCGGCCGGTTGTCTTGAGCAGCTCAGGCGCTCTAGCAAAAATATCACAGACCGGGTGAATTAAACAACAAACATTTGTTTCTCACTGTTCTGGAAGCTGGGAAGTCCAAGGACAGGGTGCCAGGGCTCACTCCCCGATTCATAGATGGCAGACTTTTTGCTGTGTCCTCACCTGGCAGAAAGGTGCGAGGGAGCTCTCTGGGGTCCTTTTATAAGGGCACTAATCCCATTCATGAGGGCTCCACCCTCAGACCTAATCAGCTCCCCTGGGCGCCACCTCCTGACACCACCACCCTCTGGCCCTCGATTCCCAACTCCAGTGAGCAAATGCTTGGATGAGAAGACACACCCCATCTCTCAAGAGCCAACAAGCTCATTCAGGGCTAGAGCAACCTAACTCCAAGCCTGGAAACAGGTTTTTCTCCAACCCTGCAGGGCATGTTCTACCAGCACACACAGTTTGCATTGGGTTTGCTTTAGAATATCTAATCACTCTACCTGTGCCTTCAGCATCCAAGCTTCCAGGGCCTCCCCAAGAACTGTGGGTAGATATCTTTCTTACTTTCTGCCCACCAAGTGCCCACACCCACAATCAAGGGATGGTCTTTCTCAAAGGTAAATGCCAGTCTCCTTTCTGGAAAACAGAAAATGCATGTGTTGTAGTAAAGAAGGATCTTTTGAGCCCTGGCTGGTGTGGCTCAGTGGGTTGAGCGCTGGACTGTGAAGCAAAGTGTCGCCAGTTCAATTCCCAGTCAGGGCACATGCCTGGGCTGTGGGCCAGGTCCCCAGTGGAGGGGCGTGTGAGAGGCAACCACACATTGACGTTTCTCTCCCTCTCTTTCTTCCTCCCTTCCTCTCTCTAAAAAATAAATAAAATCTTTAAAAATAAGAATAATAAATGAAGGTCTTTCTTTTAAAACAAAAAGTACTTTTAAAAAATCCTCACCTGAGGATAAGTTTTATTGGTTTTAGAGAGAGGGAAAGGGAGAAAGAGGGAGAAAAATCAGTCAGCTGCCTCCTGGATACGTCCCAATGAGGGATCAAACCCAAGCATCAAATCTGCAACCCAAGTATGTGTCCTGACTGGGGACCAAACCCACAACCCCTTAGTGTACCGGATGATGCTCCAACCACCTGAGCCACCCGGCCAGGGCTAAATGAGGGTTTTCCAACCTTTAGGGAAAAAACTGTGCAGGCTGACTCTATTTTGGGCACCTTATTAAATGTGCACTTTTATTGTTTCATCTATTCAACAATATTTACTGAGCACCTAATATATACCAGATAGTCTTGTAGGTGCAAGGACACAGGGGTGGCAAAAGCCAGCCAAGCTTCCATAAGTGCATATATGCATAGAAAAAAAACCTAAAAGTTATTTAAAGTGCTCACAGTTATCCTGAGAATTGTGATCATCGCAAATAGTTTTTTTAATATTCTGTGTTGTTTGACATTTTTCCATTTAATAAAAAAGCATTGGCTAGAATATTTATAGTTGTGGTGTGTTCTCACAGTAATATTGCTCCATTAAAAGAACTGACTACAGAAGAATAGGCAAAGTATGCTATTTTCAGTCTATACCTATAGGTGGTGTGTGTGGATGTGTGTGTTTTGCTAGTAGTAATTGTTGACTGGAGGAATTACAGAGGAATTTGTCATTTAATTTTCTTGGCATGCTGTGTTTTCCAAGAGTTATGCATGGAGCACACACAACTCTTATAAACAGGAGAAAAAATGTTATTTAACAATCAATCAAAACAGCTCCCGAATTCTAAGTTATTCTCTCCCTTGATCTCTCAGAATACCTGATATTTCTCCATTAGAGTCAGTCCCTGGATTGAACACGGCATTCTCTGTTGAAATACTTCAAAGAAATAGCACTGTGATCACCTATGAAATAGAAACATGAATAAGGGAATCCAAAAATGAGCTGTTACTTTGGAAGGGAGAGAGTCCTCCCAGGTTCAGAGTGACATAGACAGATAGGGAGGGTGACAGAGGACATGTAGACCAGCGAGGGAAAGTGGGGAGGAGGCAACTAGCCAAGTGGTGGGAAGCAGGAAGACACCCATCCATGCAGTTCCACCTACCCCATCATCCCAACACACGAGAGTTATTCTGGAGGCCCAATCAGAGCTGCTGAAGACTACTGCGTGAACAGCCTGTTGGCTAAAAGGCAAAGGAAGCCTATGCAGAAGAGGTTTTACCAGTAGCAAATGGCCCTTCCCAAGTTTCAGAAGCTCCATCTGGGGTAACATCACTCCCTGCACAGCTGCCAGAGCAGAATAATCACAGCAGCACCCAGGGACTCCGGCACCCATCTGTGTCTCCCTGTAGCATCCTGCCGTCATCCATCCCCCCGTTTTGGTGCCATCTGACAGAGGAGCAAAGTGTCCTCAGAGCCACAGTGAGACAGCAGGGGGACGGGGCAGGCCAGCCAGCGAAGACAGGGACATTTGCTGACGAAACCCTAACACACACACACACACACACACACACACACACACACACACGTGTCTATTTCTACTGCTTTCTACACTCCGGGTGTTCACGGCAGCAGTTCTGCTCAAAGACTCCTCCGCCCTGGCACTGTGATCACGTATATTCAGGGGTGGGGTGGGGGGCTTGCCTTGGGCAACGTCACTTAACCAGACCGTAGCAGAAACCTGGCGATGACCCAGATCTCTGACATCGCTTCCATCTGAGTCTCCATTACAGTGCATTTCGCCTGCCCTCCCAGGAATCTGAGGCACGGTAATATTAATCATCATCGGAAGGTTAATATTAAAATAGAACTGGACCTAAATTGAGACAGACAAGTTCAAGTCTATCACCCTTACCCCAATCCAACCTGTCAGCAAGTTCTATCAGCTCTTCCTTCAGAATATATTGGGGATCCAGATCTTCCTTTAACTGAGGCTGCCCCCACCCAAGGCACCAGAATCTCTGCAGCCAGCCCCTCCCTGGTTTCCCAGCTGCTGCTCTTGTGCCTTCACTGGTGTTCCCACCAAGCAGCCGGAGCCCTCTCTACAAGACAGGAATTGAATCCTGTGTCTCTCCCAGGCATGGAGCCTCCAGCAAATGAGTTCTGGCTGCACTTCAAATAAAACCTCTGCTTCTCACCCTGATCTACAAGGCAGACATGATTTGTCTGCCCTTCAGACCTCGTTCCCCTGGAGCATTCCCCTCACTAACCCTGACCCTCTCTCTATTGCTGGAAAAACCCCAGCTTTCCCCCACCCCACCCCATGGCCTCTGCACTTGCTATTCTCTGTCTCTGGAATTCTCTGCCCTCCAGGTGTCTGCAGAGCTGGCTCCTTCTCTCTCCTTCAGGTCTCAGCTCAGATGTCACCTCCTCCGAGAAGTCCTCCCTGGGTTCATCTAAACCCCCTCAGTCACTCCCATCTCATCAGCTGGGTTACTTTTTCAAAGAATGTACCACAATCTGAAATTAACATGGTCACCTGTTCATTGGTTGATTGTCTTCCCAGATAATCACACTACCAGGACAGGAACCAGATCGACTTTATTCAAGCACCCAGTACATAGTAGGTGCTGAGTAAATATCTGAGAAGACAGGAAGGGAGGATGGTGGAAGGAAGGGAGAGAGAGAGAAAGGGAGGCCTGTGTGGGCTCCTCAGGGTAACGCCTCAGGCACAGCACCAAATGCTCAAATAAGAGCCAGCAAACCAGCAGACCCTGAGGCCGCCCCCCCTCTGTCAACACCCCCACAGTGGGTAGTGGGTGTTGTCTGAGCCCCATGGAGTCTGGCCATGGTGTATTCGGAACAGCCAGAGCCTCTAATGAGAAGGACGGGGGCTCATCCGCCACTTTCTCTCTGAAGCTTGTAATATCATTGTGAACACTTCTGGTCTGTGGCCCTGGACTAAAATGTTTTACACTCCACATCCCCCAAGCTGTCCTCTGAGGGAGGCACCATGATCAGGCCCATTTTACAGATGGGGAAACGGAGGCTCAGAGTACCCACGGTCACAAAGCTGCTCAGCGTTTGGGCTGCCAGTCAGACACAGGCTGAGTCCACAGTCGATGCTTTTACCATCACACAGGTTTCTCCTGACACTGGGGATGCCGCAGGGTGAGTGACATCTCTGAGAAATCTACCAGCTGGATTCTATCTTAATTTCCTTGCCCCCAGGCCTCTGGGGTATATGGGTGGCCAGATCACCCACACTGAGCTGGGGAGAGGGTCAGCCCCCCCCTTGCACCAGAAACCCCTTCCCAAGTTCTGCAAGGAAGGAGGGATCAGGTCAAACTGACCATGCCTGATGCCCGCAAATCTCACCTTCTCCTTTGGACAAGGAGAAAGCAACATGGATTCTGCAGGCTCCGGGATGGTAAATTTGCCCCTGTCAGGCAGGCTCTGCCAGCTGGGGACAAAACAAACCACTCTGACACCTAAATCTAATAAACCCAGGGGAGGTGGCAGCTGATATTGCAGCTGCGAGGGCGGCCCAGGGCCAGCCAAGGTTGATGGGACGCCAGCAAAGAGAAATGGGGGTGGGTGAGCCCATTCTTCTGCCAGCCCCCGATTTATGTGCTCCAGGCCTCGCTCATGGCCCTCACAGGACCTTGGGGAACTTTTGGTCGCTCCTCCTAGCCAAGGGGACATTAGTCATACACGCTGAGGCAGCAAGTGTTGGTGTCTCATTGTGGTGTGCCTGTGTGTACGTCAGCCTCAGTGTGTTTGTGTGTCTCTGTGGGTACACATTTTGGGGTTTCTGTCTCTGACCACATCTTTCAAAGACATGATATCTGTATCCTTTACAAATAGCCTTTGGGGAGTCAGCCACGTGGTCCACGTTCCCCTCCTCTGTTGGATGTCAGAGTCTCACTTCCCCTTCTTGGATGTCAAGACACCTTGGCCCTGCTGACCACAGAGCCAGTCCTGGAGGTGGTCTTGGGTTAGACACAGAGATAAATGAAGGTCTGTGGTTGTGATAGGCTAAGAAAAGGGGATGGGTGGTCCCAAGCCCCTAACTGAAGAATACTCTCCTTCCCACTTGCAAGTCAGTTCTGGTTTAAAGCAAAGATTTTAAAATTCTGTGTCTGTGATCATTTTTTTTTGTCTGCAGCACATGCAGCCCTTTAATTTTCTCTTCCTCCACTGTCACAGCCTGCAGGCTGCACAAGGAGATGGCAGCGTTGACAAAAGTCAAAGCAGCCTGAGTCCTTGAGTCATTGCATGGAGGGCCACCATCCCACATGGTCAGACCTGCATCAGAATTTGTGTAGGAGAAATAAAGCTGTGATAATCCACAAAGATTTCTAGGTTCACTTATTACTGCAGCATGAGGAAACGTATCCTGACTAATACAGCCTAAGGTGTGTCCAGGAAGAGTCCAGCCATCACTAATACAACGAGAACAGTTAATGCGACATCGATGCAACCTGGAGCGACAGATCTGCATCAAATTTTGTGTTAAGCTTGAACATTCCTCCTCCGAAACTATTCAGATAATTGGGAGGCCACAGCTATGGGCAACTGATGATTGGCAGCTTCATCATGACAACGCACCCACTCATGCATCACATCTCGTGGAGAGTTTTTCCATGAAACATCAGATCACCCAGGTGACTCAGCCCCCTACAGCCCAGATTTGGCACCCTGCAACTTCTGACTTTTCCCAAAACTAAAATCACCTTTGAAAGGGAAGAGATTTCAGACTGTCAATGAGACTCAGGAAAATAGGATGGGGCAGCTGATAACAACTGGGAGAACTGTGTGAGATCCCATGTTGCCTACTTTGAAGGAGACTAAGGCATCATTGTCCTATGCACAATGTTTCTTGTATCTTGTATCTTCTTCGATAAATGTCTCTGTTTTTCATATTACATGGCTGAATACTTTCTGGACAGACCATATCTATATATCTATATCTCCACATTGAGATACATTTGGCTTGACTATTTCTAAGGTCCTATTCATCTCTGAGACATGCAGATCCTGACCTCTTATGGTCACATGAGCCTAATTCTTTCCCCAGATCAAATCACTGGAGTCTCTGCAAAGGTTAAATCTCATCCTGATGGCGCCACGTAACCCTCTGGTGTCTGAAGAGATATGCCCATAGATGCCATCAGCCCCTCCCAGAAGGGTGAGGCATGAAATAAAGTCTTGCTGTGGCCGTGAGCCTTTTGTATTAACCACTCACCTCAGGACTCAACTTATTCCATGCGGGCAACTGTTCCAAAGTGAGCCCACCCCAAAACCCTTCTCTCTAGATGTCTTTCTATGGTCTGAAATCCTCCTGACTAAGGAAAGCACTTTGAAATTAACTAACACAGAGCCCCAGAAGGCCCTTGGCTTCGAGAAGCAAGGCACCTGGAGGGGTTTATCCTGACTCTTGTCCAATTCTTGACTCTTGAACTGCACACTTGCGTCAGTGACCTGGGTGCAAATACCAGCTCTGGCACTTCCTAGCAGTGTGAACTTGGACAAGTTCCTCAGCCTCTCTGGGCCTCATGTTCCTCACCTGTCAAATGTGGACAATAATGAGCCTACCATAGCATTGTCCTGAGAATATACAGAACACGAAACTAGTCCATCTAGATTATGTGAGAGCAACCCTTCCTGGAAGCAGAATGGGGAATTGCACCTGTATTCCTTTTTTTTCCTTCCTAATCTGGCAAAGTGTCAGTTCTTTTTCCAATATAGTCATTAGTTTAGATTAGAATACTGCCTCCAGAAATAAACTTGACCTGAGAGAATAGCCCTTCCATTCACTATCGGTCTCTAGCTAAGACTGGCTTCTCAAGTGCATCAGAAACCAGGGATGGGAGGGAATGGGACAGGAAACTAGTGGATTTAGCGAAGGAGAAGAAAGGGGCATGTCTGTGCTTGGAGAATTCCTGGCCAAGTGTGAGAAGCCCAAGCACTGAAGAGGCAGCATGACAGGAGGGAATAAATCACTTTTCCACTGGAGGTCCCCATTTCTGTCTAAGTAAAATACATAGGATGTACTGAGGGTCTCAAGGGGCTGTCCAAAAATTTAAAGCACAGTGCCTTTGTGAGATATTATCATTGCCATTGCCATTGCTATGTATCCCTCTCCCCATGAAAGGCCTTACAAAGCCACCCCTCTCCCTCAGTGCCTCCCACATCTTCTCCTTTGTGGAGCCTCACATTATGTGGCTGGATGAATTGAAAACCAACACTCCACAATTTCCAGCGCTCTCCTACAATCATTGTTTGTTTTCCAAGAGGGCAGCTTTAATTCCTCCGTAGGTGAGAGCCTGGCTTTTATTCCCTCTCTCTGCTGTCATGGAAACCAGCTCACTGGCAACTTGGCGTGGAAATAAGAACACAGTTTCCTTCTTTCACCAAACAGAGGAAAGGCTGGAACAACTTCAGGGCAGGTGAGCGAGACCTTACAGTTGATTTTTTTTTCTCCCTTTGTGAAGGAACAGCCACTCAGAAGACGCCAACAAGGGAAGGGAGACTTCTGCAGAGCTCCGGAACTGACTTCAGGACCATGGAAAGCTCCCTACGGAATTAAGGGTTGAGCAAGGGAGGCTACACCATCTCCCAGACTTCTACAGAAGGCCAAGTCCTAAAGGTGGGGACTGTGCTGCATTTGAGGGTGCCAGAACCACAGAGAGGAAATTTCAAGTATCACTTAGCTCACAGTTGCTTGATGTGTGTTCTGGAGCACCGTTCCTTCCGACATCTGACTCATCCTCCGCAGGGCAGAGCCCTGGTGTGTTCTGGGACCCATCACTCCAAATAATTCCAATTCCAACTCAAGGCTGGAGGCTAAAAGATCTCATGTCACACCCACATTTTTCAGGTGGGAAAGTGGCCTAGTAGAGGTGACATGTATTTCCCAAGCTTAAAGACAAAGTTTGACCCAGAACCCCATATGTCCCAACTCCAAGGTTTGTCTAAAGCACCCAGCACCGTTCTGGGTCCTGCCTCCAAATCCTACCCTAAGGACCTCTGCTGGCATCCTGGAGAGTGAGCGAGGTAAGCACACCTTAGTCGTCATTCTGACAGTTCTCTGCTGCAAGGCCAAGTCTTCCTGGGAGAGGCAAATCATCTTACCACCATATTCACAACCCCGGGATACAACACACACAGATACTCGATATATGTTCACTGAATTAGCTAATCAACATGTGTGCTAATGAATGAATGAACCAGAGGTGCTCAACAAAGGAGAATGATGTCCCTAAGTGGAACTAAAATAAAAACTCACATTTCTTGAGCAAGTACCATATGCTAGTTACAGGGCTAAGAAATTGACATTTATTAGTTAAGAAACTGACATTTATTGGCTCATTGAGTCTGCACAATAATCAGGTACAGTAGAAACTATTATCGACCTTAATTCAAAGATGAAGAAACGCAGCTAGACAGGCTGAGTAATTCGCCCACAGGGTACACAGCTAGTGTGGCAGAGCTGGGACTCAAACCCAGGCGAGCTCAATCCAAAGGTTGAGCCCCAAGCCACATTCTCTGCATGCACCCAGGAAAAGGCACGTGTCCTTATGAATGGCCTCTGTACGCTAGAACGTAGGTTAAGCAAAAGGACATTCAGGCCCCTGTGATGCTTTTGGTTACTAGTCAGAGCCTCTGCTTAGGGATTACTGAAGAAAGGTTCAATTATTCATTCATTCATTCATTTCTTCATTCTGCAAATATTTGCTGGCCACCTCGTATGTGTCAAGCCCTATTCTAGATACCAGAGCCCAGCAGCAAACAACACAGACAAGGTCCCTGCTGTAGTTGAGGGGGAGCAATCAGTGAACAGTGAACAAACAGGTGTTACAATATTAGGCAGTGATGAGTGCTAAGAAGAATACAGCAGGGTAAGGGGACGGAGAGTGACAGGATCTATTAGGGAACAGCAAAGAAAGCCAACAACACACAGCAGCTGTGTCATCAAGAGCCCCAAACAACTGGCTGCAGCATAACATGTCAGGCAACCCGCTGATTGCCATCAAAGCTACCAAACCTCCTGAGGGATTTTCTCCACTGGACTGATCTTGTTCTTCTTAAAGCAGAGTTCTCCACGTATAGGTAGAAACAGAATGTGAGAGGTGGAAGCTAGGACTCCCTTCGCCGGCCTGCCAGGGTCTTCCTTCTGGTTAAGATAGCGCTGCTGTGAGCAGCGAGGGTTGGCAGGAATGCACGCTCAGGTCTCAGAAATAAGAACAGAGGCTTGTCTGTCGATTCTGAGCTCATTGGGACTCTCTGGATGCAAGTTACAGAAGCCTTCTAAAAGGAGACTCTGGTACAAGGATGCAGAAATGTTCCAAGGAGCTCAGGGTGAGGACAAGGCAGGACTCAGGAGAGACCCGGACAAGCAGGCAGATGGCCCTCAGGACACCTGCTTCCTGTACACGTCTGCCCCTCAGCCTGGTTCTCTCTCTGCACATGGGCCACCCAGTGTATGAGACAGCAGATAAGACAGCTGTCTATAGCTCCTGAGTTTCCCAGTTCTGCTCAAAAGCATCCCTCGGACCCGGGTCCTTCCTAGTCCCAATCCCAAATTCCCAGAGAAGAGTCTCTAATTGGCCCATCTGGAGCTAGGTTCTCCCCCTTTGGTCAGTCAGCTCTGGCCAGGAGGAGAGGAACTTCACTGAACAACTATGGCCACTGAGTAGCATGGCAGGGCCCACGTGCATCAGAGGAACAGGGTGTGGGGGGCAGAATTTTCAGGAAATAGGGAAACAGGGTGAACTGGGCAGATTCTCATAAACTGTCCATGACAATGCTGTGTCCTGGGCCCTAAAAGCAGAACAAGTGTATCCTCTGAGCACTGAACGAGTTGGTCTGGGAAGCACTCACGGCCCAGCCTACCAGGAAACCAGTGATGGAGATGAGGGAGCTGACCCAAACCCACACACTTCAAAAAGCGCCCAGCTCCACTCAGCACTCATTGAAATGGTCTCCATAAAGCTCGGAGGCAAAATTACAGATCATCACTTTAATTGAGTGAAATTGTCGATACATTAATATTCATGATTATTAGAGTAGCTGATTTTCCTCTTTATAGAACGTGAGTGGGGGGGGATCATGTCAGCTGCGGCCCACTTCTCCTGCCTTAGATTTCTGCGGGGGGGGGGGGGGGGGCGGGAGTGTGACAGAGGATGAGACACAGCACTCGAAATCAGCCATCATTTGCTGAACGGTGGGTCATAATTAAGGGTTTTTAATTGCTTTGACCTCTTCAAGGGGGCTAGAGAGAAGTATCTTATGAATATAAAAACGCGCCTGTGAGCCTCCAGGATCAGCCCGTTTGGTTAGAAAAAAGCAGGTGATCTGGATGAAAGCGGCACCCTCCATGCCACCCCCACCCACAATCTACCAGGGACAATAATAACGACAGCAATAACAATAATGACGGCCATCAGAGCCCACGCGAGGGTACTGCCAGGATAGGATAAGAGCATAGGCAGAGTGACCAGGGCGTCCATGCAAGACAGAAATGACGGTAGTAACAGGGGGGTTGTTTCATTGATCAATTAACTATACTGAGCATAACGGCGGCCAGATTTCTCACCATCGGAGAAGGGAGTCACAAATACAAAAAGAAAGAAAACAGCCCCGATGGCATGGCTCAGTTCGTTGAGTGCTGGCCTGCAAAGCAGAGGGTCGTGGGTTCGATTCCCAGTCAGGGCACATGCCTGGGTTGCAGGCCAGGCTCCGGCTGGGGCACGTGCCAGAGGCAACTGAAACAATGATTCTCTCTCTCTCTCTCCCTCCCTTCCCCTCTCTCCAAAAATAAATACATAAAGTCTCTTGAAGAGGAAAGAAAGAAAACCAGAAGAAAGTCTATGGGGATGGATTAGAATCAGAGATATCGTGGTTTTTACTATACAGAAAAAAGTCTGATCGTTGTGTGTGCACACTTGTGCACACACATGCACACACATGCCCTAGTTCTGTCCACCAGAGGCCCTCGGAGCTGTGATACCCCAATAGGAATAAAGGCAGCTCACACCAGGATCTTTTCTAGACATCCTCCGCTAACCTGTATCAGGGCTCCTCTGAGAGATGGTTGAATCCAGGGCTGGCGCAGGGACAGTACAAGACGGACCTGGAACATTCAGTGCCAGAAAGCAAGGAAGTGCTCACAGTACAATGGGGGCCAGAGCAAGGGACACAGAAGGCAGCGTGAAAGGGCTCCCACTGGCCAACAGTGAGGCGACCTGGGCATCAGAATAAATGGTAATAGTAATGGACTATAACCCACTAAAGAAAATAGCAAAGGAGGAGTTCATGCTGATATGAAGAAATGAACAGTGAAAATAAATACTTGATGATGGTACTTAATAGTATCAAAGCGACCTCCCACAAAACCTCTTATTCATAAAGTACTTTATGAAGTGAAAAAGAGGAACATCACAGTAGAATGGCTTGGCAGAATCACTTCAGTCACATGACCAAAGTGACCATCACCAGCAATGGGACAATTATGTGCCCCCTGACGGGATTCAGTGGGGACACAGCCTCACTCCTGGTCTATTCCTGTCAAAGACGCATGACTCAAATCTAATCATGAGGAAACATCAGACAACCCCAAGCTGAGGGACATTCTGCAAAGTAACTAGCCTGTCCCCTTCCAAAGTGTCCCGTGAGAGTCAAAGAAAGACTAAGGAATGTCCCAGACTGAGGGAGACTCAGAGACGGGACAACCACATGCAACAGGCAATCCCGGACTGGACCTCCCCACTGCAGAGGACATGGCTGGGACGAAGGGCGGGCCTTGACTGGAGCCTGAGGGGTAGGTGGTGACGATGTGACAGAGCTAGTGTCCCAATCCTAAGGGTTCAACTGTGATTATCTGGGAGCCTTTTTGTTTCCAGGAAATAGACTCTCAGTTGTCCCTGGGCACCCATGGAGGACTGATTCCCGGACCCCCGTGGATACCAACATCTGCGGATGCCCAAATCTCTCATTATAAAATAGCATTGTGTTTGCATATAACCTACGGACAGCCTCCCGTGTGCTTTAAATCACTTCTAGACTATTATAATAGCTGATACAATGTAACGGTATGTGAATAGTTGTGATACCGTATGGTCTAGAAAATAAGGATGAGGAGAACCTGTCTGCACATGCTCGCTACAGAGGCAACCATCGTAGGCCTGGCTATGTGGTACCCTCAGCAACCACGGAACGTTTCTCCCGAATATTTCTGATTCACAGCTGTTTGAATGCATGGATACAGAGAGGCAACTATACTAAATTCTGGGGTGACGGTTGGCCACTTTCTTCAAAATGGCGCAGGAATAAAAGTTATTTGCACTGAACTTGCAACTATTCCATAATAATAACAACAATAACTGCCAACTGGAGTGCCTCCCATGTGTGGTGCACTTTTCAGGGTTCCCTGTCTACCCGACAACTAACCTCCCAAAGTAATTCTAACTGATTCCCACTTTACAGATGAGGAAACTGGGGATCAAAGCGGTTAGGCATCATGCACAAGGTCGCTCCTTCTGCTGTTCTACAAGGGCCATATCGCATCTCTGGGCACCGTGCTGGCACTGGACATATAGTGAGGAATCAGTCGGTAGGCCCTACCCTCATGGAGTTTCCAGTCGGGGGGCAGGGAGGGGGGCCTCAGGCAGTGCCAGGAAAGGGAACAAGGAACGAGGCAGGTGCAGGTGGTGATGGGAGCCAGGAAGGCACAAACAAGAGGCTGTGAAGGAAGGTAATGCTGGGCATCGAGGGATGAGCCAGGACATGTGGGTTCCTGCAGGCCTTAGCAGAATTTGGATTTGATTCTAAATCAATGGGAAATCATGAGTATGATTAAAACAGGAGAGTCTGGTTCATTTTTTTTTTTTAAATCTTCACCCAAGGACATGCCCATTGATTTCAGAGGGAGGGGAAGGGAAAGAGGAAGCAGGGGAGAGAAGCACCGATTGGTCACCTTTCATAGGCGCCCCGACCAGGGTCCAGACCTGCAACCTAGGCATGTGCCCTGCCCGGGACCCAGACCCACCACCCTTGGTCTGCGGGAAGATGCAAGTTTACAAAGATGCCCCGTCATGTCAATGTAAACATACAGCACTAAACTGCGTCTCTCTGCCTGTCTCCCCACACAGTTCTCCCTGTGACAAGATTCCCCCAGCCAACCCATTGTCACTGCAGCTGGTCTAAATAGTCACCTTCCGACTGAACAATGGCTTAAGCCAGGTGTGTGCGCATGGGGACAGGGGAGGGGAGGCCCCAAACCAGAGGGATTTGGGTCTATTTTCTCACTTCTTCAGGGACAGCCAGGGACTATAATCAAGCCAAAGATGATTTCCCTAACGCGTACTGTGAGGCCAGCTGACCAGCACCTGCCGCGTTTGGTTATAAGGAACGACAGGGTCAGCAGAGAACACCTCGGCCACAGGAGGGGCTGGCCCTGGCCCCGCACTTCTCTGGAGTGAATGCTCCTTTGCCCTGTTTGAAAAATACAAACAGAGATCATTTCTTGAGAGAGGATGAACGGAATGAGATTGTGGGAGGAACTTTCAGCCCAGTTCGTGGTCCGACAGCCATTCAAGTGACGAGACACAGGTACACCCAGCATAGGTAATTCTTTCCCTTATCTTTCGTGTCCACGAGCAAGTCACGGCCTCCTTACTGAGCTCCAGCACGTGACTGAGTCCACTCCTTCCTCTCCCCTCCACATGGCTCCTCCAGCCCAACCCTTAGCGCCCCTCAGCTCGAAAAGGACACGGCTTTCTCCAGGGTCTCCTTGTTGGCTTCCTGTCCCCCGCTCCCTCTCACCCAGAGTAACTAAGAGCAGGACCAGCCAAGTTCTGGTGCAGTAACAATCGACCCCAAAATGTTCATTACTTCTAACAATCAGCGTTTATTTCTTTTTTAAAAAATTGTTTTCTAATCCCCACCTGGGGATATGTTGATTAATTTTAGAGAGGGAGGAAGAGAGAGAGAGAAACATCAATGTGAGAGAGGAACATCAATCAATTGCTTCCCATACGCACCCAACTGGGGATCTCATCTACAAATTAGGAATGTGCTCTAACCGGGAATCGAACCCGCTACCTTTGGGTCTATGGGACGATGCTCCAACCAACTGAGCCACCCAGGCGGGGCAAGGGTTTACTTTTTGCTCCCAGTAGGACATCTGCTCCATCTCCCCACTTGCAGGATTCAGCCGCCACAGCCTCCTGGGCCGGGTTGGGACAAAGGTCAGGAGGCAGCAGAATCTCCGAGGGGGACAAATCACCATTTCTCTCAACCACCTTTAAGCAGTTTCTGTCAGGAGGAAAGAAAGACCCAGGGACGCCACAGTCCTTGTGTGATCTGGCACATGGTTTACACCACTGCCCTGGGTCAGCCACCCAAGAATGGCAACACGGTGTACTCTAAGCTCTGATTAATTTGAGATCTTCATTTATGGTTCTTCGAAGTGAGAAGAGGTTGTGTTTGCTGCATAGGGGGATAGGCACCCCAATTTTTGTATTGGTGAATGAAGATTTCACACCAGTAGTGGAGTCATCTGATAACCAGGCAGGAGAAAACTTTCTCTGGCCAGTGCCTGCTTTCAGGCCCCATGGGCACATTCCCTGGTCGGGAAGAAAGAGATTTAAAAGGTGGCTTTTTATTTTTATTTTTTTTGTAAGCAGCCCAAGCAGAAGCCAGGACCTGGAATCTCTGACTTTGTCTCTGGTGTGGCAAGAGAACAGGAATGGAAAGCCACAGCGTTACCCAGGTGGGCACCAATTCCAAATCCGCCAATTAACATCTGCACGTGACTTAGCTGAGCCTCAGTCTCCCCATCTATAAAATGGGAATGGAAATAAGGTTGTCTGAGGACCCAGTGGGAGAGGAAAGGTACATGTCGTAGACGCTCAGGATTATGAAGAGTATTTTTTTTAAATATTTGGGGGTTGCTTGGGCTCCTGTTGTCTCCCCAGTTTCTCTGCAAGCCCACCGCTGCCCTTCCTTCAGAGCTACCTCCTCTGCGAAGCCCTCCTTGACTTCATGTCCTCAGATCTTAGTCATCTCAGAATCTCTGCCCACTATTTGGGCCCCAAGTCTGCACTCTGGCGAAGTTAAGTCTTGTCTCCCCAGCGAGACCGCAGTGTCTCTGGAGTTGGCACCAAGCTCTGGTTTCTTTGTGTCCCCTGTCATGTCCGGCAGGGGCTGGACACACAGCTCAGTACCAGCCCCCGTGATTAGTGTTCAGGCCACCCTGAGAGGGCTACATGCCCATTAGGCCCCACCACTCCCCCTGCTTCAGACAACAGAAACTCACTGTCTTACTGTTCCCGAGGGCGGTTGTCCAGAATCCAGGTGTCAGCAGGGCACTGAGTGCTCTGGACACTCTAGGAAGGAGCCCCTCCCTGCCTCTTCCAGCTTCAGGTGGCTCCAAGCCCTGTGTCTCTTTCACAAACAGACAGCGGAGCCCCGGGCTCCTGGAGGATGCCTCTCATCAAGGACACGGGCTGCTGGAAGCCAGAAGCAAGGCCTCCAGTCTGCAATGTGCTCAACACTCTAAAGCCCCATAAATCCCGGGGCTGGCGGCACAATGAGGACCGAGTCAAAATGCAAGAAATTTAATTTCCCGGGGCTCAGCCTGCAGGGCCTTGTAACCTCACCCCTCCTAAACAAACAGCCATAAACATTTGATGAAACACCACATGGCTTCCTGCTTCCCAGGAGTGGTTCCCAGGCCGGGCCCAGGACAGATGCCACGTTCAGGGCCCACTACCATGTGACTTGAGCGCTGTGATTAATGTTCAGCAGAGCTCTTCCTGATGGCCTGCGCTCTTTGTGGCCATGTCAGTAACAGTGACACACACCCAGCCAGTCCGCTGATGAGGCCGGCGCAGACAGGAAGAGAGAGAGGACACTCACATAAGCAACTTCACCCACACTACAGGGTAAAGGAGTGTGGCCATGGATTTGCATGGTGCATCAGGCTTTTCATCCACATCCATGTCCTTGACCTCTCTTGACCCTTGTGCTGGGTCTAGGAGAAGAACAAAGCAGGATCGCTCGCTTCGTTGATGGAAGGGGCAAGTCAAGACCAGAAAGGGAACTTGCCGACTCATGCAGCCTGCAGAAGCTCCAGGACCTGACCCCAGATCTCGGGACCCCTGGTCCCCTCCCACACCATTGGTGGTGATGCTGGGAAGGCCAGTAGGATGGCAACTGTGCCTAGGCAGCAGCAGGAAGGAGCCGGGTCAGGTTCAAAGAAGACCTTCGAGAGCATTCTATAATCAACCCATCTACAATGTTCTTCTCTTCTGCAAGGTGGTAAGAGGAGAGAGACCTTTCCCAAGTTGACTGGAATCCAGATGCCAGAGCGGAACTCCTCACAGTCCCCTGGAACCTGTGCTCTGAGGTGCAGACCAGCACTTCTCACACCCCAACATCACCCTGTCACCGGGGACCTTGTTCACCTGCAGGCCCCCGATTCAGCAAGTCTGGGCGGGGCCTGGAATTCTGCATTTCTACCCAGCTCGGCACACGCTAAGGTTGCTGATCTCTGGGCCACATGTGAGTAAGGGGTGGCAGGCGACCTGTGCTAGGATGCTGCTTGCTTGGAAGGGTCAGCGTGGTGTGAGGACCCTCCCAGCAGGCGTCAGGGAGGAGCCACATGAAGACCCTGAGATCAGTTGGAATGGGGGCCACCCGCCCTCTGAGGCTGTGACGATCGGGTGTTTCACATCAGGGACTGTGGGCAGATGGCTTCATCTCCTCGAGCCTCGGTTTTCTCATCTGTGAAATGCAGGCTTGGTGGGGAGGGGGATGAGCAGCCTAGCACTCAAGCTTTTATCTAGCTCTGACATCCAGGACTCACGGAAGAAAAAATGCAAAGTTTCCATCTATAAGATCCCAGCCTGGACCTGGAAGCGGGCCCACGGTTTAGTACCCATTCCCTATTCATCTGCCTTCAGGGCCTTATTGTCCTATGGGGAACCTTGGCCGCTCTCCATTGGTGGTTTTAGATGGGGCTGACCTTGCCCCCAGCTCCAAGGTGATCACATGATACAAGTCTACCCAATCAGAGCGGCTCAGGTGTGGGCCTGTGACTGAAGTTAAGCCAATGAAATTCAGCCATGAGACTTTTGTTAGAACCCCTGAGGAAAAGGTTCTCCCTTTCTATCAGGGTCACTAAGCTGCTAAGTTGAAGGACACCTGGATCCAGCCATGCCTAAAGTCAGTGCTTGGGTTTTTCAGCCTGCAAATTACCTTGGTTCAGCCCATTTGAACTCAGTTTTTAAGGCTTTCAATCAAAATAATCCTGATTCACACTCTGGATTCTATCCCCAAGACGAGACACAAATCCCCGCTCACATTCAGACACACAGGCAAGGACATTATTGGCTTCAATCAATCCCAAAACGCCAGAGCTGGGAGAGCCACTACAACATCAGAGGGTTAAACTGAGGCCAAGAGAGTGGACTTGACTTTGCCAAGGCCACACAGTACATGACCAAACCAGGACCCATGCCCGGTTCAGAGTTCCTTCCCCTACGTGCCAGCAATGACGGCATCAGCCACCTCACGTCACTGGAGGGGCATCGAGCAGCACCCCTCAAACGTGACCTTCCCCACCCCATCAACCTGTCTGAAATGCCACCACTAGGCACCCACTGCTCACTGTCTTCTGCCTCCACGATGCGCTAACTAAAGTGGAAGCCCCGAGAAAGAACGACACCAGGCTTTTTGGTAGAGCTGTGCAGCTAAAGAGGCTACGGATTACCATTGGGTAACTCAACAGATGGGGAAACTGAGGCTGGGAGCAGAACCATGACTGGCATCTCCGGTTCCACAGAGGCATTTGCAGAGCTGACACATCTCTGGCCATGGCTCCCACAGGGAAGGGGGAGGTGGGAAGAGCCTAGGGTCACATGACTCCAACTTCCCCAATTACCTGACCTCAGGTGGGTCGGCTGGAAGCCGGCGGACCGCAGTCTGACCAGGACACAAGTTCTAGACTGACCGCATCTCCTTCAAGGGTCGGAAGAACCCAGCGAGCTCTCTCTCTATGGCAAGAACCTCATATTTTGCCCTTAAGAAATGGGTGTTGACATCTCTTTACATTATTAGAGAAAATGGCCAGCCAAGAAATAAACCACCATTTTTATTTATGATATATTTCCCAGAACTCCAAGAAACACTGTGCTTTTCTGCATAGACCTGAGACCAAGGCATAATTTATCACAATACATCAAACTTCACAGTACATAAAACTCTCTCTACCTTATAATAACATACAAGAGATCACTCACCCTTCACATAAATTACTTAGGGACACCCCCTTGCACACACCCTTTCAAAAGGATTTCTGTTCTGGGAAGAGCAGTTTCCAGCCGCGGCGACATTTGCAGCTGCTGCTGGAACAATTAAAATGGGAAAGAGAGAAGTTATAACAAAGCACTCTGTGGGAAGGAACCCCAACTCATGCCAGCCTAGAGCAGAATGGGTTGTTCGAACCATGAAAGGTCACCTTCTTACTTTGAAGTTTAGTCTTTCAAAGTGACAGAAATAGAACAATGTTGTCAACAGCCAAAGGACAAGGACCATATTAGTTTTGCTCAGCATTGTATCCATGGCACCTAGCAGATACAAATATCAGCTGAAGAGGGAGGGAGGAAGACCGGGAAGGAAGGTGGGAGTCTGTATAGAATGTAAATGTATCAGCTATCCACCGCTACAATAATGCTGCGTAACAAATGACCCCAAACCTCAATGACTTGGAACAACTACTATTTTTATTAGTTCTCACAAGCCTGCAGGTTGGCCAGCAGGTCTTCCAGCCTCAGCTGACCTCACACGCCTGACAGCCAGCCAGGCTCTCTCCCACATGCCTGCGTCCCTCATGTTGGGTCTGGACATGTTTTCTGGCTAACCCAGGCACATCCTCCTGGTGGCTGCTGAAGTCCAAGAAAGCAAGCGGAAATAGGCGAGCGCTTTTTCCAGCCTCTGCTGGCATTGTTTGCTACTATCCTATTGGCCAAAGAAAGTCACATGGTCAAGCCCAGATTAGGAGGGGCTAGGAGTTATAGGACAAAGGGCATGGATCCCAGGGAGGACATTAACTGGGACCATCCATGCAACCAGCCTCCCACAATACTGGTTCCCAGTTCCCGCCAGCCCCTACCTCACCCCAAGCCCCACCCCACGTCCGATGGGCTTTAGCTCATGGAAAAAGAAGAGCAAACAAAACTCTACAACCCCATTCTCCATCTGGGAAAAGTCAGGGCCCAAAGTCAGGCTCTTCAATCAGAGTCATATTTATTTAAACCAGCTGCTGCAAACCCTAATACCTACAGGAGACAGGCAGGTAATAATTACTGAGCCAGACCAAGCAGGGAGCAGAATGAACCGGAAACCACTCGCCCGGTCTCCCCAGGGGTGGCTTGGCAGCCATTCAGCTCAAGCCAGCAAAGGCCTCCCAAGAATGCAGGCCCAGGGCTGCCAGCTCAACTAATTATTTCAAGGGCAGCTGGAAATAGGCATTTTGAAGTGCAGTCATATTTTCATGTTAGGCACTACTTTAAAAAAAAAAAATTTAAGCACATTCTGGGGCCTCCCTGGCTGTAGGCCTGTGAGTACCGGCTCTTATTTCAAACGCTGCATTTTAGGGATCTCGGGGCCAATCTTGAACTTAATGAATTTGCTTCACCATAAATGAGGGGTCAGATATTTTCAGAGCAAATGCAGGCTGGAACTGGGTCTATCTTATTTACCACTTATTTCCCCAGCCCAGGACAGGATCTGGAATGTAATATTCGTGAGAAGGAAGAGAAGGGAGGGAGGGTGAGGAGGAGAGACGAGTGGGAGAAATTAACATTTGGGGAGCATCTGCTATATGACCTGCAAGCATCTTATATCCATGCTGTGGGATGACTTCTGTCCCCTCAAATTCATATGTTGAAGCCTTAAACCCCAACATGACTGCATTTGGAGGTGGGACCTTTAAGGAGGTAATTAAGGTAACATGAGGCCATAAGGATAGAGCCCTAATCAGATAGGACTGGCATCCTCATAAAAACAAAAAGTCCTCCCGAACCCTCCACCTGCCCCACCGTCCTCTGATGTGTGTCCAGTGGATAGACCATGTCGAGGACAGGAGGTGCCATCCGCAAACCAAGCAGAGAGGCCTCACCAGAAACCAACCCTGTTGGTCCCTTGATCTTGAACTTCTCCCTCCAGAACTGTGAGAAAATACAAGTCTGCTCTTTCAGCCCCCGAGTCTGTGATTCTTTGTTACAGCCGACTTTTACAATACCCAGGCCCATTCGATTTAAAATGCAGAGAAAGACATGACATAAATCAGCCCCCAGCCCAGAGAACAGTCAGCTCCTTACATCGAGTATTATTTTACAGTTTGCATGCCCTGGGTGCAGGGACAAAGCTTTGCCTCCATTTCTCAAATGAGAAGACCAGGGCTCAGAGAGGCTGAGAGCCTGGCCCGAGGTCACCTGAGGAAGGAGAACAAGCCCCAAGTCAATCCTGGATTTTGAGAGCACTCTTTCCGGGACATCCCAGCATCTCCCACCTTAAACCAGGTCTGTCCTGGACGATATGGCCTCTGGGCATTCACCTCCCCCAGCGGTCCCTGGGACTTTTCTTTCAAGGCTACCTGCTGGCATTTGCAAAGGGCCAGAAATCCCTGGGCATTTCTCCCAGGCAGCCCTTCACTGATGGCTTCTGGGTGCATGTGTGTGAAGCCAGTGCCCTTTCCCAGGCGTGGGTAACTCTGGGAGGTGATGCCCTCCAGGCCACACCCACAGGATCAGGCTGAGGCTACTCTCCAGGGGACAGGATGTGGCTGAATCTGCGCCCTCTCACCCTCCCTGACCTGCCTCCCCAGCTCCCTTCTCATCTCCCCTGGGACACATGTGAGGTTTGTCTGGGAAGAGTCCAGCCATTGCTAATATAATGAGAACGGTTTGTGCAACATCCATGTAACCTGGCAGCCAAGGAGAGTGGACTGGAATGCACATGCATGAACAATGACAACTTCACTGTACTAGTCAGGGGGGCGGTAGATGCCATTGCATTCAAAATGACTGAGCGAGTAGAGCAATGAATCTGCATCAGATTTTGTGTTAAGTTTGAACTTTCCTCCACAGACACTATTCAGATGATTCAGAAGGCCACAGCTATGGGCAACTGATGATTGGCAGCTTCATCACGACAATGTGCCCACTCACACATCACTCTCGTGCAGAGTTTTTTGGCAAAACATCAAATCACCCAGGTGACTCAGCCCCCCTACAGCCCAGATTTGGCAACTTGTGACTTCTGGCTTTTCCCAAAACTAAAATCACCTTTGAAAGGAAAGAGATTTCAGACCATCAATAAGATTCAGGAAAATACAATGGGGCAGCTGATGGTGACTGGGAGAACTGTGTGAGGTCCCCAGGTGCCCACTTTGAAGGGGGATGAGGTGTCATTGTCCTATGTACAATGTTTCTTGTCTCTTCTTCCATAAATGTCTTTTTCATATTACATGGCCGGATACCTTCTAGACAGACCTCATAAATCCTGCCTCAAGGTCTTCTTCTGGGAAACCCAGCCCAAGGCCAAGGTCCCTTGAAGACAAACATCCTACAACAAGGCTGGTTTTCTGCCCCAGGTCCTGGAAGAGCGAGAGCCAGGCAGAGCTCATGGCCTGAATGGAGACACACACCTCTGGGGTGTCCCAAACCAGGTAGCCATGCGGCTTTGGGGACAGCTGGGGAGGGGTATGGGAATGGAGACTCCATGGCAACAGGGATGAGAAGAAGACAAAGAGGCCCTTTGGCCTCCTTTGACCTTGACTACTTCACTGTTACACAATTTGTGTTCAGTCTACAAAAATGGTTCGATGCAGATTTCTTTCCAAAAATAATCACCCAAAGATAAAATAAGCAGTGAGCATACTCGGGTATCTCCAGCCAGACCTCATGTGTGTTCAAACAAAAATCAAGCCGTCCTGTATGGAGAGCCGGGGGCGAGCGGAGGAGGGTGGGCTCTAGAGTCAGACCCCAGGGTGTGGATCTTGACTGCGTGCTTACTAGCTGTGTGACCTGAGGCAAATAACTTCACCTCTCTGTGCCTTTCCTCATCTGCAAAATGAGGATGATAACAATATCTACCTGAGAGGGTGGTCTTGAGGAATAGATGAGTTAATGTTTACAAAGCACTTAGAACAGGCCCTGAGACGCCGAAGTTCTGGAGCGATATCGCTGTCAAGAGTCACCATCCTCATCCTCAGGGCGGTTGTAATTCGCTGTCAGAAACCAGCAGCTCTGGCAGGGTCCAGCCTGCAGATGTCTTTCGTTTAGTCCGAGTTCTTCAGATCTACTCAGTTGCCAAAATTTTGAAATCTGGAGGCTTCACGTTCAAAGGCAGATTTCTGGCTTCTGGAAAAGCAGGACGACGGGTGACACCTGGCCCATGTATGTAGTCACAGCGCAAAATCAGCTGAAGGTGGGCGGCGGCTGCCCCTGGCAGGGAGGCGGGGCCTCCGCACTTGCCGTGCTGCGCCCCAGGACGCCTTCACGGGTCGGCTCTGAGCTTCTCAAACACAGTGAACACACCCTTGAGTGACACTCACAGCACTTCCATGACTGATTTTTGCTGTTACGTATGTCGCGGGATTCTTCCTGATGAGCAGGAGGGATGTTCTGAGTTTCTCACCTTCAGAAACAACTGCATTGAACGTCCTGGGACCTACCACTTCGGGTCATTGGGGACAAGAGCTGAAACACTGCGGATACTCACAGTTAGAAAGATTTAAGATGGGAACAGACCAAGAAAGAGAGGGGGTTGCAAGAGAAGGAACCGTACTGAGAAGGGGGCAGCGGCATTTTGGAAGTCCTCAGGGTCAGGGTTAGGTCTCCTTTCTCTCTTCCATACCAGCAGTTTGGTGACTTGGTCATCTAGGGAGGGCTTAAAAAATTCAAAATGCATTGCACAACCCTGGCTGGTGTGGCTCAGTTGGTTGGAAGGTCATGGGTTCAATTACCAGTCAGGGTACATGCGTAGGCTGCAGGTTCAGTCCCTCATCCGGACACATTGGAGAGGCAACTGATGGATGTTTCTCTCCCTCTTTCTCCCTTCCTTCCCCTCTCTCTAAAATCAATAAGCATGCCTTCGGGTGAGGGTTTTTAAAAAATGCATTGCACGGACCCTAAATTCAGGGTCCTAAAATCCAGACACAAAATGAGGCTCCAACACCCAAGTTCAAATTCTCGATTCATCAAATGGCTGGAGGCAAATCTCTCAACCTCCCAGAACTTCTCTCTCTCCTTCAACAAACTGGGACAAAGGCCCAGCCTTCCACCCATATGGCTGCTGTGAGGACTGAATAACATAATATCCAAAATAAATCCCAGTTGAAATGTTTTGTCAAAAGTGAAACCATAAGCATCCTAGAAGAAAGCCCCAAAGAACATTTATAGTCATTTGAAATTAAAACCACTATATAAAAAATAAATAGAACATAATGCAAAATAACACAGGAAAAAATATCTACAACATGCACGCCAGACAAAGGAATTACTTTCTAAACAAGAGAAAGCTTTTATAATCCATAAAAAAAAAAAAATGCAGAATTCAAAACAAAAGCGCTGAGGAAAGGACGTAAACAGGCAATTTCAAAAATATGTAAATGGCTTCTCAACTAATCATCAAAGATCTATCAATTAAAGCTGCAAAGTGCTATGTTCTCCCATTCGTTTGTGCAAAATCAAAGGTGAATGACATCCAACGCGGGGGAGGCTCTGGGAGGCAAATCGCTGCAGAAGCTCCCGAGGGCAGTTTGGCACCAGCAGTTTAGGCTGGTTTCCGGGCAGGCCCTTCGTCCCAGCCCTCACCCTGCAGGAAACTCATTCCCAGACCTATCTGCACCGCCTACAGCATTTCAGGTACACGGCTGTTCACTGCAGTGGCCACGGTTCATTCTAGGTGTCCGATTGGCCCCAGGGCACACAGATTAAATGTGATTTCTGGGTGTGTCTGTGAGGGCGTTTCTGGATCAGATTAGCATTTGGATGGGGGACTCCCTAAAGCAGATGGCCCTCCCTGATGGGAGTGGGCACCATCCAATCTGTTGAGGGCCCGAATAGAACACAAGGCAGAGGAAAGGGAAATCAGCCCCCTTTCTCCTAACTCTCTGATTGAGCTGGGACACAGCCTCTCATCTTCTGCCTCAGACGGCATTTCCACCATCAGCTTCACGTGTTCTTGGGTTTTTAGTCTCAGGCTGAATTATACCGCCTGCTCTCCTGGGTCCCCAGCTTACAGATGGCAGCTCACGGGACATCTCGGTCTCCATAATTGTGGGAGCCAGTTCTGCGTGATAGGTATAGACAGATAGATGATGGATGGATGGATGGATGGATGGATGGATGGATGGATGGACAGATCTCCTACTGGTTCTGGTTCTGTTTCTCTGGAGCACCCTGGCTACTGCAATAGTAAATATTGGAAACAGTTTCACCAAAAGCAGAGTCTTCGTGTGGGTAGTTGATTTAGGACCTGGCTCTCAGGGAGCAGGGCTGAGGGGTCAGGAAGTGAATGGGGAAGGAGGAAGCGCCAGCACAAGTTTGCATCAGCAAGGGGGCCACGGCCACCTGAGAGGAGGGGCTCACTCCCATGGGGTCTTCAGAGCAGCCCTGCGAAACAGAGCTCAGAACCATCCACCTAGGGCAAGAAGTGGGGACACCCGGCTCCACCAGCTCTTGTCTCCCATTGGTCAGGGTCACCCAAGGGCCATTGACTCCCTGGCGCCTCCAGGTGGCACACCCAGAGATTGCAAGCAGGTTCCTGAGGGAGCATCAGAGAAGCCCCGAGTACCGTGTGGCCACGGCAAGAATAAGATGTGAGGACTCAGAGTCATCTTTTGAAAATGTAAATTAAATCATGTTGCTCCTGCTCAAAATCACCCTTAAAACACAATCCAAATTCCTCACCATCATCTGAAAGGTCCTCAGGATCTGCCCCCCAACTAGCTCTCCACCCCATCTCATGCCTGTCTCCCCTCGCTCTGCCTGCACTCCAGCCCCTCTGACCTTTAGTTAGCCCTCCGACAGGGCCTCCCCAGGGCCTTTGCACATGCTGTTCCTGCACCTGCCATGCTCTTTCCCCAGCTCCCTACCTGGCTCACTCATTTCTTGTTTTCTTTATGTACCAACACAAATGTCCTTCCTTCACAGAAGCCCTCCCCACCCCCAGGCAGCCAACACAAAGCCTGTTTTCCAGTTTTCTTCTCTCTCATGGCACCCTGGTTTGTTGCCATCCTAGGACATCCCCCAAGGTTACTTCAGGGTCTGTCAGCCTGGCTCAGGCAGGTGCATCTCATGTTCGCAGGTGAATACCCAGCCCTGGACCTGGCACCTGTCGGATACCAAAGATTGGTTGAATGAGGAACTACATCAGTGAGATCATCTAGTTCAGAGGTCATCATGCTGGGTTATACCGCCCCCTGGAGGCTGCTTTGGGTTAGGTTCTCCAGAAGCAGGTTCTATGGTGAGAATTTGTGTAAAAATGATTAGGGAATGTTCCCATGACAACCCAGTAAGTAAAGTCGCACAGAGGCTAGTCTTTGCTCAACCCCCCAGGGAGCTCTGGGGACAGTGCAGGTCCCACGTTAGAGGTGACCAGGTTGGAGGCAGGGAGCTGGAGCATTTTTATTAGTATCACTGATGGGATTGCTACAGAGGCGTTAGGAACTGTATGGAGGTGTCTTTTGGTTGGTGATGGCAGGTGATGCCCAAGGATGCTAAACACTGTATGATATCTCACCCAGTCACACACAGTGAAAAACCGTGCCACTCCAAATGTTGAAAGCACCCCTATGGATGAGCACTTATTACTTTCAATTCCTCATTTGACAGATTTGGAAATTGAGGTGCAGAGAGGGAAAGTGACCTGCCCAAGGCAACACAGCAAAAGAGGCACAAAGCTGGGGACTAGAATGCTGGTCTTTTCACAGCGGCCCCCGAGTCTTAATTCCTCCTGAAGCCTAAAAGAGACTACTCTAAGCTCCAAGTCCAACATCCCTCCTGGATTTCTCGAGGGGGCTACGGATCCCCTGTCCACTGCAGGGGAGAAATCAAACTGGAAGACATCAGAAGCCAGGCCCAAAGCAGATGTGCAAATGAAGGTAAGGGAGACAGTTTCCACCAGACAAATTCGTGCCCTGCTCAGTTTAGACATTAAAATGAACTAACTTAATTTCATGCCATATGCAAATCCTTACCAGCTGTCGGCTCTGTAATCACAGGAGACTTAATGTAATAACTAAACAAGAACAAAAACGCAGCAAATCAGGCTCTGGGCAAGTCCATTGACAGCGGGTTTCGTGTTCCTGGGTGCTCAGCAAGTGCAGAGCATTTACGGCGGACATCTGGAAGCCCAATCGCCCGCCATCGCGCTCACCAAAATGCCTGCTGTGAGAATAAATAATGGCTAAGGACTGATCGGGTCGTTGCACACCCTGAGCCCCTGCGTACCGTGAGCATCTCTCTCTAGGCCTCACAGCTTCTCACCAACTGTCAAGGTTCAGATCTGTCCAGCCATCTGGACCTCAGAAGCAGCCGAACCCTGTCTCTGGCTCACCGGAACCAAAGGGGCGGGAGGGCGGTTGCTGGTGGGAGCAATGAGTGGAGGGTGGTCTTCCAACCCGAGGACCCCACGTTCCTCAGACTGCCTGAGCCAAAAATAATAGCAAACATTCATCAAATGCTTACCATGGGCCAGGAGCCAGGCCCACCACCTTCTGTGAATTATCTGAACATCTCCCAAAGCGTGGAGGATGATTTCAGGTCATCTGTTCATTCACCCCCTGCTTCATTCATTCAACAAACGTTTATGACACATCCATGACGGGCCAGGCACTGGGCTGGGGACGTCGCAGCAAACCAAATACACAAACATCCCGGGCCTTGGGAAGCTACATTTCTGGCGGGACAAACCTGTTTTAAATGTGATCACAAAGCCCTTTGCACCCGTCACGGCACCAACAGAGTTGCCTTAGGGTGATCCTCCGTGTTTAAAGGTTGATGTTGAGAAACTACGTTACGGGGTGAAAGGTACTATTGTTAGTCTTATTTTACAGCTTGGGAAACTGAGGCTCGGGGAGGTCAAGCCGTTTGCCTGAGGTTGCATAGCTGGGACATGGTGCAGTTCAGATGTGAACCCAGGTCAGGCCTCAGATCTGGTGTTTCAACCACGGGACTGAGGCAAAGTGACACATCAGGTGGCCCATTTCATTCAAACATTTGGTTCTCAGCCACCAAAAATCCCTGGGCACATGACTTATGGCCACCCTCCGAGAATCCTGCCAAGAGGTTACGCAATTTCCCGCTGCTCATGTTTTAAGGTTGAGGAGGATTCAGCCTATTTCACAACCTTCCTTAAGTTTGGGGGCCAGGACCCCCATTCACGACAGCCTGACTCAGGGCCCGTGGCAATGACCAGGTTCCCACTACAGGGAACCCCTTCCTCCATCCCCATCACCCACAGCTAATTCCCCGGCCCCAGCAGGGCTCCATCTCGAGTGCAGTGTTCGTGACCGTGTCGGTTCCTGGCATGCAAGCCTTGAAGGTCTTTAAAACAACAACGAAAAATGAGATCAAGCTGGCCTCTCGGCTGTACATCAGCTCATATTAAAAGTGAGCGCTGGCAATGTTATTCAGCCTTGAAAGGGAAGAAAATTCTGACACATGCTACTGCGTGGATGACCCCTGAGGACGGCATGCGAAGTGAAATAAGCCAGTCGCAAAGAGGCAGACACTGTGTGATTCCACTCACATGCGCCACTTAGAGCAGACGGCGTCCTGAAGACACCATAGCAGAAGGGGGTCGCCCAGACTAGGGAAGGACAGAATGGGGCTCCTGTAAAATGGGCAGGAAGTTTCAGCGAAGGAAATAAAAGGAGTTACAGGGGTGAACGGCGGTGACGGCCGTACAACCACGTGAATGTGTTCAACGCCACAAAACTGTCCTCCCAAACTAGTCAAGACGCTCAATTTTGTTATGTGTATTTTACCGCAATAAAATAATAACAATAAACAAGGACAACATCTAGACTAGCAGAAGGTAAAAAGTGGAAGTATTTCTATATGCGTTGTTTACGGCTAAAAAATATGATAGAAAACTGACCCAGATTACGGGCTCAGGGAAACATCTTCATGAAGTCCAAGAGGCAGTTGGAAGTGACTCATAAAAAGAAGAGGCTTCCAGTCAAGATGGCGGCGTAGGCAGAGATGGCTCGCCTCCTCGCACGACCACATCAAAATTACAACTAAAATACGGAACAACCATCACTCAGGAAAGTCAGAAATTGAGTTGAAAGGAAGTCTAACAACTACAGAACTGAAGAAACCATGTCCATCCAGACTGGTAGGAGGGACGCGGACATGCAACACAGGCTGGCGCCACACCCATATGGATAAAAATTCGAGAGGGATATCTCAGGAGCAAGGAGTCCCAGACCCACACCAGGCCCCCAGCCCAGGATTCCAGTGCCAGGAAGACAAGTCCCACAACTTCTGGCTGCAAAAACCGGCAGGGATTGAGTCAGTGGAGGAGGCTGCTGGAGCCCTAAACAGTTCCTCTTGGGGAACCCACACATGGACTCACCTACTCAGACTCGCTTCCTCTGAGCTCCAGCACTGGGGTGGCAGCTTGAAGGGCACCAGTGGTACACAAGGAGAGGCTGAAGTGCCTGGCATCGTGGCGAGCAGAAGCCATTGTCCCTTTGCTGAGCCCCCCCCCCCCCCAGCTGGTAGGCTGGTGCCATACCTGAGGCCCCACCAACCTGGCTAAAGCTGTGTGACCCACCTTGGAGATCCACAGAGGCTCCGCCCCACCCAATTTATGGTCCCACTAAAGCTGCTTTTCCATAAGAATGGCTGGTCTTGGCTCCTAAATCCTTTCAAACAAGCAACAGCTGGCTTCTGTGAGCCCTACTGCAGCCAGATTAGTCACAGCTTGGCTTCACCTGGGAATCTGCAAGCCCAGCACAAGTAGCAGCCATCTCAGATCGCTTTACAGCTCAGGAAGGGTGCCCCGGGCAAAACACAGGGGGCTGACCTTGGCCTGCACCACCCATGAAAGGCCAGGGCCAACACACCCAGTGGACCACATCGAAGCACCACCACTCTGCCCTGCGCAGCTGATCCTCCATGGAGGGTGGAGGTTGGTGGTCAGTGGTCACAGCCAGTCCTTGCAACTGACTGGCCTGGGTATTTATTCCTTCCAGTGATCTGCCCACAGCAACCAAGGCTCAACTACAGGAGGAAGGTGTACTCAGTTCACATAAAGGACGCACCTTGAGCACCCAGCTTGGGTGAGAGGGGAGGCTGTGCCACTGAACCCTGCAGGACACCTACTACATTGGGCCACGCTACCAAGACACGAAGTCTAAACAACTCAACCTAATACATAGAAACAAACACAGGGAGGCTGCCAAAATGAGCAAAGAAACATGGCCCAAATGAAAGAACAGATGAAAGTCGCAGTAAAAGAACTAAATGAAATGGAGATAAGCAATCCATCAGAGGCGGAGTTCAAAACACTGGGTATAAGGATGCTTAAGGAATTTAGTGAGGACCTCAGCAGCATAAAAAAAAAAAAAACCCAGTCAGAAACAAAGGATACACTAATTGAAATAAAGAACAATTTACAGGGAAACAACAGTAGAACGGATGAAGCCAAGAATCAGATCAATGATATGAACGTAAGGAAGCAAAACCAACCAATTGGAACAACTAGAAAAAAGAATCCAAGAAAAATTAGGCCAGTCTAAACAACCTCTGGAACAACTTTGAGAGATCCAATAGTTGCCTCATAGAGGTGCCAGAGGGGGAAGAGAAAAAGCAAGACATTGGAAATCTATCTGAAAAAATTGTGATAGAAAAATTCCCTCATTTGGTGAAGGAAATAGACAGGCAAGTCCAGGAAGCACAGAGAGTCCCAATTCTGATGGATGCAAAGAGACCCACTCCAAGACACATCACAATTAAAAGGCCAAAGGTTAAAGATAAAGAGAGGATCTTAAAAGCAAGAGAAAAGAAGTTAGTTACCAGAAGGTAGCCAAATGGGAGGGGGGAGGGGGAAGAGTGGGTGAGAGGTGAGGGGATGAAGAAGTACAAATAGGTAGTTGCAGGGTAGCCGTGGGAATGTAAAGGGAATACGCATGACCCATGCACATGAACAACAGTGGGGGGACTGCCTGAGGGAGTGGGGGATGCTGAGTGCAGGGGGCAAAGGGGGAAAAATCAGGACAACTGTAATGGCATAATCAATAAAATATAATTTTTTTAAAAAAGGTCTGTCACAATGTGGTCATCTTATCGCATGTGATGCTCCTGGTCTGGTGCCTGGCACCTGGCAGGCGGTTGCTGGCTGTGACCATCCTTCTCCAGCCCCAGCCTCCGAAAGAGGGAGTCGTGGAGAGCATGTCAGCTCATGCTGGTGTGCCACCCGTCCAGCTGTGCTCCGGAGGGGCCACTTTCTCCACCACAGTCTCAGAGCAGCTGGGAAGGCTCAAGATGGAAGAGGGCGGGCCAGGGTCACCAGCCTTGAAGGAACCTGCTCCCTCCCTCCATCTCAAGCCCATGGACTAATGTGACAGCTGCACCCCCAGACAATGAATTGTTCCCAAAGAGACTGGAGACACTGTTGTTGTCAGAGAAACCTTGGAGAACCTTAAGGAGGCAGAGAATAAAAATGCTGAAAGAAGCCAGTCACAAAAAAAACACCTATTGTACAATTCCATTTATAGGAAACGTCCAGAACAGAGATATCTAGAGAGACAGGAAATAGATTGCAGGGGGGCTGAGGGAGGACAGTGGTGGAGGAGCAGGGACCGATGGCTAACAGGTATGGGGTGTCTCTCCGGGGTGATGAAAATGTTCTAAAATCGATTGCGGTGAAGGTTTCACAATTCTGTGAAGGTACTAAAAACCATTGAATTATACATTTTAAATGAATGAATTGTATGCGATGCAAATTGCATCTCGAGAAAGCTGATATTAACAAACAAAAAAAGTTGCCTTGACTCTAAACTTAGTTCTCTGGTTCCTCTAAACTCTCCAAAGCCTCCAGCATCTCTCTTACTAGGGCGGCCCGGATTTCACAATAATTTTTTTTAAAGAGCATTTTCTCAGCACCTGAAAAAAGACCCTTTGATGTCCATCTCAAGCCCTCCTAGGAATTCTTATCTATTTAAAAGAGGGGAATGCTTATTAAAAGCTTGGCTTTCTTGGCTAGCCAAGTACTCATGTTAATTTCCTCGTCTCTGCGTTACTATGGCAACACAAAGCTCCACTGAGAGCTTTTGGGGTACATCCAAAGGGACTGCAATCTGGACCCAGGGTGAACCGCAGCCGCTCTGCACAGCAGCCCCCATGCCCTGGCTGCCTCGCTGATGGATGCTGCAGGTGGGGGCAGCCTGCAGTCAGCACAGGGAAGCCTGAGAACGGGGAAGACGCAAAGAGGGGCTCTTCTTGGTCCGCACTCCATGCCAGCCAAGGGGCTACCCTGGGCCACCAGCACCACACAGGAAGAGGAGAAGGTATTACGCACATCCCTTGGAGGCTGTGATATGAAATGGCCTCAGGAGCACCTGAGCCAGGCTCCATGTCAACGTGACCACGTTTTGTGACCGAAGAAGGCAGCGTCTCGGGCCAAGGAGAGTAACACAGCCCGGAAACTTTCATTCAACAACCTTCTGTCCTCATAGGTAGGTCTCCGACCTGCAGAAGCTCCCTGCCTCCAGACTCTGACAACTCAGCCACACGAGGCCAAAGGGTAGGCAGCCCCCAAGATGGCCTCCAGTGACCTTCACCTTCAGGTTGGTTTGTTCCAAGGTGAGTCTGCGTTGTGACCCAGAGAGTTCAGGAGAGGTGACAGTATGTGACTTCCAAAACAAGGTCACAAAAGACATTAGGCTCTTGGATCATTCATGCTGGGGGAAGCCAGCCGCCATGTTGTGAGGACACTCAAGCAGCCCTATGGAGCCACGCACATGGGGAGGAATGGAAGTCCCCGGCGCCAGCCAACACCAGCTTGCTGGCCACGTGAGTGAGCCACCTTGGAATTGGGTCCTCAAGCCTTCAGATGACTGCAGCCCAGCCAACAGCGTGACGCAACCTCTACACAGACCTGGAGTCGGACTATGGGGTGAGCTGCTCCCGGATTCTTGACACACACAAACAGTATAAGATAATAAATGCTTATTGTTGGGTTAAGCTGCTAAATCGGGGGGTTGTCCATTACACAGCGTGGATACAGAGTAAACCCAGGTGCCCACAGAATAGCCAGGAATTGTCTTGAGAAGAAAGATGGCTTTACCAAGACTTTTCCCTCCCTGCTCCTCACTCCCTTCCCCAAAGTACCTTTACATAAGAAAGTGATGTGTTGATGGGTAGGGGGTTTAGAGACTTGGGTTTGTGTCCTGGTTCTGTCCTTGCCCTCTCTCCACCTCAGTGTCCCCACCCGCAAAACTGATGAATCAAAGTGTAACCTGTCAGCTCTGAAATTGTAGGGTCTCACAGTCGTTAAAAACCTCAGTGTTGAGGCAAGAAGACTGGTTTTCAACCCTGACTCTGCCACTTGCTTGCTGTGTGACCTCAGACTAATTACCTAGCTTCTCTGAACCTCATTTTCACCTTCTGTATGGTGGGTCTAATCATCCCTACTTCCTGGCACGGTTACAAAAAGTCCAATAAACTAATACATATAAATGACTTAGTACACAGTAAGTGCTTAATAAGTGGTAGTTACCACTACCAATAATGAGATAATGTGACAAGTAAAATTATTTCCACTTACAGCCAAGATACAGGAAGATCAGAGAGGCTGGAGGACATTATCGGTCTGGACGGTGAGTCCAGGTATGGGTGTCCTTTTAAAAGCTCCCCAGGTGAGTCTTTGAGGAACTCTGCCCTACAGAAACTCTCACACGTGTGCCAAAGAGTCAGACAAGAATTTCGCTGCAGTGCTGTTAGTAATAGGGAAGAACTGGAAACGATCCCCTGCCCGTCGGTAGGTAAGTGGGAAATAAATTCTGAATGGAATACTACACGGCAGTGTAAAATTAATGAAGCAGAACTAAGTGTATTAACACGAATATAAATCTCTAAAACATAATGCTGAATCACCCCCCACAAATGCAGGAGGATACATAGAGTATATAGAACATGCAAAAATATGCAGAGCACTGCTATATATTATTTAGAAATATATACATGTTGGTAAATGCAAAAGGCCAGGCATGCATGCATAAAATAAGCATCAAGTTCAAGCTGGAGGTTACCTCTGGGAGGGAGGGATGGCAATGTAACGGGGGAGGGGCTGACCTGGAGCTTCGGGACAGTGGGAATAGGATAGGGTATTTCTTAAACTGGGTGGCCGGCACACAGGTACCCACTGTATTGGCTATGCCTTCTGAATGTCTGAAATATTGTACATTTAAAAATAAATGTGCATAGAAAAATATCCAGCACCGCTGTGCATGGGCATTTTTCTTCCTGTTATTTGTGCCTTCTATTTCATCCATAATGATCCATCTTGCTTTTAAGAAATAAAGTAGTTGGTTATTTAATAATGTGGAACATCCTGAGTCCAGGGCATGAGTCATCAGCCCAGGGATACCCACACAGGGTCCCCAAATCTGTCTCTTGACAGTGCCTCAAAAGCTGAACCTGACCACACTGAGCATGCCTAATAAGGAGTTTTAGTAGTCAGGGGGGAGGGGCTGCAGGAGCCTCTTCTTCTGCAGCATCTTTGAGTTAGAAGGAGGAAAAAGAAACATCTAAGCAGGCTGGGCAATGAGAGGAACCTGGGAGCGAAGGGAGAGAGAACCAGTAGGCTGCGCTTTATTTTAAACGCAGGTGAGTCTTTCTGGAGCCATCCCAATGCGATGTGGACGAAAGTTGGGGGGTTTGGGGTTTTCTCAGCAATCCAATCTGCCTCTGCCAGCAAGAAGTGTTTGAAGGTTGCTTCTTAAAGATGCATAAGGGTTTTTTGTTTTGTTTTCCTTTGTTTTGTATAACGAACACATTTCCCGTGTAGCCACTTTCTTAGGTTCTTTGTCAAGTGTCAAGGTTAGCTTTTAGAAAAATCCTCTGTGGGACACTGGGAGGCAACTTCCAAACCTAATACAGAAAGTTAGGAGGGAGAAAGACAACTTTTCAATGTCGCTTCAGGGACCATATTTTGTGCATTTAACACAACTGAATGAAGACAACATCCAGTAAGAAAATTGAGTGTGCTCTCCTGACAATGGGCATTAAATGGGGGAAGTGATGCCAGGTGAATTACTGCCCCCTGGTGTCCACAGACGGTGGTGCAACCATTTGCTGGGAGTCATTTGTGGTGGTGGTTTCTGCGTTCCCTGCCACCATCTCCTGCCCATTTTATTTTACTTTTCTTATAGCCATTTTCAGGGACTTGGATGACGTCAGTGTTTTGAAGGCCCATAACATGGCTTTACTATTGCCAGCTTTCTCTAAATTTCTGCAGAAACACACCCAGGTAAGCAGACTCATTGGCCGGCTTCCTGCCCATTTTGAAAGCCTTTAAGCAGGAATCTGACAGTGCTCTGTAGCTGGCAGACAAACATGCCAACTGTTTAAAACTCTGGAGATTTTGTTTAAAAATCTAGGCCTGACACTTCTTTTGCAAAACTGGAAAACCTGTCAACTGCTGCACTGCACGCTAGCATAACAAATAGAGGCCAAAGCTGAGAAGCTGCTGCCCACTTTGGACGAGACAGGTGCTCACCCATTTTCCACACTCCCCACCTTTCCCTCTTGTCTCATGCCTGGGCAGTTTTACTCACCAATGGTTCTTATACAGCTTCTGGACTTGCTACCACAGCCTAAACTCCCTGAAGAGTTTGCACTGGCACCCCAAGGAGTGAAGAAAGGACGGTACCTTTAAAAGTAGATGATTATATCACCTTATGCCTAGGAGGGGACAGAGTTCCATAAGCCCCATAATACCCAGTTCAGTGAGGGTAAGTGACCTGCTCAAAGTCACACAGCCAGTAAGCAGTGGGCCCTGCACTTGAACACACATCTGTCTGACCCCAGGACCTCACTGCTTTCCACTCCACCAACCGTCCCCCGTAATTAGCTGGTTGCATCACAGGCCCTGCCCTCAGAAAGGGTTTTGCATTGCTGCTTGAGCCATCAGAAGTGGAGTTCGGGTGACACAGAGAGAACGATGTTCAAGATCTTTGTTCAAAAGATGGAAACGGAGCCCCAGAAATAACCACCATCCTGATTTGGTTTCTTAAAAACTCCATGGTTGGTCCTACTGCAGATATTTCTTATTCAGCTCAACAAAACTTCGCAAGCATCTGCCACCACATGCCATTGTCCATGCCAAGGGCTGGGAGTTGGGCGAAGTGGGGGCCCAGGTATAAGCTATAAACAGGGAGCCCAAACAGCAAGGGCCAAAGTTGCTTGGTTCCCCATCTCCCAATGTCCCCACATGGTGTCTTTCATGACAACACCCGTCTGGCCTAGGCCTGGACACTTCCTTTTTTTCTGTGACTCAGCGGCTTCCCTAAAACTGGAGTCAGACTGAGCCCTACAGAACTGCAATGGGATGTCTCCCCAGGGGATGGCGCAAGCTGCAGCTGGGACAGTCTTTTCTGCAGGTAACAGATAAGCAATGACTGGGTGTCTTCTCGAGGGATAATTGCAATCGCACACACTCACCACGTGGCTCTCACACAAAACCCCAGAGGATGGACCATCAGCACATTGTGCCAACCTCACACAAATGAGATCAGCAAGGTCAAATCACTGAATGTACTCAGTTTGCAAGTGGCAGACATGGGATTTGAACTCAGGGCTGTGTGACTCCAATGGTGACACCCACTACCACTCCCTCCCAGTGGCTCCCCAAAGGAAATGTGTGTTATGGAGAAGGTCAGATCTTGAAGGATCAGGCCTTCTGCAACGGGCCAAAGCTGAGCCGTAACAAGCAAGCTGGCTCACCAGAGAGAAGTGGAGCTGCCACATGGGGGCTGAGCTGCCACAGTGGGGCCGCCTCTATGAGGCCACCTCACAGCCTGCTGTCCCACAGCTGTGCTGTTGCACGACGGAGCTGTCTTCACTGAAAGGTCTCCCGCTTCACTACAGCCCAAACTGGGGGCTCCTGTTACAGGTGCTGAATTGACACCAATGACCAGCGGTTGACATAACATCTTAATGTTTAGAATTACTGGGAATGCCACATGTCCTGGATGTTTAGTTTCAATATTTGTGAATTAAGATGGAGATTTCAAAAAGAAGAAGATGGAGGTTTCAAAGAGTGTGGTGATTGCAGGGGTGGGGGGAGGTGGAGGAGGGTACAGAGGAGATAAATGGTGATGGACAGTGTGCAGTTGATGTGCTGTGGAATTGTGCACCTGAAACCTATACAATTTTGTTAAGCTGTGTCACCCCAATATATTCAATAAAAAGGAAAAAATAATAAACACAAAAAAGAGAAAAGGATGGAGTTTTCAGCTTTCTTCATGAAGGAAAAAATCCTCTCTCTCTGGGAAGCCAAAACAAGCAGCCAGGCCCTTCTCTGGAGGATCCAAATTAAAAAGTCAGGGACGAGAAGAGAGAAGGGGAGAAAAAGGAGAAAACGCAATCCCGGTAGCAGAGGGTGGAGGGTAAGAAGTGGGCTGTGAAGTCAGACGAACAGGGTGGAGAGGTGCCAACCACCAACATCCTATTACACCTAAGGAAACTGAGGCCAGGAGAGATACCTGAGAAGGAGACCTGCGGGAAGGACAGCAGTTTCAAACGGGCGGATTGTGAGTTTCCCAGTTTCCACGCGTGCATCTAGCGCGCCCCGAAACCGCATCAGCACGGGATTTTCTGCACCCACTACTCCCGCCGGTCTCCCAGGCCCCGCCCCTCCTGTTGCTTATTGGCTGCTGCTAACACGAGACCAACGCAGAAGCCAGCCAATGGGAGTGGCCCACGGCGAGACTTTCCCGGGAAGCCGACGGCGACGCGGAAACCCGGAAGTGCGAGGAGCGCACCAGTGCGGGAAGCAAACCCGCCGTGATGAGAATGACCGGCCGACCAATGGCGAGTTGGAGGGGGCGGGGCCAGAAGGCCGGCAGCGGCGGAGGAGGTCGTACGAGCCCGCCGCGGAGCTAGCGAACGCCGGGAAAGCAGCGGCAGGGCCTGGCAGAGGTGCGCGGTGAGGAGGGGGCGAGCCCGAGGGACTTGGAAGGGGCCAGCCGGGAAGGGTGCGGTAGGACAGAGAGCGCTGGGCGGGGTTCGGAAAGGGGCGGCTCCCCAGAATGACAGTCCAGTGCTCTCCCCTCCCTGGGCCTCAGTTTCCCCCTTCCTAGAGTAGGGGGCGGGGGGCGGGTGAGAGATACACGCCTCCCAGAACACACTTCCAGCTCCCCGCGCACACCCGCGTCACCAGCGAACTCCAGCCACGCCGAGGAGCCCGTCTCTCGGGGATAACGCGCAGACCACCTGGATGAAGAGTGACCCACACCGTCTCCGTACCCCCACAGTGGGCCAAGCGTCCCCCCATTAGAGCGTGTAGCAACCCATTTCTGATGTTCTGGATCAACGAGCCAGCGCCCACCCCGCGCCCCCACCGTTAGACCTACAGCCTGGAGCGATGAGAAATCTAACCAGCCATCTCTGGTTCTTGGAGGCCTAGCGCCGGGAGCTGCCCGGAGCAGGTGCACAGGCCCTGGTTATGGATACGATAAGGGTGACACCTCGGGCACCTGGACGCAGACGCACTGGGGATTCGTTCCCAATGCTTCTGTTTACTCCCTGTGGGTCTCCTGGGAATTGACTTGCCCTGTCTGTGTCTTGTTCCCCTCTTCTGTAAAACGGAGCTGGGGTGGCTGTCCTCTTAGGGTACTGACGGTTAACTGAGATAACGCATCGCTAGCGCTCAGCTCAGCTCTCAGCACACCATAGTTGCCCAATAAATGCTTATTGTTAGCATACCTGACTCCCCCACTTTCACTGCCAGCCCCCAGCACAAACCCCCTGTCACAGAGAGCCAGGGGTCACTGGCTCTGGCCCACACCCTGAGTTCTTACGATATTTGCCCAAACTCTAGGTGGCATCCCTACTGGAAAGGCCAGAAAAGGAAGGCCAGAGAGGGGACTGTCAACGCAGCTAATATCAGGGTGAGAGCAGGAAGAGGTGGCCAGCCACGTGACAATAAGTCAGGCCACCAAACAGTTGTGCTTATCAAGGAATGGGCCTCAGAACTGCCTTGGCCAATCTGGGTATGTGTGAGGTTGTTATTTTTGTCCTAGACACTCGGTGTTTGGGGTCAGAGGCCACAGAATTTGTGATGAAGAGGGGTAGACTTTAGAGCCATGGGGTCCTGCATTGAAGTCCTAAGGCTGTCCCCTGCTCACTGGGTGACTTCAGGCAAGAGGCACCTCACTTCTCCAAGCCTGTTTCCTCATCTGGAGAGTGGTGTGACGGTAGCATCAGCTCCTGTTGGAGACTGAAGGAGATGTAGAAAAATGCTGGGCAGCAGCTGCATTACTTTTCAGACACAACGCCCTGGAGGTGGCACCAGTCCTTCCAGGCTGGCCCCTCCGCATTTATATCTACTCTTTGCTCATCCCCACCCCCTGGTCATAGCGAGTTAAGAGGTCTGGGGGTCTCCAAGCCCTAGCTGGAGTCAGAAATGCATCCTAAACATACCAGTTCCCTTGCCTCATCTCCCACAACTCTTGATTCCTTTCAGATCCAGCTCTCTCTGACGACTGTGGATATGTGCAAGGGGGCCACCCCTGAGTCCAGATGACACTCATGTCAATGGCTTCAGTGATGGCCGTGACTGAACCAAAATGGGTCTCAATCTGGGGCCGCTTCCTGTGGGTGCTGCTGCTGAGCATGGTGCTGGGGTCCCTGCTGGCCCTGCTGCTGCCCCTGGGGGCCGTGGAGGAGCAGTGTCTGGCCTTGCTCAAAGGCTTCTACCTGCTCAACAGCAAGTTGGACAGGGCACAGCATGCCGTCACCAGATACACCAGACCATCCACAGAACTCAGTGTCACCTCCAAGGATGTAGCACTGCTGGTGGTCAAGCCCAAGTCCTCTCCGGGTAAGACGGAGTGTCTGTCTGTCCTCCACTCTTGGGTTTTTGCTTTGTTTAGATTATGCCACATTTGATTATCTGTTATCACTTGTGTTCTTTACATTTGTTAAATTAAAATTATTGGGGTAACACTGATTAATAACAAACTTTAGGTGTACAACCTGATGACATCTGTTTATTCTGTGGGGTGACATTGGTTAATGAGGCTGTCAGTTGCAAGTGTACAGGTCTATACACATCATCTGTATACTGCATGTGCGCCCCCCACCTGAAGTCTAGCCTCCTCCCGTCACCACACACTTGACCCCTGTACCCTCATTGCCTTCCCATCCCCCTTTGGGAGCCACCATTCAGTTGTCTGTATCTGTTTTTGTTTTGTTTCTTTGTTCATTCACTGCTTTATGTTTTCTATCCCACATGAGTGAGTTTATATGGTTCTCCTTTTCCATCTGTCTTATTTCACTAATTATGATACTCTCAGGACCCAACCATGCTAAGGCAGATGGCAATGTTTCATCTTGTTTATGGCTGAGTAGTATTCCATTGTGCCTACGTACCACACCTTCTTTATCCATCCATCCATCCATCCATCCATGGTACCTGGGTTTCCACGTTTTGGCCACTGTGAAGACTGCTGCAGTGAACATGGGGCTACATATATCTTTATGAATGTTTTCAAATTTTTCAGGTAGATACCCAGAAGAGGGATTGCTGGGTGACATGGTGGCTCTATTCTTAATTTTTTGAGAAACCTCCATCTGTCTTCCATGGCGGCTACACCAGTTCACATTCCCACCAGCAGTGTACGAGGATTCCCTCTTCACATCCCCCCCAACTCTTGTCATTTCTTCTTATTTATAACAGTCATTGTAACAGATGTGAGGTGGTATCTCGTTGGAGTTGTGGTTTGTATTTCCCTTACAACTAGTGATGTTGAGCATTTTCTTACAGACTTTATTTTCGGAGGGGGGGCCAGGGAGGGAGATAGGGAGGGAGAGAAACATTGATGTGAGAAACATTGATCATTTGCCTCTCACAAGCCCTGGACCTGGGATGGAACCTGCAACCCAGGCATGTGCCCTGACTGGGAATTGAACCAGCGACCTTTCCCTTTGCAGGGCGACACCCAACCAAGTCACACTGGTCTGGGTGATGTTGAGCATCTTTTCGTGTATCTGTTGGCCATCTGTATGTTTTCCCTGGAAAAGTGTCTATTCAGGTCCTCAACCCAATTTTTAATCAAAACTTTTGTTGTTGAATCGTATGAGCTCTCTATATATTTTGCATATTGGCCCCTTATTGGAGGTATCGTTTGTAAATGTCACCCATTCAGTTAGTTGCCTTTTTGTTTTGTTGATGGTTTCTTTTTTACTGTACGGCTTCTTTTTTTTGCTTTCACTTCCCTTGTCTTTGGGGTCAAGTTCATAAAAAGTCCTGAGACCAAGGTATTTAAGTTTAGTACCCATAGTTTCTTCTGTGTATTTTATTGCTTCAGGTCTTATATTCAAGTCTTTAATCCACTTTTAATGTTTGTGTACAGTGTCAGCAGTTGTTTTATGCTCTGGCATGTGGCTTTCCAGTTCTCCCATGCCATTTACTGAGACTTTCCTTTCTACTTTGTTTTCAGCTCCTTTCATGAAAATTAGTTGCCCATTGTGTGTGGGTTTATTTCTGGACTCTCAATTGTTCCATTGGTCTGTGCCTTCTTTGGCCAGTCCTGTGCTGTTTGATTGCTGCCGCTCTGCACTTTTGCTGCATCCCCCAAACGTCGCTGTGTTGTATCTTCACTTCCCAGCCCTCTTTACCACGTTCTGCCAAGGTGTGTGGGGCAGGGAGTCTGCGATCGCACGACTCTGCCCCCCGCCCCCCCAGTAGCAGAGGCTGTCGGCACCTGTGTTAAGACTTCCCAGCTGCCTCTACCTGGTTCTGCCCAGGTGGGGAGCCGGGCAGGGAGCTGCCTTGTCCTGGAGAAAAACTGCCCTGCCCGCCTTACAGTCCAAAGACTCTAGTGTGAGGGCTGCAGCACGACTTCCCCACCACTGCCAACTCGCTGGAGCCAAGGTGGATGCTGAACCTCATCTGCTGCCATCTCTGCCCTTCCCCCATCCCACCTTCCCTACTTCCCATCTTCAGATGTCCCTGTGCGCGGTCCTTCGGGGTACATCTGTGTGTTGAGCAGGGGATCCTTTTTTCAGTTAGAGTTATCCAACTTTTTGTACATTACAGGGGAGAAACAATGGAGTCTTCTAACTCCCCCACGATGTTCATGTCACTCTCAGCACTTGCTAATGCAATAGATATTGTCTACTACATCCTGTGTGCAGGGTCCGGGGTGTCACAGTGAAGTCAGCCCTGACCTCCCAGCCTAGACAAGCTGACAGGTAATACATACAGCGCCACCAGTGTATGGGGGAGCAAAAGGGGGCCACAGAAGCACACCAGGAAGGCTCCCTAGAGGAGGGGGTACTTAAGCTGAAACCAGAATGTGAGCAGGAGTGATCCAAAGGAACAGTCATGAGGGGAGAATGCTCCAGCAGAGGCCAGAGGGTAAGAGTGTCTCGGGTGTTTGAGGAATTAAAAGAAACCCCTTAAGTGTGGCTGAAATTCACTTGGTAGGGCAGTCAGTGGAAGGAACAGTAGATGACGAGCTGAGTGCAGCTGAAAACCACTAGGTTAGAATTAAAGGGCCCAGGGATGAGGAGGCCTCAGGGGCTAGTACCAGTGGGGAGCTATCCCCAGCCTGGCCTCCAGAGACAGAGGAGGCCCATCAGGATGCAGGGAGGGCTGAGTGATGGGAGCTGTGGTCAGAGGTACAAAGCCACTCCATGTGGCAGGGGGAAGGCAGGGGGCCAGGTGATACCTCCTAGGGCTGTGGGACAAATGGAAAACAGCCAGCCTACCACTGCGTGGGGTTGTGGGGGATGAACACATCCACACATGCAGCAGTACTGGGAATGCTGAAAGGATGAGCGGTGTGCCCTGAGGCCATGGCTTCCCTGGGGCCCAGCAGCTGACCACTCCCCCGAATGTGCTTTGCCACTCCCTGCCTTCCTTGACTGTGCTTCTTTGGCTCTTTTCTAGCCGGTAAGTTGGAAGCCAGAGCAGCTCTGAACCAAGCCCTGGAAATGAAACGCCAAGGCAAGCGAGAAAAAGCCCACAAGCTCTTCTTGCACGCCCTGAAGATGGACCCAGACTTTGTGGATGCGCTCAACGAGTTTGGCATCTTCTCGGAAGAGGACAAGGACATCATCCAGGCAGATTACTTGTACACCAGAGCACTGACCATCTCTCCCGACCACAGAAAGGCGCTGATCAACCGGGACCGGACACTGCCGCTGGTAGAGGAGATTGACCAGAGGTACTTCAGCATCATTGACAGCAAAGTGAAGAAGGTCATGTCCATCCCCAAGGGCAACTCTGCACTGCGAAGGGTCATGGAAGAAACGTACTACCATCACATCTACCACACGGTTGCGATTGAGGGCAACACCCTCACCCTCTCAGAAATCAGGCACATTCTGGAGACCCGCTATGCTGTGCCGGGGAAAAGCCTGGAGGAGCAGAACGAGGTCATTGGCATGCACGCAGCAATGAAGTATGTCAACACGACACTGGTTTCCCGCATCGGGTCCGTCACCATCAGTGACGTGCTGGAGATCCACAGGCGGGTGCTGGGTTACGTGGATCCCGTGGAAGCCGGCAGGTTTCGGACGACACAGGTCCTCGTGGGACACCACATCCCTCCCCACCCTCAGGAGGTGGAAAAGCAGATGAAAGAGTTCATACAGTGGCTCAACTCTGAGGACGCCATGAATTTGCACCCGGTTGAGTTTGCAGCCTTGGCCCATTATAAACTTGTTTACATCCACCCTTTCATTGACGGCAATGGAAGGACTTCACGCCTGCTGATGAACCTCATCCTGATGCAGGCGGGCTACCCTCCCATCACCATCCGCAAGGAGCAGAGATCCGAGTACTACCACGTACTGGAAGTCGCCAATGAAGGCGACGTGAGGCCATTCATTCGCTTCATTGCCAAGTGTACAGAGAACACCCTGGACACCCTGCTCTTTGCCACGACAGAGTACCCAGTGGCACTGCCTGAGGCCAAACCCAACCACTCTGGGTTCAAGGAGACACTACCTGTGAAACCTTAACCCCTGAAAGCCTCCCTTAGTGATAGGACTTCCAGGGGGAGAGAAAATCCAAACTTAGCATTTCTAGAAACTTTGTCGTTTACCCAAGGCAAAAGGAGACAGATAAGGAACTTAAACATTCTTTACCTCCATTTTTTTTTTTAAAGAAAAAAAACTAAATTATTAAGACTTGTCTCTAGGATAACTTATAATTCAGCCAAGTTATTTATTTTCTTCTTTTGAGCTAGTGAATGTGGTGTGGTGTCTGCCATTGATGGTGGTGGCCCATGCTTACGGTGGTCCCAGCAGGCGCTGGGGCACCTGTGTTCTTTGCATGTGACCAGAACAGGTTCTGGAGCAGAATTTGCACTAAGGTGGGGAGAGGCCAAGACTGGGATGAGCTCCAGAGACACAGGACTAACTGGGAGAACCTGGTCTTAGAGCTTCCTGCTTCCCTACGAAGAGGCAGGTGTTGTGACTGGTGCTTACTGGCAGGGCAAACTTCTGAGAGATGAGATGAGATGAGACGAACACTGACAGTATTTCTAGTTCGGTATCTTGCTCATTTAACCAAGGGCCAGAGTTTGCAAACTCCAGTGTCGGAGGCTGTTTATCCACATCAGTGCTATTGTTCTAATTAACAACAGGGGAATGGCCAGCCTGGTTTTTCCTTCGCTGTGGATGTTTCTCTCACTGCATCTGCGGCGACGGAGCCCAGATGTTTCCGTCTGCAAGTTCTCTGGCTGTTCCCAAACTGAACCACACCGCAGATCAGGCCGCGTGCAAGTGGGCAGGTCTGCCCTCGCTCCCCTCTCTGAGTGTGACATCCACAACTAGATGTTACAGAGCACCTCTGAGAAAACAGATGCCCCATCACCACCAAGTACGTTTTCTTTCAGTCTTCACCCAAGGATATGTTTATTGATTTGAGAGAGGAAGGGAGAGAAAAACACCGGTCAGTTGCCTCCCGCACGCACCGACTGGGGAATCAAACCCACTGCCTTCTGATGTACGGGAAGATGCTCCAACCTGCTGAGCCACCCAGCCAGGGTTAAATAAGCACTTTGGTAATGAATTAGAGTATCAGTTTGTACTGAACCACAAAAAACCTTTGGCCATGGCTCGGACGTGTCCCCTTTTGTCATGCAGTTCGATCCGCTTACTGACCTGTCCCCTACCTCCCACAGCCACTGTACTGCCCAGCACCCCTCGGGGAGACAGAATAGATTGCCTTGGAGTGGCCTTATTTTTCTACCAACTTATGAAATGTCCTATGTACTACGGCCAAGCCGTCATCCTGTGGAAGCAGAATCTTCTTTCAGTCACATACGGCACAGGAGCCAACGTGACTGCTGCCATTTAGTGAGACCGGCCAGAACCGCGGGCTCCTGTCCCGGGGACGGAGCCCACGCTGCCCGCCCTGCACTGCACTGTCAGTGAGTGAGGGACGGAGAGGATGCACAGTGCTGTCTCTGGTCTGAGGATCAGTCACTGTTCTTATGTAGCAAGTGTTTGTAGTTATTTAATTGTGTAATAAGCACATTCAGAATGGTTTTCTGAAAGGTTAGGGGAAATGAAAAGATACATGAAATGGGCCCAAGTGAGTCATTCAAACCTTTATAAAAACTATTTTCACACTTGTATGCTACCATGAAGGTACTTCCTAAACCTTCAATCTTCTACATCTTGGTTTTATAAGCACAGCAAGGAAGCCTGATGGAAGCGCTTGCTTTGTACTATTGAAGTTGGCACTTTAGGTAAATGTGAAGGACGTTATTTTAACAAATAACTGACTCTAATAAAGTATTTTATCATATTAAGTAAATGCCTGAGACTTTGCTGTCTTCTTCAAGAGATGGTTCCACCTGTCAGAGGACCTCAGACACACTCTTTACATAGTTCTGGCAGCTGAGCAGACCTGAGACGCGAATTCCCACAGGGAAACGAGACAAAGCCAGTTGAATGAGCTGCCCACCTAGGCTGACAGACAGGGCTCACTGACCTTTCAGTTAGGACTCAAGTAGCTGAAGTGGTTTTTCATGTTTCTATTTACCGTGAGTCCATGATGTTCTGGGGAAAACGCGCAAGCCCAGTCACATATGCCTAAAAATTCCTTTCTAGAATAGTCGATGCCCGAACCCAACCCAGGTCCTGCTCAGGTCTGAAAAGGCTCACCTCTGCACAAGGCCTGTGCGGACACCGGAGAGTATGCGAAGAGGCCCGAGGACTGGCCGACCGCAAGAGAACAGAACAGTGAACTGAGGCGGCAGGAGAGTAGAAACACCCGAACCCAGGCTGATAAGGGAATGTCCACGGCTCTTCGGGGTCAGCCCCAGACCAGCCCAAACCCTCCCCACCGAGTGGCCATTCCAGAGGACAACGCAGCCTCTTCTGCTGCTGATGAGGTAAGAAATGCCCACTGCTGGCATTCAACTCAGATTACTCCTAACACATTCTTCCCTGTGCAGCAGGGACACAGTGGAGGGGCCTGCAGACTAAAAGACTCAGCAATGACCCACCGACCCTAACTCACGGGACGGAACTGACATTTATGAAACAATAGGAAACGGGAAGCTGGCTGGACAGTTGATGACACTGGGGTATCACTGCTAATGTTTCTGGAATGATGATGAAACTACGGCCTCTTAAGTTCTCATCTCTTAGAGACACAGCTGCAACATCGCTGGTGCTGCTCTGATGTCGGGGGTGCCCTCAATATAGTATGGACAAGGGGTGGGGGTGGAGGCAGAGAGGAAGAGAGATGGGCTCTGGGGTGAGAGATGCTGACATTCGATGAGAGGCAGATAAAAAGTTTATCTTATTAATCTTTATCATTCTAACATTTTCCACTTAAAAAATGTTACATTAAATATAGTGAGGCTTGAACGGGGCATAAACACTTAAAAAATAGCTGAGCCCTGGCAAGTGGCTCAGCTGGAGCATCCTCTGTACACCAAAAGGCCGCAGTTCATTGGTGGCTCACACAGAAACCAACCAACCAATGTTTCTCTCTTTCTCTCCCCTCCCCCACGCCCCCTTCTAAAAATCAACAAACATATCCTCCGGTGAGGGTTAAAAAAAGACCTGTGCTGATTTCCATCACACCTGAGAGCCCCGGATTCTCCCCACCCCCCCACCCCAGAGTGCTTTTATGAAGTAAGTTTCCCTACTCAGCTGCCCACGCCCGCTACCGAAGCAGTGAACCCTTGATGAAAGAGTACAGGCGGAAATGCACAAAAGCTCAACTGTGAACTGCCATGAACTGAAGTTTGAGGCTGACGACACATCACAGCTGAAAGGACTGAAGTCAAAGTGACATGGGACTTGACTTACAGAAGTTCTACTTACACATCGCACACCCATTTCAAAAGACCCGTGTGCTGGAGTGCAGAGCTGAGTACCATCCACAAGAAGGTTTTGAGAGAACTTCGGTTTAATAAACAAACCTAAACGGGGAAAATCTGCTTGCACTTGACATGGTACTTAAACAGAACCGAAGGGCTAGAGCTCAGTCTTTAGACAAAGAACACAGCCCACTACTCACTAGGCAAAGAAAATGGTCCACAGCAGATGGCACACAGAATTCCTATGTAAAACAAATGTCACAAATGTTTGCCTTTAGGAACATAAAAACGATGGGTTGACATGTCATTTACAAATACATAATATAAAACGCACGACCCCCGTGGACAAAAATCCATCAGATATTTTTCATGTGACTTCCCCTGTCCCTACCCCCTTACTAAAATAGGCCATTCCGGTGAATTACTAGCATCTGCCATCTTGTCTTTCGAAAACCAGAGTGGCGGGCACATGTACTATGCTGAGTGGGAGAGAAGTGTCTTATAAAAGGACCAGAGTTGGCCGAAAAAATTTGGACGTGTGTCTCAAAACAGCGTGTCCAAGTCTCACTTCTGTTTTTCCCTCTTAAAGACAAAAAATATCTCAGAAACTACGTTCTGGGCCCAACATGTGGAGTGACTTCTTTCCTCCTGTCACCCTCAATATGAGGGAACACTGAGCGCCTCTTTCCTTGGACACCCTTTCCCTGTCTGTCTGGACAGCAGACACTACGTGGGCGTAGGCGCTGCCTGGGCCCTTCCATACCCAGGGTACGGCTGGGTGACGGGTGGTCCTCCTGGCCAGCACGAAGTAAGGCATTCCCCTTCTCTCAGAATCCCGTTCACTTTCTCAGAAGCAACTTGGCAAAATCAGCATTGGACATCTTGGGAGCTTCAGTGGCCGCTGAGGTGGTGACCGCCGGCTTCGGGGCAGGGCCGTTCTCGGCCTGAGCCACTGCGGGGCTTGGGCGTTGCAGGGCGCGGGGCAGCAGAGACAGTTGGGTCCGCCCCTTCCCCCGCCTGGAAGAGCAAACACTGAGTGTACCCTTTATAGTGACAACTCATGGCCCCGGTTTATTTGTGAAAATGAGCCAGGAGAGGCTTAATTCACTCCGAGTTCAAAGGTGAAAAAAGACTAAATAAGACAAAGCCTACGTCTCCTAGACTGACTGGTAGGTAAAAACCACGTGAACTAATTTGGCCTTTTCTTCCATTCTGGGAAAGACCAAACCCTGCAATGTAGTTACCTATGGGTAGGTGAAAATGGCCGTCTCCCTTCACACCTCACCAAATTACCTGGCAATTGTGCTGTCACCCTACCGGGCAAAAAAAAATAGCTTTTATACGAAGACAGCCAGAGCCGTAGATTACCCTGGCAAGCATGCATTTGTCGGGCTTTCCTCGAACACATGGACTCAACTGCCAAAGAGGACTTTAAAGCAGCTGGAGAACAACGCGGCCTTAAGTAAATCACAAGTGTGAGCTGGCAGACAGCAGAACGGGTCCCACTTCTGGGCTTGTGCTCATCAGGGCCGTACTCTGGGAGCCCCTCTGGCACCCAGAGTGGACAGCGGGCCCCAGCTTTCTGTCCTGCGCACACACCGGCAGGAAAGCAACTCGCCCTGGTCTGCGCTGGCTGACCACATGCACTTACGCTCCATACATCTGCCGTGGCACCATGGGGCCGCCCGGGCCTTTCCTTGCTCCTGGCTTCTCTGGAACTTTCCTCTGCGGCGGGTTGCTGATGGCCACTTTGATGACGTTCTCTTTGATGGTCATGCCGTCCATCTTCATGACAGCCTGCGAGGCCTGCGATTCGTTTTCATACTCCACGTAGGCCAGTCCCTGCAAGAGGCCAGAGCCAGGTCAGGTGCTGCAGAGCCGGGACACCACTGCCTCCCTCCCGCTGGGGGCCAGAGCAGGCACCAGGTGACCTCCCTCACCACCGCCACCCTTTGTCTACAGGTTTCTTTCCCTCCCCTACGCTTTCCTCTGCGCTTCTGCCACTGACTGTTCCCTCAGTGACCTGGGTCGAGTTCAGCACCTCTCGTGCTTGCTCCAGGAAAAAGGGAAGACAGACCAGTATAAATCCAGCAAACGGCTGAGGCGGCCTGCACACTGGGGAGCCGACCAGGTGTGCCCTAACATCTGTGCCTTCGACACCCTCAGTTCAGTTCATGCCCTTTAACTCTCAATTAACCTGGAGGAGGGGCAGGGGGAAGAAAGGCCATCCAAACTCATGCTGAAACACTACTCCGAATGTGGTGCAAAGCGGATTTCACAAGAGACCGAGAAGGGGCCAAAGGGCTACACAATGGGAGTCGGGTGGCGGGACCTGCGGCAGCAGCTGGAGGTTTGGGCAGGAAGGGGGAGACACAAGGACAGCCGCTCACCCCAAGGCCCCGGTGTGGGCTCTGCACTGTGCTCCCCTGCTACTCCGTGGTAGGTTGGTTGTTTTTTTTATGTCTTATTCTTTTTAATACAATTAGCTACAAACAGATTCATCTGACTCCAATGCAAGTAGGCCTGGTGTGCCTATTCTTCTGCTACCTTATTTGTTACTTATCAGACAAAGCAGGAATCCACTCTAGAGCCAAATAATCTGTGAACAGACGCAGGGACAGGTGCGCCCGAGCCTCGGAAGGCTAGGTGCCGTCCGTCCATTCAGACACTGACCTTCGGTTTGCCAGCCCGGTTGGTAACCAGCCTGATATCCTTCACGGTGCCATGAGCCTCACAGATCTCTTCGAGTTCCTCTTTAGTGCAGGAAAAGGGCAGACCCGAGATAAACAGCTTGTGCTTCTCCAGGGCAGTGCTGTACCTGAACACCTACAGGAAGAATGGAGGGAAAACCAATGGCTCGAGTCGAGACCCGGCCCAGCCCAGTGTCCTCGTCTACAAGTCTGCGTCCCAGCTGGGCAGAGCAGAGCAGACTCTGGGTGCTAGGAACTACTAACTGGGTCACCCTGGGCATGTCACTTAACCTCTCAAGCCTCCACTTCCTCCTCTGCAGAACAGCAAGAATGAAAGTCGCTATTCTCAGAGTTTGGGTGAGGATCCCATGAAGTAGTGTACTACATAAAACACTTAGCCCAGTCCCTTGTCACTCCTAAGCACTCAATGGACAATCACCATTACCACAATCCCTCAGTTTATGACCATTTATCAGCGAATGCACGCTTGAAGTGACCGGGCCACAAGCCGGACCTCAGCTCACCAGCTTGGGACAGCCCCAGTTAATGTGCAAGTTCATCCTTACTCCGTGGGCACTTTACATAACCGCTGCTTCACGAAAAAGGCGTCCAGTCTGTTTATAACCACCCCTCACAAAAGGCATTCTCTTTTCCACAGACATACCTTAAAATCGGGATTTCTGCTCTTATCCACACACGGGGAAACAAACATCGGCCTCCCGTCTACACTCTTCCGGTCCAACTCCAGAGCCCGCAGGGCCGACTTCTCCTCTTTAAACTCCACGTAGCAGTAGCCTCGGAAGTCGCCCCGGTTGCTGAAGATGGGCCGGACCTCAGCCACTTCCCCACAGGCCTCAAAGAGTGGCCGGAGCTTCACGTCCGGCTCTTCCATGCTGTAGGGCAGGTTGCTGACAAAGACGGTGATGCTGTCCTTGCTGCTGTCGTGGGGCACCTTGGGCACGTCCCTCTTCAGGGCAGCTGCCCTCTCCTTCTGCTTTGAAGGGGTGGCGACATCTACAGATGCACTTTTCCCGAAGAGTCCTGTCTCCGCTTCTAGGTCCTGTGCTTCTCCAGCTGGAGGAACGTTGTTCTCAACCCTTCTGCGTTTAGAAGGCTGCTCTACAGGGTGTCGGGAGAGAAGCAGCAATGATCAATTGTTTCTTCCCTGCCCTGAGCTGGTCCAGGTACACGCTCTCCCCACACAAACAGCTGGTCTGCCACAGCTGCACGTGATGAACACACTCCTCTCTGCACACTTGCACGCACAGTACCTGCCCAGCCGTTCTTGGCTCACCAGCTTACTCCACTGCTGTCTGGACCCTGATGACATTTGAATAAATGGGCTAGACGGAGTAGACGTGGTCCTCACTGTCTACTTTTAACTATAGAAAAGGTCAAGGAGTCTAGAAGTGCAGCCAGCAAATTCCAAGGCCCCTCTTCTAGAAGCCCCGGTCACCAAGGGCAGGATAGGGCTCAGGGACCTGCATTTAAACAGGCACCTTCGGCGACTCTGAAGCACATGCTTTGGGCCAGGCTTGGGAAAGCTCTACAAAGGGTCTACCATCCCTAAAAACCCCCACTGCTGCCTCGTGTCCTTCAGGAGACTGAGCAACGCTCTACTCCAACCCGCTCTCCCCGCTGTCTCCAGGGGGAGAACTGAAACCCACTGGCACTGGCCCCTCACTTCCAGACCCTTCCATCAACTTCCCACCACTTCCTGAAGTCTAAGCGCCGCATGCTGCATTCAAGAGCATCCCCGAGTGGGGCTCGGTGGGAGCACTGTCCCACAAACCAAAAGGTCATGGGTTCGATTCCCAGTCAAGGCGCGGATCTGGGTTGCAGGTTCAGTCCCCGGTCACGGTGAATGCAAGAGGCAACCAATCAGTGTTTCTCTCCCTCTCTCCAAAGTCAAAAAGCATGTTCTCCAGTGAGGATTTAAAAAAAAAAAAGGACATCCCTGCGTGCAGCACATCCAAATGGCCTGCCTGCTGCTCCAGCCTCACCGCCCCCACACCTGGCCCCAGCCAGCACTGTGGCCTGAACCCAGTTATTGCTGCTCACAGAAAACGCCGGGCTGTTTTGGGTCTCGTGATTCACTGACACCAGCTCTGCCTGGCTCCGTTTTTTTCACTTGATGGTCACTCATTCGACAGTCAGTCCTCTCCCAGAGGCCAAGGTGCACACAGCGCTTTTCCATGACCTCTCTCATGCAGGGAGCTGACCCACCAGTGCCGTCTTTGGCTCCCACCATCCCGATTACGCGCCACTACAGGCACGGCGCACCTGCCTTACCCTGCTAACCCAGGAGCTCTGAAGGACCGGGAGCTAATGGACGTTTCTAAAGGTCCCAAACGGTGTGCAAGGAAGGTCAACTGAATGACAATTCCATCAGTACTTCCCTCTGGCTGACAAGTGTGTACCAGGAAAACGTATAGGGTCCTTTAACATCTACAGACAAGTCTTTACCTTGACTGACTCTGCTGAAATAAATCGGACCCACGCCCACCCACACCTGAAGCTGCAGGGCTGAGAGAAACACTGGTTGGAAAATTCTACCAAGTCAAAACCACAGGTGGGGCAACAAGGCAGGTGTCAGTGCAGGGTGGGGCCAGGTGGTGGTGGGGTCACCGAACCGAGTGGGAGGGAGGGATGTCCACACACGGGGCAGAGACAGGAAGAGCTCGGGGCACGGGAACCCAAGCGGGGTGAGGAGGGCACCACACAGCAGGCAGCGGAAGCCGCAGCGCAGGGGGAGGGAGCCCAGGCCTCTGTGCAGGGCAGTACCTGCACAGGGCAGAGCCCAGCAGGGACAGGAAGGGTGGCGTTTTCAAAGGGTTCAGGAAAAAAGTTCTTTGTACTGTTTTTTTGCAACTTCTCTGGAGGGTCGAGATGTTGCACAATAAAGCTTCGGACAAGCTCTACCTGGCTCATCGTCGCCCCACTCTTTCTCGTCGCCCTCATCTGCTCGGCGCTGCTCGGCGCCCCTCGTCTTTCTCTTCTGTTCCAACGCCTTCTTCTCGGTGCGGGCCCTCTTCCGGTGCTCAGCCCGCTCTTGTCCTCGCTGGGCGAGGGCAGCTTCCTTCTCTGCAGCCTGGGAAGGGCACAAGATGCATGACCGGACACAGCAGTGACCTGGACTCCACTGACTTGTGATGGGAGGAGAGATGAATGGGGGCGGGGCAGGCTGGGGAAACGCATTACCCAAGTGCCAGGACGAGACCGTGAAAAACAGAGGGGGTGTGCCCACAACTACCCTGCCAGGGCTCCGCAGGCCCCTCCGCGTCTGCCCCCCGAATCTCCAGCACGTCTCACCATACCCCCAAGGAGTTACACACCAAGAGAAGGAAAACAATCTCTGAGGCCCAGGCCCTCTTTAATTTGGGGATGTTCACACTCCAAGCACTAGGCTAAGTGAAGCACCTTTTTATTATTTTTTTCATCTATTCTAGTAAAATTTTAGGGCCACAACTCCCCTGCTACATAAGAAAGTATTCATTGTCGGAGCCAAAGTTTTAAGCCATTCTAAAAAATACTACACATACTCTGGTTTCTCTTCAGATTGGATAAATCTTTCACCTCTTACTAAAAAATAGTACAAGACTGGTTTAGATGTTGGTTCAAATATTTCACAACAAACACTCTGTAAGACACATCTGGGAAAGACCTCAGGTTCTGACAAAAAGCATGCACCCCAAACGCAGTCGGAACAGCTCCAAGAGGCCCCCAAGACTTCCAGAGGACGGCACGTTACCTTCCGTCTCTGTTCGTTAACGCGCGCTAACCGGGTTTCCGTTTTCTGAACAGCCACGTCCCAATCTTCTAATGTACCTTGAGAGAAAAAGCAGCAAACTTTCACTTTGGGGGGCTTTGAAGGATATAAAAATATGCAATTTTCTCAATTTCCCCACATTCCAGAAGACAGTAAGAACTGGAGAGGTGGCTCCCCACTTTAAGTCCATTTCATTGTGTAGGCTGGAAATTTTAGGGTCCCAACAGTCCTTCCGGGGGCTTGAAACTCCCCTGCTCTTTTAGAAAAGAGACTTAAAAACTACAATATCACCTATCAGAGGTGCTCCCTGGCAAAGAATATGAAAACATTCCAATCGAAAGGTGTTAAGACATTTACATTGGGTTGGCCAAAAAGTCTGTTCAGTTTTTCCTGTAAAATAAAAGTTTTCATTTTCACCAAAAACTCTGATCTGGATATTTCTTCAGTATGATGGTTCTCTCCCACATGGTACGACGTTGACTGTTCTCAACTTCAACTGGTCTCCTGGACCACAGAGCATCGTCCAGAGAAATCTCCAGTGAAACTTCGCAGGCCACTTTTGACACGTTTGGTCAGTCAGAGCACCTTCTCTGTGCACTGCACAAATCTCTTTTTGCTTTCAGTTGCATTTTTACCTTTCTTGAAATAATAAAGCACAATATGCCAAAAATATTGCATATTTTCTTCCATCTTCAATATTAAAATGACTACCCCAAAATTCACCAATTTTGATAAGGTTCTTCTTTTAAAGATTTTATTTATTTTCAGAGAGAGAGGAAGGGAGGGGGAAAGACAGGGAGAAAAACATCAACTGGTTGCCTCTCGCACGGCCCCACCCAGGGACCTGGCCCGCATCCCAGGCCTGTGCCCTGACTGGGAATCGAACCAGAGACCTTTTGGTTGGCAGGCCAGCGCTCAATCCACTGAGCCGCACCAGCCAGGGCAGTGTTTTGTTTTTGTTTTTTTTTAATGCACACTGATGTGAAAGCTGTCACGATACAATGTAACAAAACTGTTTCAGATGAAGTTTAAGGCAACTAAGCGCTACCAGAGCCATCACATGGAAAAAAGGAACTTTTTGGCAAACCCACATTAAGACTAAAAAATCTGAAAAGCATCTCAACTGATAGATGTTGGGGGATTTTGCAACTGGTTGTTGTTTGGGTGTTTTATTTCAAGTTCTGAGGGGTTCCCACCCAAAATCCAGACCAATGCCTGGGGACAAATTCACTATTTTCCCACTGGAAACGTAATACTGAGGCTCTAAAATTCTGCAGGTGAGCACAAAAGTGGCCGTTTGCCGCTCTGTGCTCCTTTGGTGTGCATGATGCACTTGACCAGAGGTTCTCAAGTGGAGGGGTCTTGACCCCCAGGAAACATTCGGCAACACCTAGAGTCATTCTTGGTTGTCGTAACTGGGGCAGAGAGGAGTGCTATGGGCATCCAGTGGGTAGACAGGCCAGGGATGCTGCTACAGACGCTGTGATGCACGGGACAGCCCCTCCACAAAGAACTCTGGGAGCCCAAGCCAGAACTGAACAGCGGGGAGCGCCCCTTGGCTCTCGAGGACCTGGGATGAGCCAGCCCCACGGTGAGCACCCCTCCAGGGCTGCAGCCAGGAACACAGCCTGTGCTCAGACTCTAAGCCAGAAGCAGAGAGCCGGACGTTCTCACCTTCTGTCCTCTCCATGGTCAGCAACACTTCACAGACGTGCTCCGGGTAGTCACTGGTGCACTGGACAGCCCGGTGCAGAGCTTTCCTGCAGTGCTGGGTGTCACCGTGTGCCCTAGGGCAGAAAGCCGACAGGTGGTGCCACCAAGACACAAAGCAGAAGGCACACAAAGGGAGGGGCCGTCTTCTCACAGGTCAGTGCCACGGGGTCAGAAGCTCCGCCAGGAGGAGCCACTAGCCCCCAGCCCTACCCATACAGCACTTCTTCCACGCACCAAGTACGTGGCTGTGGCAAAGAAAAGGCTGTCACTGTTCAGGGTGGAATCTAGTTTTTTCATGGAACACCATTTTCACTTTCTAAAATGGTACGTATTTAGAGTCCTAGATGATTTGCATAAACAAAAGCTTTTGGGGGATCCTCCACTTTCAGGAGCACCGAGGGGACCTGAGACCAGAAACTCTGAGCACTGCTCCCGAAGAGGAGTGCTCCACAGGCTTTAGTAGTGTCGCCTCTGGAGGTGGGGTTATCGGGACCGCTCACTTTCTTCGTTCAAGATATACTGAATAAAAAAGTTGGTCATGTTCTTTATGTCTTCCCCACGTTACCAGTGTTACTGCACATAGCTTATTAAAGTAATTTTAGAGGTTTATAACAGGTGCATTGTAACTGCATGTTAATTTTCTAAAAATTTAAGCCTAAGTCTTGAAAAATATATCCAAACAACTAATGGTGGTTACATGACTAGATAATTTGAGTTTTTTCCTGTCTGCCTTTTAGTATTTTATACTTTTATAAGCAAAACAAATATAATAAAAAATAAATAGCTCCCCAAAAAGTCAAACAAAACATTCATGTCTAGAAAATCAAAACAAAACAAAAAACAAAGAAAAACAGAAAATTAAAAGAAACGCATAGCTGTAACAGCCCAGGCACAAAATACTAGATTTGGTTCCCTAGCCCCGCCCAAGAAGGCAGGGCCAATGGTAGAGATACAAGCCCAGGCCAGCCGGGTGCAGCCAGGATGAAGGCGGATGGACCCCCCCCTCCCAGCCCCCACAGCAGTGCCTCCCCCACCCCAGGCTGTTACCTTTCCAGGTTGTAATACTCAAGCCACATGTTGGCATACTTGGCGTTTCCTCTGGTCATGATGCTGTCCCAGAGTTCCCGAGCTTTCTGCATGTTATTGCACAGTCGGGCCTACGACGCATTAGAAGGCTCAGTCAGGAAAGCACCTGACCTCTGTGGACACCAACACCCATTACGAAACATACTTCCAACAGCCCTGCCTAAAAAGCCACCCCTAACTTTCAGTGTCCCATAAACCCCTGGATGCTGCCAAGCCGCCCTCCATGGTAACAGACCCAGCCCAAGGATGGCAGCCTTTCTGCAGCGACCAGCCTCAGCTGCCTCTTTGTCAACAACAAAGAGCGAGAGCCTGTGGGCGCTCACAATACTGGCTAGTCGTCTGGTTTGTTCTGTTTTATTTTTTATGAAGCTTCACTACAAGCATTTAATTTGGGAGGCAGTGCAGAGAAAGAAAGTCTGATCTGGAAGCAGATGCCAGCTCCCCACTTACTAAGTGACTTGGGCGGGTTACTCTTTAAAATGACTACCACACAAACACTGCATCCAGGAACTACCAGATAAATGTTCCTCTGCCCTGACTCCCCTCGGAGGAAGAGACATTAGACTTTTACAGCTCTATGAGCTGTTCACGGGCAGGTGCCAAGTCCTGCTCCCCGTGGGGCCCTTGGTCCAGTGATAACACTCAACTCATTGTACCCTGTAATTATTTGTCCAATCGCCTCCTTTCCACACTAGGCTGCGAAGCCTCACTAGTGCGGGACCGTGCCAACCTCATCACTCCAGCACCTAGTCAAGTGCCTGGCGAACAGCACACACCTGATACGCACTGAGCAAGGGAAAGAGGTAGTACGTGAGTGAACGCCTGGTATCGAGACGTTTGCCACACACCTTCTACCCAGGAGCGATGTTCTCACTAAGGTATAAACAAATGAGCACCCGGCTGGGTAAATAACACGAGTGCCCACAGCGCCTAGACCACCAGCTGGGATTCTGACTCAACTTCAGCCACACTCTCAGACAAAGGACCTTCAAAAGTGGGTGAAACCAGCAAATTTGTCAAATATTTACCTCAATCCTGGCCCAGTTCTGCATGATCATGCAGCTTGGATCCCCGCTTTCATTGAAACCTTTAAAAATAGCATCAGTCAAAATGAGACAGCAATTTAGAGACAAAGGGCCTGTGCCTGAAAAGGCACACCAGCCAAGAGCAGGAACAACGGGACAAAGCCAGCTACTCACGTTCCTCCACCTCCTGTCTGAGGTGGTCCAGGGCACGGGCGAACGCGGACCGCAGCTCTTCCAGCTCTTTACTGGAGTCTGGGAGAAATGGCAGGAGGGGTTAGGCTCTACGAAACCACGTAACGCGTCTCTTTTTAAAAAATCCTACATTGATGCTCACAGGGGCCTGTTAGGCACCTGGCATCATGCAGATGACACAGAAACAAAATTTCTAGCCCCTGCTGTCACCAGGGAGTGGGAGAGACAGGCACTGGAGCAGAGCACAGCACGGCGGTACAATGCCAACAGCGAGCACAGGATGCCGTGCGTGGGTCTCCCCCAGCCAGTGGAATGCTGAAGGCCACATGCATGAGCGTGCAGGAACGAGTTACATGGGGTTCTAGTTGCTATTCTTTCTGAGGGGTGAAAGCAGAAAGGAAGGGGAATCCTGCAACAGTTCAAAAGACTTAACAGAAACACAGCAGTCTTATTTAGAGAACTATTTTGTGTACACAGAAGGGAGGGAAGAGAGATACAAAATGAGACTGAAGAAGCTGGCAAGAGCCAGCATAACACATCATAAGGACCATTACTTTCTCCCTTTAAATTCCACAGCATGACTTGTTAGACTGAAGGGCTGAAGTTTTTCTGGAGGGGACGCTGGGGGGTTACCAGTGGCTGGTCTACAACGTTCGCCCAGTCACAATGCATCTGGGCGACTGGGACATCCCACCGAAGACATGCTAAGAAAAAGTGCAGTTCTGACATGAAGCACAGGAGCGTTGATACCTTGTTTGAAGTCCACCCTTCTCCTCAGGTAGTCAAGGTGCGCCTGCCAGATCTCCACATAATCGGTGGCCTGAATGAAGCCAGCACTCAAAGCTTTGTCAAAGGTCGCTGGAGTTGAAGAGAAAGACCGCATTCATGGCCAATTCAAAAAGAAACTAAAATACAGTTACAAGATTATTATAAAAAGCCTCTACTGACTGAAAGATACTATATGATTTAACACGACGATAAGATGCAACCAAGTGAAATGAGCCAGAGAGAAGTGTTCCCAAGAAAAGCTACTGCAGCCATGCACAGACTGTTCTGGAAAAGGCATAAGAGCTCCAGATCAAGCAAGTCTGGAGAAAAGACCCCTGGAAGACCACAAAAGATATTAGCATTTTGTTAAAAAGCTCTCAGGAGCACACACACATGCGGTGAGTCTCCCACTCAGACCCTTTCTGTCACCACTGCCCACCACCCCAAAGCAGCACCCTGGCGAATGCCAGCCTAGTGACTGCGCCAGGACTCTGGCTTGGGACTTGGGACGGAAAGCTCTGCCGTCTTCCCACAGAAACGTTCGCACCAGCAATCACTTGATGGTCAACTCCGTGTCTTTCCATGGCCAAGAGGTAACGACTCCACAGGGCGACGGTCCACGGGCAGTTTCTAACAGCGCGACCATGTACAGACAAAACCAAATCCTTTACTTTCAGCTGCCGATCCTACGATACAGAATTCCAGGGTCAGGAGACAGAATTCTATGGCTGAGTTCACCACCATCCACAAGACATTTCCAGCACAACCAACAAAGGAAAATTCCTTAGAAATGTCTCCTGTGACTGGTTTCTTCAACAGAGAAATCACAAGGGGGAGTGAGGGTAAAGAGAGGTAGAGAGGGGAGCCTTAAGAGCATCAGCCAATACTAATGTATGAATCTTGTTTGGATTCGGGTTCAAATCTTTTATACACACATATTGAAATATTTACCAAGGAAATGTGATTTCTGGATTTAACTTAAAGTAATATGGGATGGGGAAGCAGGTAAGGATATGGATGAAACTACGTTAGTGCCCATAGGTAACTGTTGAAGCTGGGCGATGGGGACGTGAGGTTTCATTTTACTAATGTGTCTACATTTATATGATTACATTTTCCATGATAAAAGGCTATAAGAAAAAATCAATCTGTTATAAAGTCCTCGGTAGTAAGGCTACGTGACTCTTCAGCTACTGGTCAGTGTAAAATAAGTTCATGCTCCAGGAGGACTTCCTCAGTGAGGGGCAAAAAGAAAAGGACGAAGGAAAAATGAGGACCAGCAGAGACGAGCAGCACACAGCCGAGTCGGAGCACCCTGGCCGCTCTGACTGGTTTTACGTAGAACCCGGAGAGGTGAAAGACAAAACGGAATCTTACTAGGTACTGACTGTAGCGGATCCACAAGTCTGGGACCAGGCAGTTCTCCACCAGGGCGCGCTCGAAGATCAGCTGAACACGGGCAGGGTCGCCGACTTTCAGCTCAAAATCGATGTACGCTTGGTATTCGGCCAGCCGGGGTGCCTCTGCTTCCAGCTGGGATGAAAGAGACCGACCGTGAGCATTCTGACACCGTGGGGAGGCACAGCACATCTGCACATTCAGCGGTGGTGGGACCGGCTACACCCAGACGAGTCACCAGTCCCCACTCAGAACTGCCGCGCATCCAGGTCTACAATCTGATGGACAGACTGAGAGTCCAAGGTGCCTCTTCACGGCTACAAAGGGCCCTTAAACCCTTTCCTAAATCCCTAAACTATAGGAACTTAATGAAAGAGAAACACAAATGACCAATGCGAGCCGTCCTTCCGAAAGAGAAGCTACTCTCGTGGCCTCGTGGGTGGGGGGTAGCAACTGCACTGCAGTACTCCGTTCCAAGCATCAGCTCCTGCCAGAGCTCAGGCACATGCAGAAGCAGGAGGAGGCTATGCTGAATGTTCATGGATCTGAAGACACACCATCAAAAGTCTTTTTAGACAAAATCCTCCTACTCAACTTGTTTTCAGCCACACTCTGCTGATAGTCCAACCAAAACTGAACTGGCTGAGGATGTCACTGATGAGGCTTTGTGAGATGCAATTACACACGCATCGTTTAGTTGTCAAGAAGGGGACACACACATTCAGGACAGCAAGAGCGCACGTGTGCCCTGAACACAGAAAGACAGTGTCTCAGAGCCTCACTTCCCAGTAGTAACAACAAGTTAGTTACCCAGACACACGGTGCCACTGAGAACAACTAAAACAGCTGGATCAAATATACAGAACACCTTGAAAGTCATCAACACGCTGGGAGAGAAATAAGAAATGCTAAGGATGAAACCTAAGCGAAGCTGGTTAAGCTAAGTGAAGATTAACCCTTTCGGTACGGGCGCCAGATATATCCGGCGCCCATCTGATGACCTGTGTGGACGAGCGCCAGATATATCCGGCATCCATCTGTATATAATTTTTATAAATTTTACTTATATAATTGATAGAATTTTATATAACTATCTCTTAATGTTAAAGTTACAAACAACACTCGGAAGAAAGCATTGTTTTATTAAGCATAGATCTTATGTAAGGTTAGGAAAGTCTTCACACAAAGGAGGACTGACCATGTGCTATGTGTGCGTTTTCGGCGCGGCACCTCGTACAGCGGGAGTGTTGCGGCGGAAAGAGCGCTCGGACCGAAAGGGTTAAGCTTGTGCTGGCTTAACATATGTGAAGACTTTGGTCTTCCCAACAATCCCGTGAGGCAGCAACATAACTATCTCCACCTGACATTCGAGGCGAATGAAACACAAGGAGGGCGAGTACTAGCCCAGAATCAGAGAGCCACTGAGTGGCAGAGCCACAATTCAAGTGGGAGGGAGCCTGGCTCTCAGCATCTGTGCTCTCACTCACTATGCGTAAGAGACCAAAAACAAAGCCAAGAAACCCAACAGACCGCCAACAGGGTAAATACAAAGGTATCCACACCTGGGCATACTGGGATGAAATGGCAGGACATCAAGCCAAACCCCTGAGATATGAAAGTCGGCCAGAGACAAAATAAGGGTTACCTTCAAAGAAACCAGAGTTAGCTGACTTCTCAACAGCAACAGGAGAAGCCAGAAGACAGAAAGATACATTTAGCTGCTGAGAAAACACAACTGTCAGCCTAGAATTCTATATCCTGAGAAATTAACTTTCAGGGAGAGCAACAAAGTAAAACCTTTTCAAACAAACAAAAAGTGAGAAAATCTTTTACTAGCAAATGTGCGGTGTGGGAGACTCTACAGGATGGACCCCAAGCAAAAGAAAAGTGACTCCAGGTGAGAGCTCCGGGACACAAGGAGGAGAGGAAACAAGGCGGAGGGACGTGCATGGAGTCCATGCGAACAAGCTGGACAGGGTGACTCAACGTGAACAAGCACGCCTGCGGACCAAAGAAAGAGGCAAGGAGTACGAGACTTCAAGAGGCTAGTCTCGGACAAGGCAAACGAAGTTAAAAGTATCCTAAAACCAAGAAAAATAAAAGAACGCCACTTACAAACAATATTGTTGTAAAAAGAAAACATACAACACAGAAAATCCAAAAGAATCCATAAATTATTAATACTAATAAGAATCTAGCAGATTAAATAGATAAAAATTGACATAAAAAACAAATTACATTTCCTATACCAGGAACAACTAGAAAAATCTTTAAAAATGTAACTTTTTCAATAGCATCAAATATGTGGAAATATATTTCAAAATGTGTTCAAAAAAGCAGGTGAATTTATAACTGCATAAAACTTTACAGAAATACAAGGCCTTCTTTATTTCATTTTCATCGTAAATTTTACTTACTGATTTTCAGAGAGAGGAAGAGAAGGAGGTGGGGGGAGGGGAAAGAGAGAGGTGGAGGCAGAGGCAGACACCGCTTTGCTGCTCCACCGACTCATGCCCTCAGTAGTGGATTCCTGCGTGTGCCCTGATGGGCGCCAAACCCCCAACCTTGGCACATGAACAATGGTCCAACCAACTGAACTACCTAGCCAGAGTCTATTTTAAATAGCACAGGCCTGTACCCGGTCCACAGACTGGGAGATTTGACATTTAACAGGTGGAAATTCTTCCCCAAATTCATCTACAGATTCAATGCAATTCCAATAAAAAATCCAACAGTTTTTGACAATACAGACCTTGGGAAGCTGACTCGAAATTCGATGAAAGCATTAAGAGCTGAAGAAAGCCCAGACTCTCCTGAAGAGGAACAGAAAGGAAGGGGCTCGTGCTACCTAGGATCAACACTGACAAAACCATCATCACAACAGTGTCATATAAGCCAGGGCAGACGGCCTAGAAAGGGCAGAAACAGAGCCACATGTAAATGGCCAGCTAACCTCTGAGGGATGTGGGACCGCTAACAGTGACGGGGGGTGGACTCATCAGACTCACTGCTGGACAAGGGGTTCTCCACGTGGGAAAACGAAACTGCCCCTGCCTCATACCACACACCAAAATCGACCGCAAACAGACATCTAAACATGGTATATACAAATTTAGACTTTCAGAAGAAAGCAGAGCAAAGTATATTAATGACGTTGGACTGTGGAGAGATTTCTTAAGCATAACAAGAGCACAAACCATAAGGAAAAGAATGATAAATCCAATTAGGTTAAAACTAAGGCTGGTCATGAAAAGATGCCATTTTGAAAAGACAAACCACTAACTTGGGGGGACTATTGTACAGTACATAGAACCGAAAGGAGGAATTAAGTTCCAAGACTCCCACAAATCAATCAGAAAAAAAAGATAAACCAGAAGGAAAATGTGTCCAAAACTTCAACAGACATTTCACCAAAAACAGAAAATCTGAATGGCCAACAGATGTGAGAAGGTGCTCAAGCTCATCGGTGATCACGGAAACGCCAATTAAAACACCAGCTTCAGACTCAACGTGCCAGGTTAGCTAAAGCAATGAGAAATCTCAGACGCTGCTGCAGGAGGGCGGGCGGGCGGACGACCTGGAAAGCAGTCCCATTCCTGGGGTACACTCAGGGGAACCCTCCCACAGGTGGTCAAAGCACTCCCAGCACAACCCGGAGCAACCCAACCAAAAACGCAGACAGACCATCATGTACAACTTGAGCGCGACAGAGGTGCACTGGAGCTGTACTTCTCAGGGAGTGACACCCCAAAACATGCTGATTCCATTATACCCAAGTTCAAAAACAAGCAAAATTAAACAACCCATTAATTAAGGACACGTTCATAGGTTGTAAAACTATAAAGAAAAGCACGGGAATGAGAATCACGGAAGTCAGGAAAGCGATTCCCTCTCGGGAGGCACAAGGGAGACTTGTAGGGCACGGGCCATGCTCTATTTCCTAGCGCAGGTGGTAGGCACACGGATGCGCACTTTGTCATTAGTGTGCCAACCGTAGAACACACTTACACATCCTGTATTTCACAACAGCACAAGTTTTAAAGATACTGTCTTACTTGCAACCATCGATCAGGGAGGAGCTTGTAGAGGGAGGTTTGCTGGAAAGAAGCCGACACTTACCAGCGCTTCTTCATAGGGTTTGTATTTCTCCAGCTGCTGCAGGGCTTTGTTATAGTTCTGAATCACTGACTCCGGGATCGGGTCTTCCGACCACTCCTCATACTCCGCAAATGTCGCCTCCATATCTGTTGAAAGATGGATTCAGTCCCATGGGTCTTGCCACTGGGTTTTATCAATCCAAAACGAGACTAAACCGTGAGACTGGGGTGCCACTCACCCCTCCCACATCTGTGGCCATTGCAGCTCTTGCTGATCAAATCCTGAACCCTTCCACTGAGCTCAGACTTGGCCTGAGTCTCTCTCAAAGTACTGTCCCAGGCAGTCCTACCAACTAATTAATCAATCAGTTAATGAGCCCTGGCTGCTGTGGCGCAGTGGACTGAGCACCAGCCTGCAAATCGAAAGGTCGCCAGTTCAATTCCCAATCAGGACACATGCCTGGGTTTCAGGCCGGGTCCCTAGTTGGGGGCATGAGAAAGGCAACCACACATTGCTGTTTCTCTCCCTCTCTTCCCCTCTCTCTAAAAATAAATAAATAAAATCTTTTTTAAAAATCAGTTAATGAAACTAATAGCAACGCTTTAACAACACTTACCCGGCACTTCCTAGTTCTAACCCATCACATCCTCACGACTGTGAGGTGGGTCTCACTGGGATCTCCATTTTGCACTAAGGATTACATCCACTGTCTACAGGAAATGGCAGAGCAAGGTGGTTTTGAATCCACGCAGTCTGGCTCAAGGTCACACTCTACTTAGTACACTATGCTGCCTCACGCTGGCATGTCTCGGAGATCTACAAGCCAGTTCCATTCTAGCGTTTTCTGCCTATCACCCAAGGGTTTGCCTGGAGACACTTTACAGTTTGTTAAACCAAATCCAAATAAACTATGAGGTAGAAAGAGAAATAATCCAAGGCTCAAGTAAAGCGGCCCAGAGGTTCTGAGGGGCACAGCACACCATGCCTAAGGGACACACAAGGTGGCAGCGCCAGCCCCTCCCACAGCTGCTCCCGCTCAAGCTCCAGGACTTTGAAGGCTTGGCTTCCCAAAACACATTCACCCCAAAAGGGGAACCCTTACAAAAGCCCCAGTAAATGCAGATGTGAACACGTCCGACTGACAATGCCCCTGAATCAAATCACCCCCACAGAGGAATGACACAAGCCCACGTAAAATCCCTGCGCTGTCACGGAAGAGGAAATGCTCCGAGCGGACTCTGATTCAACGGAGTCCCCCAGGAAAGGCAGGGAGTCAGTCACCCTATTCCTTTCAGAGACTGCCCCCCACCACGCCCCTCGACCATGTCCTATGACTGGGGCCTCCTGACCGGAGGCCAGAAGTCCTGCCTCTGACCCTCACAGTCCACCTGAGCATTAACAAGTCATGACACATTTTTACCAAGGACCCAGTCCACAGACACTGCCCAGCAAAAATAAGAATGCCGGCCACATCTGCCTGGCAGGACACTGGGAAAGGCCTAATTACATGACACACCCCAAGGCACTTAAAAACCTCGAAGGGCTGGCTCCGGATGAGTCAGTTTCTCTTACCGTAGAGGGGGACGGCCAGCTGTCGCCGGAAGAGACTGTGCACTTTCTCCAGCTGTGAATCAAAGGTTTGTTCCCGGTCAAAAGGGGAAAGGAAGCGAGCCATGGGCTAAAGGAGTAAATTCACAGTGAATGACAAACTTTGGTTCTTCCTACCTCAAAAAATTATTTTAACACATTGTTAATTTCAAACTAAAAAGAAAAAACATGACCTCTTGAGCAGGTGGTATTGTGTCAAATGCTCCAAGAAGTACAGAAACGGAAGTTACTTCTGTCACTAGGTGTTCACGGTGGGGAGAAAATGAGAAGGAATGTAAGAGATGTGTCCAAACGGCTACAAAGGCAGCGTGTCACACAGCAACACAACAGTGGCTTGCTGTCGGCTGGTTTTCAGGGCAGCACTCTGCTGTGAAGGGAGGAAACCAGGGAAGACTCCTGGAGGAGCCGGCAGAGGGGACACGTCTGCAGGCGCTCCGGAAGGGGCGAGAAAAGGAAAATGACGCCCAGTTGAAGGAACGTCTGAGTAAAAGCACGGTGGCCAGAAAGTGCAAGAATGTCGGGGGGACGGTGGGACCAGAGTCCGTGCAGGGTTATGTCTGATCCTGCAGAGCCACAAATGCCAGCCGAAGGAGGCAGCCCCGATGGCTTCATCAGGGTCACGAAAGGCCCCACTGCCGATTTTTCTATAGGGACTGGGCTAGTGTAACAATGACAATCTAACTATCAGAGGGCTTCACCGTGTATCATCAATAACGTACTGTGCACTCACACACAGTGGAGATGGACAGTAAAACACTATAAATTGTAGTCTAAAAAAATGCACAACTATGAAGCGGTCAACTCTCTCTGTTTCTACTGAACGTATCTGAGGGGAGGGGCTAGTGACATGGTTATTCTTGTATTTTACCCTGGAACCACGAACTAAACAGCAGTGTCTTTCAACATCAGGAACAAACTACTGGTCCTGTGCTTTGCAGCTGAAGAAACCACGGAGCTCAGGAAGACTCCGACTTCGTGCACTTGCTGCCCACCCCTAAGGGGCTGGCAAAGACTAAGCTGCGCCCTGTGCCCTTCTCCGAGCACCTATGGAACCAGCCCCGACCAGTCAAAGGCCAGCACTGGCCTGGGGGAGGGAGAGCACTCACCCGGGCGGCCTCCACAATGGCACTTTCAAACTCCCGGTAAGCCTCCCAGATGGCCAGTCCTTTGGTTATATGTAAACCGACGGAGGAGAGGGCCCTTTCGAACACAGAGCGGACTTTCTCAAGGCCACCTTTCTGACCGATCCCACCGACCGAGTACTGGCCGTACTCCAGCCAAATGTTTGGACCTAAAAACGAGAAGTGTTCTATTAGTGCAGAATGTGACGTACCCTAATACCAAAAATAATTCCTAACAAAAGAAAGGAGCCCACCAAAAACGTACTCATTCATGCAAAAAGGTAAGGGCATCCTCAATGAGCACCCCAATTTACCTACACTGATTCTGCAGGCTGAAAAGGGTGTATCTGAACAGTGTTCCAACCAGGTCTAACTGTTGCAATTTTCCTGCACAACGCTGTATGCCAGGTGGTAAAATGTCTAAAATGACCATGATTATAAAGCTTACTTACTAAAACTGAAGGAACCCAGTAATAAATTTCAATGAAAATAGTTACCAATCTGAGTCAATCTTCAGAAAGATTTCGAAGCCTAGACTTTTTCAAAGTGAAAGAAAACACTAAAAGCAACAACCGTGTCCCCGGAAACCTGTGTCTTACACCCTCTGTTTTCAACGACCGTTAAAGGGCGACGACGCAAAGGGCCCGGCTGCCGGGTCTCTCTCACCCTCCCGCTGGCGCACCGGCTCCACGGCCAAGGCCAGGCAATGAACCGGGCTCTTTGTGCGTGCGCCAGTCCTCACCGCACACATTTTGCCTACACTTTTCAAGGATCTGAAAATCATTTTTCAGAGGCCTATGCACTAGCTTTGTAAAATAAAAATACTAGAAAGTAGAGAAGCCAAGCTGAGGCTTACTATATGTTTTCCTGAGACTGGCTTTTCCACGGAACTAGGCTCATTTCCAGAACTTAGCCAAAGTTTTAGTGACTCTGTTTTCACTCACCAATACAGAGCTGCCAGATGGGCTGCAAACTAAAAATGGGAATGAGCTGGCTTTGGAGGTGAAAGCCTCAGTGAGAGGGCAAGTGAAGTTCACGGATGACCGGTTCCTCCACTAAGAGAAGGTAATTTTCAGGAGACTACGCCATGGCTCCTCCCAACATTTAAACAATCTAGACGGACAAATACTACGCAGGGGGCAGCGTCCACAATGACGGACAGACAAACAAAAGAATGTCACTAGATCCCAGGTTCCGAAACAGGCATGAAGCCGCTGCACGAGGCTCCTCCCGGACAGAGGGTTTTCCACACCTCTGAGGAGCCAAAGGGCGTGGCCGTACCCTGCCACCGGGCATCAGCCACCTCCCGGACAGCCTGCAATTTCTGCTGAGTAGTGCTGACAAAGGAAGCTCTTTGGCATTTTTAAATGCGAAAAAACATAGTTAAAAACTAAAAAGCAAAGAGTAGAAATAAAAAAAAAAAACGGAAAAGCAGGCAAGAGTGGCTTCTCAACATTCCAAACCGCAACACAACTCCCACACACTGAAGCTCCTGAAAACAGGACGAGGACCCCTCGGGCTCCGGCTCAAAACTGCTATGAGGCTCGGTCTGAGGAGCGCAGGTATCCCGTGCCTGACCCCGCAGCCCTGGTGCAAGAGAAGGCACGCTGTCGTCGGCACTGAGTGACAGAGCAGGCCTGACGGTGGGAGTGACTACAAAACCATAAAGGACCAAGAAATATCACAGCCGGGGGAAGGACAAGGGACCCTCAGGGAAAAGAAGGGGAGCTGTTAACGATGGCGATGGCGCGGAGACACTGAGAAAGAGCCAACAGGACAAGCAGAAAACGCGGACCATCGTGCATGTGACACTGTCAGGCTCTCGGGCCACAGGGGCGGCAGCATCTGAGCAGGGGCAAGAGGACAGCGTTTACAGCACATTCCGTGTAACTCTGTATTCACAAAACACCTATTATTTTCATCATCTGGATTATAAAAAGTAAAAACTGGTATTCTTGGCTGATAAAGGCACAAGAGAAGTTCTCTCCCTCCGGGCAGTCTCTCTTCTGAGAGGCGATGAAGCCCACAAGGGGAAGCGCCCAGTGGAGAGGGAGGGCCATCGGGTGGGGAGGAAGGGTATTTAAGTGAGTGGAGGAACGTTTTAGTGCTTCGTGTGCAGTGTGTCCACAGCACTGTCTGACAAGGTCCCCAACAGAGACGACATTTGGAGAACAATCGGCAGGGGAGGGTGAAGGGACTTGGAGGAGGGTTAGGTAGGAATCCACACTTCACTGGCACTGGTAAAATGTCAGCGCCAGGAGGCGGGGCGGGCTCTGTGGTGACAGAGGGTCCCATGTCTCTGCCACCGTGGTGGCTACCGAAATCCGCACAGCGGATAAAACTTCACAGAACTACACACACGCGTTGTACCAAGGTCAATCTCCCAGTTTTGATTTGAACTGGTGCTGTTAAGACATTGGGGGAAATCGGATAAAGTGAGTACACAGGACCCCTCTGTGCTACTTTTGCAATTTCCTATAAATACGGGATTATTTCCTGAAGTTTTAAAATATTTTTATTTGTATTCTTTCCAAAACTTCTAAAAACCAATGCAATGTGTAAAAGGTGATCTTTAGTCATCTGGATATAGCAAGTAAATTTTTCCTGCCAGATAAATGCTGGGTGTGATTATGTCCATCCACTGACGACAAATATTTCTTCTACTTGTACAGCAGACCTCAGAGATACTGCCGTCTCGGGTCCAGACCACCGCAATCAAGCAAATATCAAAATAAAGCAAGTCACAGGAAGTTTACGGTTTCCCAGTGTATATAAAAATTATGTTTACATGATATTGTAGTCTATTAAGTGTTATGTCTTAAAAAAAAGCACTGTCTAGAAAAAATGTAATGTACATACCTTAATTTAAAAACATTTATTGTCAAAATGCTTATCTGAGGTCGTTGGAAAAAACGGTGCCAACAGACTTGTTCAACACAGGGTTGGCACAAACCTTCAATTTGTATAAAAAAAACCCAGTCTCCATGAAGTGTAACAGAGTCAAGTGCAACACCACGAGGTATGCCCGTGTTTTAAAACCACAGACGATGACAATAACTGAACTCAAACCCTCCTCACTGCCAGACTGACACTCCCTTTCCTGGGGGGTGCGTGTCACAGAGCAGTCCAGGACCGCACAGACTGAGGCTGGGCGGCCCTGCCACATACCCTGGAAAGGGCCCGCCGGGACTTACAGATGTAATCCTTCACAGCCCTCTCGAAGAGGTCGTACACGTGCTCTCGGTCCAGGCCGTCCAGGGCCATGCTGATCTCGTCGTGCAGCCACTCCAGCCACAGCTCTGCAAGACAACAGCGCCTGCCGCGTCACCACCTCCCCCACCAAGGGCGCCCGGGAAGCAGGAGGTTTACTGCGAGCCACCAGCACACAACTATACAACTACACAACCAGGCACAGTTCACAGAAACTCAGTTTTTAACAGCTGCACCAAGCACGCAGAAGGGCAATGATTCCAAACAAAACCCCTACTGTCACAGAACCACACCTGCTTGGCATTTGGTATGTGGCACCTTGTGCCCAGCACAGCAGCCTGGCTGCTGCAGCATTACCTTCAGTCAAAGGGAAGATCTCGCTCATCTTCTGGCGGGCCGTCCGCACTTTGGTAAGCTCGCCTTCCAGCCGGAGCAGCCGGATCAGGTCCACGTGGCAGTTGTAGTCATAGACGTTGATGGACAGCTGAGGGTAAAAGAAACAAAAGTCAACATTGAAAATGCCATCATCGAAATAACTTAGCTTTTTCATCCTTGGTAACACTGCGCACGTCTTCACAAACAAAATAAGTGTGCTATCTGAGATGGAAACAAAACACTTACCCTCAGGAAAAAGAAGGAAAAAATCAATGCAAGAGACTTTCTATAATAACCATAAAGTTCCCTCAAGTCTGTTACGATTCCTGGCAGAACACCCTGGAGCTCTCTAAAATACAGGAAACATCTAATGAAACAAATAAACAGGACGTGAACCTTCGGGAAGTTACTCACCTTTCTAAGCCTCCATTCCCTCATTTATAGAATGGGGATGCTACTATGTTCTAACTCATAAGGTTCTTGTGAAGATTTTAAAGAATACTTAGTAACACGCTTTATCATGCGCAAGGTAAACAGGTAACAGTTCTTTCCTTTCACGAAACAAAAAGAAAAAAAGGAGAGAAAGATCCCTAGTGGTAAAAAGAAGAACAGCAGATTCATAGCTGCTGAAGCTGAATGAAAGGCACATAAAGATTTATTTTTACATTTGAAACTTTTCAAACTAAAAGTTAAAACAAATTAAATAAGTGCTTAAAAAGCTATCAAACATCTGAGACAAAAGGAAACAAAAAGAATTTGTTCTTCAAACAGAAAGGAAATGATTAAAGAAACCTTGGCATCAGCGAGAAGGACCAGAAAGGGCAGGAAAGTGGGTAAGCACAATGAATGACCCTTCTCCTTGTTTTCTGAAATGTTTGTCATGGCAAAAGCTTTAAGACTGATACCCAAAACAATAATATTAAAAGTAGGGATGGCCTTGGCAGGTGTGGCTCAGTGGCCTGAGCGCCAGCCTGCAAACCAAAGCTCGCCGGTTCGATTCCTGTCCAGGCACATACCTGGGTTGTGGACCAGGTCCCCAGTTAGGGGTGTGAAAGAGGCAACCCACTGATGTTTCTCTCCCTCTCTCTCTCTTCCACTCTCTCTAAAAATAAATTTTTTTTTAATCTTTTTTTTTAAGATTTTATTTCTTTCTTTCCAGAGAGAGGGGAAGGGAGGGAGAAAGAGAGGGAGAGAAACATCGATGTGAGAGAGAAGTAGTTACCTAGGTTTTAGGAAGGGCGAGGTAGAAGGGGGAGGCAGAGAGAAGGACCAGGAGGGACACTCACAGACCTGCAATGGTACTGATGGAAGTTCTCACTCTCAGACGGGCGGGGGGTGGGGGGTGGGGGGTACATGGCGTTCATCTGATTGCCACCCTTTTATCATTTACTGATGTGAACTGTGTTTGTAGGTATTAACTCATATACAAAAAGATAAAGAAAAATCGTAACAAGTAAGAGCACGACCTATTAATTCTCTTAAAAATCTTAAGATGTTTAGCAAGGTTCTCCTGCTCACGATTTCTCCAACGTGACCAGCTGAACCCACCCCATAATTACGTGACTCGCTGAGAAAGGGCTGGACCAGGCCAGGACACCAGTGCTCCAATCTCCACCTGTTCTCAGCATCCGCACTTGCACCGGGAAGGAGCTGGAGTAGGCCTCCGGCTCTCGCGTGGGCTACCACGACACACTCGTGTTTCAAAACTGACTGAAATGTGTCATACCAGTAACAACAAAGACATTAAGTTCCTAAAAGATGTCCTTTCCTCATTAAAGGACACTCCCGGTTCTCCCTGTCACCCATCGCCTCACACTCACCCAGGTCTGAGCGTGCTTTCTGGGCATGAGTGGGGGTGGGAGTGAGTGTGCCCACCAGTGAGTGTGAGGAGCATCTCTGCCAGTGACCCTCACATGAACACCACGTGTAGGTCAGAAGAAAACGGGATTAAAGTCACTGAAGTAGAGGAACTGCCTCTAAGATGATTTTTGGTCTGAATTTCTGACTTTTAGGCCAAAACAATGAAGATAATATACGTGGGCGGTGCTCTGAAAGTCTGCACACTAAATGCACACTGACGCATCTGAGACACTTCCACAGCTTAGATGACACTGACAAGGGCGCACGTCCACTTGCTGGTCTATTCTGGTCTCAGATCAGCACCAACAAAGAGCGCTTTAAACAAAGAGGCGGCAAGGCCAAGTGCACAAAGTGACCCGCCCCTAACCTGGGCCTGGAGTGGGGTGGGGAAGTGACAGGCCCTGTGAAAGGCCACATGCTGCCCCCACGGGCGAGGCAGGGAAAGGAGAGGGGAGCAGGCCTCGGCATGGCACCTACTACGTGCCAACTCTGCCGGCAGCTTTACACACAAGGTGTCCCTTAAGGTCCATGACAGCCCTGTGTGGAGGCACGGTAACCAGAGCTGACACGGCTGTGAGAAACCACGCTGTGCCACTTTCAGCCTCGGGACAAACGCAAATAACAGCACCGCTCTGCCTCTGTTACATGCACAGGTGCCGCAGCTAACTGCGGGCTCTCATAAGCACACCCAGGACGAGAACTGGAAATTGCACACCTGCCACCTGAGTCTTTCACAGGCCTCTCTGGGGCTGTTCAATAACCCCACCCAAGAGCAGCTACAGCAGCAACTAGAGAATGTGGGACTACAATGAGGTGAGAGGGAGGTCTGGAAAAGTCCATTTCTAGACCCCGGGACAAAGAGGATAAAGCCAGATCCCATCCTACGTGGTCACCTTCTGAGCTCCATCCCACCCCCCTGTGGCCTGAGGCAGGCAGCAACTACAGAGCACCCAGGCCCCAGTGACCTCCACGCTGACTCTCCCTCCTCTCCAGTCAGGGGGGCACCCTCTGCCAGGACTTCACCCCTCTGCTTCCAAGCCTCCCCTTCCACCAAAACAGATAATCCTACTTGCCAACCTCACCGAACAGTAAGATCCAAGTCAGCCTAATGGCTCCTTGGAAGGCCCAAGGCCCTAGTCTACAGGGGCACAGCCAGCCTGGCACCCAACATCACAGTGCATTTGCCGAACGAACACGAGACTGAATGAACGCGGGCTTCCAACTTACAGACAGCAGAAACGACAACCACCTGCCCACCCCAACCGGTCCCGACATTCAGATGTAAGTGGGACAAGCCAGACCAGCGATTTTCAACCTCTTTCATTTCATGGCACACATAAACTACTAAGATTCTGCAGCACACCAAAAAATACACACGTATATTTTGCCAATCTGACCAAAAAAAAAGGTGTAATTTTGATTCATTCACACCGGATGGCTATTATTGTGCTGGCTGATGTTATTTTTTTTTGACAATAAGGGAACAGAGGCCAGTGCCCCTAACTAAACAGTCAGGTATCGCATGTTTTAAAAATTCTTCGCAGCTCAACGGCTGAAAATCGCTGAGCTATAGACCAATGGAGGACATCTCCACTTCACAGTGTAAGAAAAATATCACTGCCAGAGACGACACTCACGAGGACTCTCCCACCCAGCAAGGCTGAATGACCTGGGGGAACAAGGTCACGTCACTGGGTGATTTCACATCCACTGCGGCATCTGGTCCACAACCTTGAACAGTTCAAATCCCCTCATGAATGACTTTGAACAAATGTCATCATTTGTCCTGAACCTGCTTTCTCGGCTGTCAGAGACAAAGAACCTGCTCCATCTGTTTGTCCTTCCAAACCCCCTGCACCCTCCCCTCTGCCCTGCTGTGTGGATCCCATACATATGGGGCCCCTGGTTCTCTTGCTTCCAGCAGGGTTTGCCCAAGAGAAAGCATGAGCAGATGTCTGGAGAGAGGAAGAGAGGCAGGTCAAGGTATTTCTCCCCCCTCCCCAACCCCTGATAGGAACCTGGGGCCGCACCCCTTGACCAAAGGTCTGGGCTCCTCTGCGGTGCCCTAGCCACACAACCTTCTGAAAAACCGGTCACACCCGTCACCTCTTCAGGCCTCAGGGTGAGCACAGGTCCGCTGTGACTAGCCCTGGGACACCAACCTTCCCCGCTGATTTCCCTGCCCAGCCCTTTAACAAACACGGCAGTCCCTCCAACAACCTCTTCTCAAATTACCCAAATTTCAAAGTGCCACCATTTCCTGCTGGGACCCTGGATTACACAGGAGTTAACCGATTAGAGACCCCCTAACAGCTAGATAGGTGCCGGGCGGCTGTAACTGCTGTTGGGACAATTACATGGCGAAGGAACTGTTGCTCCCAATTTACAGACGAGAACGCTGAAACTCAACAAACACTAAGAAATCCGCCCAGGCACACGCAGGTGTGGAACATCTACAAGGGGGCCTCGGCCTCCGAACGCTGAAATCTCTGCTTTTCCACTTCTAGTACCATCCTCGCGATCAGCAGTATTTCCTATCACACTACGAGGAGAATTCCCTCGCAGCTGTGGGCACGGTCGAACAGTGCGGTCAGGGCTGGGAGTTGTGAAATCGGCCCCAAGTTCAAAGCCTGACTCCCCACTTGCAGGAAGTGTAACCTGGAGCGAGCGAGCTCCCTAGGCGAAGGATCTCCGTGTCCTCCCGTAAAACGGGGACTGCACTACTGCCTCGCTGGGCCGTGGCGAGGGTTCAAGGGGATGACGCCTGCAAAGTCCCAGGCAAGCAGTAAGCGCCCAGGGATGGGCGTTACCGTGATTAATAGCGGCTCGGCGGCTGCAATACCGCTCAGGACCGGGGAGGAGGGCCGGGGCCTGGGGACCCGCGGGAAGGCGTCCGCTGCCCGCCCCCGGGCGCACCTGCTCCTCCAGCCGCTCGATCTCCAGCTGGTTCTTCTCCTCCTCTTCGTCGTACTCCCACTCGTACTCGCCGGGGGAGCTGGCGGAGGAAGCCGTGGGGTACTCCTCGTCTCCGTCGCTCTCACTCACGCCTTCCTCCTGCTGGTCCCACGCTGGCCCCATCGTCTTGTACGTCGCAGCGGCCACAGCCCGCGATAGCACCTTCCTCCGGGTCCTCGTCGCCTTAACCTCATCCTCCTCCCCCTCCACCTCGGGCCCCGCCTTGGGCTCGGCCTCGGGTTCCGAAGCCGAGGTTGCGGCTGCCGTCGCCATCTTGCGCGAGTGACTCCCGGGTTTTCACTCCGCCGCCGAGGACCCTCCGGAGTACAGGCTGCCCGCGGCGCGCGCCTGACCGAAACCTCGCTCTCGTGCCACCGGAAGGGAAAATGGGAGCCTCGGATGATGGGGAAATACCTAAGCACACGCAATTTATTTTATTGTCATTACTTCTGTAGAAGCTCTCGTGAGAAAAAGAAGACTCACTCAGACGGCATGTGCTGCGTCTCGACTTCGGACAGAGTTGGGTCTTTGGACAGGAAGTGGAGGCCATTAGAGGAAGTCGTGGAGGGAGCGTGATGACTGTAGTTAAGGGTTTGGCGCCATCTTGAGAAGGTCAAAATGATTCGAGAATAAATAAATACCTTACTTGTCGCCTCGTCTGACTTGGCGTGTGGTTCAAGTATTCCCAGCAAGTGAGCCTCAAACGCAGAGAAAACCCCAAGTCCTTGGGGATCGATTGCACCATTCATGAGAAAAACCCATTTCCCAAAGAGGAGCCTTCCTTTTATGTTATGCCTGGTGCCTAGTAGGTGTTAAATACACGTGTTTTCTCATTTTATAAGATCATATTCTGCAAACCAATATAATAAGTTACATTACTAAGCATTTAATTGCCAGGTATCGTCATAGAAATTAAGTTTACTGTTGTTTATACAGAAAATATTTTTAAATCAGGACTTGGTGCTCGTTCCGTTTTAATCTTCCCATGTTGAGGCATGAAAGTATAGGTGTGTTTATTTGTTGCTTTTCTCCTTCATAAGCAAGCTTGGTGAGGCAGGAATTATGTGTTTTTCTTTCCGTTGGATTCCCAAGGCCTAGTCTGGCAACTTGACTCATATCTGGTACTCAACACATACATGCCTATGAATGAATTGTCCTCGAATTACGTATTACAAAAGGCCGAGGCTTAGAGAGCTGACGTCATTTTCCTAGGGTCACACAACCTGGAAGGTGCAAAACTAGGAGTCTAACTCACTGTTGTCCAAATTTGAATCCTAAATGAACCTAACTCTCTGAGCAGTCTTGGACAAGTTTCCAAACCATTCTGAACCTGTCTGCAGCTGCAAACTGGGGTTAAGAAAGGTGGACTGGTTGATCCTCTGCGCTGTACTCCAGTGGTGGGCTTTGTGGACGTGAACTTGGGTCCCGCACTCCAGCCTGAGATCGATCCTTTTACATCCAGACCCCAGCACGGAGGTCGAGCCCGCCAGCGACTTCAGACTTTCCCGCTCTGCGCCCCGCCTTCCCCCGAGGGGCGTGGTCGAACGCAGACACGTGCACGGAGCGGGAGAGCGCAGTCCCGAAATCGCGGTGACGTCGTAAAGGGCGCGCGCACTAAGCTCGGAGGCGGCTCGCAGGAGCGCCCCTCCCCTTGGTCTCGCTCTTGGCCTGCGCAGGCGCAAGGCCGCAAGATGGCGGCGGTTGGAGCGGGCCGTCTAAGGCGAGCGGCGTCGGCGCTGCTGCTCCAGAGACCGCGCCTGCCGGCCCGGGAGCTGTCAGCTCCGGCACGGCTCTATCATAAGAAGGTAGGGGTGGGCAAGGGGGTGCGTGGGGTCCGCAGCGATCGGGGGCCAGGAGTACTAGGATCGCCGAGGGGACTTGTGCGTGCCGGCCCTGGACGGAGGCCCATTCTAGAGAGGAGTGGCCGCGGGATGCTGCGCCGCTGGGGGAGCCCCTGCTAGCGCCCAGGGTAACGACGGCCCGGGGCTCAGGATAGAGGGGCCGCACCCTCGCGCAAATAAGCCTCAACGTCCCTCGCTGCGCAGTGACACTAACCACGCAGGAAACAAAAACTGTCCGCTGGCCCTGCCTCTGGCAGCCGTCGTGCATCCCAGCCTTTAAACCTGAACAGCTCAGGAAGGAGGGTCCTGTTACGACCTGCCAGCCCGACTCCTGGAAGACACACACCCTGGCGGGCTCCGGCTTCAGCGGGGCCGCTGCCCTGAGCCAAGTGACCTTGGGAAAGTCACTGCCCTTGGCTGAACCTGTTTCCCCATAGCGGTTAAAAACCTCAAAGCTAGCGGAGCCTTCTGCGTGCCAGTCTGAGTAGACATTTATTCTGTTTTGGCTTCAATTCCTCTCCAAGGCCTTTGCTCCTCCCCCACCCTGGGGTGTGTTTTGTTGACAGTGCACGCTGACTCAGTTCGAGCTGGCCGCCTTGCAGCCACCAGGGTGCGCTGCTGCACCAGGGCGATTTCAGGGCCGTGAAATGGTGATAAACTGAGTTTATCTTCAGACAGAATTCGACGCTTTCATAGCCTTGTTCGTCTGCAACAAGCTCCTTGAGGCTTCTGGGAAAGCCTTCAATTTATGGATCGTAGTTGCTTTTAGAATTTTCGAGTAGAAATTATTATCCTTTGAGGACAGTTTTAATTGGAAATAACAAATAAAGCATTTGAGCCCAAATCTGGCAATTGAAGTGGGTAAAGGTCAAATAATTACATGTAGTTAAAAACCCTTTGGACCTAAAACATGTTTTCCTCCAGTATCACAAGTCTCAAGGTAGGTGGAGAGGGGATGCAAGAAGACTTTGGGTCACCGATGGTTCTCAGACATGAGCTGAAATTTGGTACCTAGTGATTGCCTGCCGAGCTCTCCATTGCTGACGTGGCACCCACCATCAAGTCGGGACCAAAACGGAGTGATGTGATTTCTCTTAATGCTCTCATTTCAGGTGGTTGATCATTACGAAAATCCCAGAAACGTGGGGTCTCTTGACAAGTCAGCTAAAAATGTCGGAACTGGACTGGTGGGGGCTCCAGCCTGTGGTGATGTAATGAAATTGCAGGTACAGCTGGTTTTCGTCTTTGGTGCCAACAGGGGTACTCTGTGCGTTTACACAGTTTAGGGACCATTTCATTTGCTCTCCACTTCGATGCCGGTGAACGGGGATGAGTCGGTGCTATAAACCGTCAGAGCCAAGCCTGGATCCTAGCCCGGCTGCCATCATGCTCTGTTGACCCTTTCTGACACAGTAAACTCATCACACTGTTGTACCCGCTGAATCAGCCTACATCATCAGTTAAGTAAAAGGTTCTGGAAATTTTACTGACCAAAGGAAAACCACAACTATTGTTGAGCTAGCAATCCCCAGCAAGAGGAGAAATCCAATCAACCAAACCTCCCCTGAACTGAGGACAATGGGAAGGTAGTGGCTGGCACTTTGGGTAAGCTGTAGCATTGTCCCCAGTCCCCTTCATGGTGGGGGCGCAGCTTGTCAGAAAACATCATTAACCAGAGCCCTTGAGGGTGACTCTCCCAGGGTTTTCAGAGGCAGATTAACATGGCAGCTGCGAGCAAAACTTCATAGCCAAAAGCAGGCTATGGTTACCAAGGAAACTGTGAAGGGGGCATCTTTGTCAGCTGATCTTTACCAGCTAGGCCTGTATAATTCTATATAATTGTTCCTGTGTTTAACGTTCCATCACTGAACTCTTCGAAGCAAACTCAGTAGTTAATGCCAAAACTTAAAGCGGGGAAAGCCAGACCAGAGCTCCTGGGGAGAGCCCCAGCAGGCCTCTGAGTGGCCCACCTTCTGTCTCTGTGCCAGATTCAAGTGGACGAGAAGGGGAAGATCGTGGATGCCAGGTTCAAAACGTTTGGCTGCGGCTCTGCAATCGCCTCCAGCTCGCTGGCCACCGAGTGGGTGAAAGGGAAGACGGTAAGGATGCTCGCAAATCCGGCGGGACTAAAATCAGATGCTCCACCCACAGGCGCTCAGTTAAGGGGAGGGTCTACTGGGTGGGGGAAGAAAAGTAACTATGACTTTTAATTTCCCCTACCCAGATTTTTATTTAATTCTTCTCCACCTTGGGAACAGTGAATAATTTTATTCTTATTAAGTGTTTTTTTTAGTTTGGGGGGGAGGTGGTTCATCATTTTCATTTGGGGGTTTCCGGGGTGTTTTGTTTCTAATTAAATATAAAAAAGATCCTCAACCTCTCCATCTAACAAAATAGAGCTTAGAAGAAATCTCTGGCTTTCTCCAAGGTTGCTGGTGTTACAGCTTCTCAGGAATCTCGGTCAGGTCAGGGGTGTTGTAGAGGGGTTGGTTTTCTCCCGTGTGTTCCAGAAGGATTGCAGGTGGCTTTTAAAGATTCTTGAAATAAGAAACTGGCCTGGGCTGAAGAGGGACCGAAGAACCAAAAGCACGTGGCAGGCAGGGGCAGAGAGGAAAAACACATCCAAACAGCGATCCAGGCAGCTGGTCGCAGGCCCTCTGAGGGCGGGGAGAGAGAAAGGCTGGGACATCTCCTCCATCCTTATCTCTGCCAGCACCTCTTTCCCCAGCGGCTGCAGCAGTAGAAGGCCCCAAGCCCAGTGAAGAGCTGCACTTTGTAAACTCTAGTTGTCGTTAAAGCCTCTCAGAAAAGCCCAGCTGCAGGCTGCTCATCCTTGTAGCCCCAAGGACGCAGGTGCCAGAGCTGAGTCATGCAGAAGAGTAAGTGCAGCGCTGGGCAGCTCTACGGCGGAGCCGCATGCCACGCCATGTGCCACCTGCTTTCTGTGGCTCGGGGCCCTCTAGCTGGCAAGCTCCTTTGAGCCCAAAAAGGACACGCCTGACCTGTGCTGGCAGGAGGTGGCTCTGCAGTGATCTGTCATCACCTGTGCTCCCAGGACCTGGCCCTGAGGGCCCTTTGAGTTGAGATCAGAAAACGGAGGAAGGTGGTCTTTCTTGGACCTTGAGATCCTCCCATCTGAGTTTCCAGAAACAGAACCGAACTCGTAATTCAGTGGAGATAGCAGAACTGGCAGATTAGGGGACAGAAAGATGGAGAAACCTGGCTCTTCTTAAACTGGTGGCCCCTGTTCCCCAAGGGCAAGGAACCGCCTGCCTCTCATCTTGCCCTCGGCCTGACCACACCCCAGGCGCCACCTTCCGTGGTTCAGCAGAGGAAGGCCTATAGAGAGCTTTCAGCCCAGACCTACCTGTGCCACTGTCCCCGTGCTGGAGCGCCACCAGCCTGTCTGACACCTTTGCGACCTCCCGGTGCCATCAGCACTGCTAGTTGAAGGGACTCATTCTACACATTTGATAGAAGGACATCGGAGAAGCTGATGTTCACAAAACCAGCACAGGAAGTCTCTGGCCCCCAGCAAATCTGATTCCTAAGAGACTCCTCACAGGGTCTCATCTGGGCTTACAGAAGCATCCAGGCCAGCCTTGCTGAGCCCTGCCAGGCCATGCAGCTGTGTGCACCTCCCCCTGAGACCCCTCCTGCATCCTTGACACACAAGTGGGGGTCCTGAAAAGATCCCTCGGCCTTTGTTGGGGGTTATTAGCAGGAATCATCCCCCAACACCCTGCCCTCAGGGCCTTCCCTTTTCTCATCATCTGTCCCTCCAGACAGAGCATCACTAACTGCTCCTCCTCAGGTGGAGGAGGCCTTGACCATCAAGAACACAGACATTGCCAAGGAGCTGTGCCTGCCGCCGGTGAAGCTGCACTGCTCCAGTGAGTGCGCTCCGGAATGCCAGCGGGCGGGCCGCGGGGGTTTGTACTGCAGTCACCTCGCGTTGGTGGCGGAGTGATGATGAATCCTCTGTAGTCACGAGTCTGTCCCTCTGACCTCCAGAGGGCTCGAGCCCCCGGCCTCGCACCGCCTCTGGGAGAGCTTACGGGAGGCTCTGTGCGCTGGGCCTTGGGCCAAGTGCTTCCCAGCGCCTTAACAGGTGGATGGAGGTTTACTGACCAGATGAGTTAAAAACCAGCCGGGAGCCCGGCCTCTGGCCCGGGGAGGACTCTCGGAAGAACCGAGCACCAGGACAGGGACAGGCTGACGCAGTCTTCAAGGAGTCTGCTCAGCCCCGAGTTCTTTCCACTTGAGCTGGAATTCCGAGTGCCCGTGAACAATGGGCTTAGCTTGCGGACGTCTTCACATGGCGTCAGACAGAGCCCGGCCTTCTCATCGGCTTTCTTGGGCACCCGGCCCTGAGCTCACGCTGTCCGCTGCTGGCTGGCCTGGTGCCGTCATCCTAGCCCCCCCGCCCCCGACTTTGAGTTTCCTCCACGGCCTCGCTCCCACGTAAGTTCATATTTAGGGTCACTGGAGAGTGAGGCAACCTAGGTTACGTTGTCGGCTTAACCAGCATCCACTACATCTACTCCAGTCTTCCCTGTGAGGACCAACATTTGTTGTGTCCCTACTGTGTGCCAGCCACACTATGTGAGTCCTCACACAGTCCTAGCAAGAGAAGCACAATTGTCCATTTTCACAGAAGAGAAGGTAGATCCGCAGAGACTCAGAAACTAACCTGGAACCCCGGAGACTTAGCCCCCACTCCCTCTCCAAAGCCACCGCCGGGGAATCCAGCTGGGGAAATGGCGGGTCCCCAGGCTCACTCCATCCCCAGCACTCTGGCGGGGGGAGGAGGGGGCTGAGCCCTGCCCAGCCCCACTGTCCCCCGGGCCTCTGAAATTCCATTCCTGAGACTCGTTCTCTCTGCCTAGAAACTGAGGCTGTCTTTCCTTCCCTTCCTTCCAGTGCTGGCGGAAGATGCGATCAAGGCTGCCCTGGCCGATTACAAACTGAAACAAGAACCCAAGAAAGGGGAGATGGAGAACAAGTGAGCCCTTGGCAGAGCTGCCCGCAGGACCTTCACCGCAGCCGCTGCCCCTGCCCTGCAGCCCCCAGAGAGCCCCAGGGCAGACCTGTGCCCTGCCACAGCCTCGCTCTTCACACGCAGCTCCAGTGCCACAAAATACACCATTTTACTGTTCGGAATCCTGTGCTTTCTTTCAGCGCCCCCGTCCCCTTAGTCCGGTTTATGTTTATGTGGAACTGTGTGTGTGGCCTCGAAACCGCCATCAGTTGTGAAGTCTCGTTTGCTCATCCGCGAAGTGCACAGAGGTCTTCTTTACCTGAATCTGTTCGGGGCAGACTCCCGGCGGAATGCCCTGGTGTGATGATTTGACAGAACCAAGCATTGTACATAAGACAGCTCCGCACATATATATAATTAATAAAAGAATGTAAGCCAGTGCTTCCCTCTGCTGGGCCGTGTCTCTCGGATACGTCACCACAAAGTGCTGCCCAGAGCCCCTGGGGTTCCCAGAGGCTGGGCCACGGTCACACACACCCTGAGCACACGGGGGGAAAGCCTTCTACAAAGCCAGGTGTCCCGTCTGAGGAGACAAGGGTGAAGGCCAAAGGAGATGGCCATCACTTTTGGTTGCTCTTTTCAAAATCACAATAGATTGACAACTCAAAGGGAAAGCAGAAGATTCTTTTTGTGATTTCACTAGTGTGTGAAATCTACAGATGCCGGCTTAGACGGTGCTCTGAAGCTGTAGACCAAACAGGTAAAGAGCCACTGGGGAGTGAGTATAAGGTACAGAATTCCAGGCCCAGGGTGTGGTTTCGGTCCGGGCAGGTGACTTCCACGCAGCTGAGCCGAGCCACAGAGAAGGAACTCCCCTCCACCCGTTCTTGGAAACACCCATCCCTGGCTTGGGCCCAAGTAACGGCCCTTGATCACTGTCCCTCTACCCTTCTCTACCCCTTGTGCTGACGGGCAGGCTGGGGCCTTCTGAGGCCTCCACAGCCAAAGCCCACCCCAGGGGGCCTGATTTTCTCAGGAAGACACGACACTGGAATTCTAGCAAACTGTGAAGTCTCCTTCAGCTCTTCCAGAGTAAATGTGTTTATCTTTTCTGATGCTGGCTTTTTTGCTCAGGCATAAGCCAGCTGCCTCGCCTTTCATCTCTTAAATATACCTCCTTTAAAATATATGTACATATGTATACATATTTTATATATACATATATATATATATATATATATATATATATATATTTTTTTTTTTTTTTAAGTCCTCTGGGTTCTGGGGAAGAGCACAGAACTTCAAAGTCTGCCCCCTCTGCGCTCAGGCTGTGAGGACCACAGAGCAAGGCTTTGTGAAAATCTCAAATTAGAGCCGCCGGCTGAGCTGCGTGAGGTTGTCCTGTGTGGCATGCCTACTGTTTAATTCACAGTCCCTCCAGCCTGCTGGTCCCTCCCTTCTTTATTATAGGTGACAACCCTGCAATTCCCCACCACATTTCTTCAGGATTTTTCAAATGAGATGTTTTTGTCCTGGTTAACGCCCTCTGAGAGTTGAAGCCAAACTGTACACATCAGACGCCGTTTACTCGTATAAACAAGCAAAACAGTATCACCAGAATAGCTCGAACCTCAAAATGTGTGCTGGGGCAGCTAAAAAAACTGAGCATGTTTTCAAATGTGCGTTAAAGCGCTCCTGGTCCCAGGCAAATCTAGTTTTCACCACAAGGGGGCGTCGTGCGCCCTGAGATGAGCTGAAGCCCAGGCTGTACTCAGCCTCCAAGTGGGTCTTGAACTCTTCCGCGGGGATCTTGACACGTCCACCAGGCACGCACGCTCTGTCTGCGCGGGGCCCTGACACCTGTAGTCCTGTTCGTCCTCATGAAAACCCACTGAGGTCGGTTTCAGACAAGGACACTTGGCTCAAGTCAACTGACTCAAGCCAACTCACTTGGGCCGGGGGACCCGAAAGCCCACGGTTCTCCCGCCTGGTTTCCCTCCGGCAGAACATGCCGCAGGTGCTGACCGCGGTCAGAGGCTCACCTGCGCTCTGAGCATGTGCATGAAGAAGATGAACCAACAGGACGAGCCCAGTTCGTTCATTCGGCCAGCTCACCACCACACAGCACGGCCCTCACCCGCGCTGTGCATCTGAGCCATCACGGAGCCCAGTTTCATCCAGCGCCGTGGGAGCGAGGCATGGGCACTGGTGTTCTTTAGAAGCGCCCCAGGAGTCTCCAACGTGCGCTCATGGGTGGCAACCACCATGAAGCGCTGCGCACTTGGCAAAGCAGTTTGCTAAAATTGCTCTGAAGGATGCTTACAGCCTTGTGAGAAAGTGTCACCTAGCACCTCTAAAGAGCTTTTGAATCCCCCCCTTCCTCTCTGCCCTGCCCACCACCCCCCCACATCTGCCTTAGTCTAGATCTCCATCGCCCCCGCCCCACCGTGGCCTCTCCATCAGCCTCCTGCCTCACTGCTGAGACCCATCCCCCATGTGGCTGCCGTTTTTTATTAAAAAACGCAAACAGCCTGAAACAGAACAGCGTGATTTGTTTCCTACCCACCCTACTATTTCCCTCCTCAGAGGCAATCTCTGATATGCATTTCTTAAGTGTCCTTCCAAAAATGTCCTAGGCATATATCCAGGTGTGTATGTGTAGAAAGAGACCATTCCTTTTTTTTTTTTTTTTACACAAATGGTAGTGTCCTTCTCACAACTTCTGCATCTTTTTATTTTCTGCTGGAGCATATTTCTCCATATCAGTCCCCACACACCTGCCTCATTGTTATGAACAGCTACGCAGTATCCTGTGTGTGGTGGTCTATAATCTAGTCTTCTGCTGGTGATTGTGTAAGGTGGTTTAATGTCTACATCAGGGAGTCCAGCAATTGGTACAGCTCTCGACTCACTAGGGGCTCCATGAATGCTTCTGGAGGAGCTGGACAGATGGACAGATGGATGGATGGGTGGGTTGGTGGGGAGGTGGATAGATGGGTGGGTGGGCAGATGGATGGGTACATGGTGGTGGCTGTGTGGGTGGGAGGGTGGATGGATGGGTGGAGGGACAGGCCAGGAGAGGTGAGATGAACCGCCCCAGATGGCACAGCCAGGAGGCGGTAGTTTAAAGCCCTCGCCGAGATGCTCTGCCCACCACCACCCCCCTCAAAGCTCCACACCCCAGCCCTGACCACACCTCTGCCCTTTCCTACATGTTACTCCTGGATTTGGACCACTTGAGACCACATAAAAATGCAGTTTTAGAACCTCGCTTTAAGCATTATGCTCTCAAAACTAGCTATATTTATCATGGAACCTTCTTAAAAAGCCAAGCAAATGAGGAGGCAGCTCTTGATGACTTAGACCCCTTGAACTTGAGGCAAGAGTGAAGACTCTGGGCCCTGGCTGAATCGCTCAGTGGTTAGAGCATCATCTCAATACGCCCAGGTTGCAGGTTTGATCCCCGGTCAGGGCACGTACAAGCAGCAGCCAATGAGCGCATCAATTGGGGAACAACAAATCAATGTTTCTCTCTCCCCACCCAAGATTAATAACAGTAATTGTAAAGCTTTTCAAAAAAAGAGAACTCTGTGTCCATCCTCGCGACAGGACAGAAGACTTCTAGGTCCCACTGAGACTTGAAACAGGTACTCTAGCCCAACTAGAAGATGGATGTGGACCCCGTCGATGGCTCTTTCTGGCCTGTCTGCCTGCTTTCTCCCTGCTCCAAGACGACATCACAAGTCCTCAAAAAGCCACCTCCTGGAGAAGACCACCCCGCCACAAGGAGGCAGCACCAGGACAGAGTGGCGTGAGCTCGGAGCGCTGGGGTCGGACAGGGCGAGTCTGAAGCCTGGCTGCGCTGGGTGACCTTAGAGAGGCGCCTACAGCCCCCCCAGAGCCCCAGCGTATTCCTCTGCAAACTGGGAGAGGTAGCAGCACTCCCTGGTGGGGTCGAGGTGACGATCCCCTGAGGCCGTGCATATAAAGCATGTGGCAGGGAAAAAGCTCGGTGTCCTCGGGCAGCCGCCATCAGGGAGCTAAACTTTGGCCCCACCTCTCCCAGGCCTGGCTACTGGGGCCTCCTCTACCCGTCACAGAAATCCCCAGGACCATGCCCATCGTGTTACAGACGAAGACCCAGAAAGGTAAGGTGACGTGTCCAGGCTCACGCAGCCAGGAAGTGGTGGAGGCAGGGTTCAAGGCCGAGGCTACCATCCTGTCCTCTCCTGCCCTTATCATGGTTACTATTAGGACTGGTATTATTAGTGTCCCCACTCACAGTAACTATTGTTACTGTTACTGCTGTTGTTACCAGTAGTAGGGCCACTGGTAGTTTTTTAAGTACCACGACCTCCAAGCTTCCGACCTGGTTCTCTCTGCCATGGGGCCAGCCCTCCCAGCAAGGGCTCCAAAATTGAGCAAAGCCCTGACAGGGGACACACAGACATGACTTCTGTCACACATGGCTTGACAGGCAAGCTCTCTCCACAGTGCTTGGCCAACCACAGGGCACGGCTCTTCCCCAGGCCCAGCCTCAACTGCCGCCAGCTCCGTCCCCACCCAGCTATCTTCAGAAAGGTCACATTGGACACTCCCACCGCTGGCCTCACTTCAGAGCTCTCAGAATAACTGCAGCAGCCCACCCACACCCATGCAGGGAGGGCACCACTGCCTGGGGCTTTGGTACCAAAGAGTTTCCAGGGGCCTCCCTTCCTGGCCCGCGGACCTTCCTGGCCAATGGGTCAAAGGCTGGGGCTGGGCCCCCCTCCGCCCGAACCTCACATGCAGCGCTGTGTCACTGGCCCCTTTTGAGCAGGACCTCTCAGGACGGTAGAAAACAACCTTGGATGGGTGCCTTGGGGCTTCCGTTCCGACCCCAGCTCTGCCACAATCTCTGCATTGGGCCTTAAGCAGGTTCTTCACTTCTTTACGCCTCAGTTTCCCTTTCCAGAAAATGGGCAGCATTTCCGTAATGGGCTCCTAAGTCATAGAATTATTCTGAGGATAAATTGAATGATCACATATACAGTCACAAAAAGCAAAGGACAGTGCCAGGCACACAGTAAGTGCTCAATATGTGGTAGCTGTCCCCACCATCCCCATAGTGCTGTCATGGAGACTGTCATCACCATCACCACCACCACCGCCACCACCATCACCACCATCACCACCATCACCATCACCACCACCATCATCATCACCACCATCACCACCATCACCACCATCATCATCACCACCATCACCACCACCACCATCACCACCACCACCACCATCATCATCATCACCACCACCACCATCACCACCATCACCATCACCACCACCACCATCATCATCACTACCACCACCACCATCACCATCATCACCACCATCATCATCATCACCACCATCACCACCACCACCACCATCATCACCATCACCACCGCCGTTGTTACAGGTCAGATTCCTCAGGGAGCCACCTCTGAGAGGGGAATCAGGCATTCATTCGGGAATGTTCCTGGGATCACACCCAGGGGAAGGGCAGTTAACGCAGAGCTAGGCCAAGGGAGAGACGGGCAGCAGTGTAGGAGCACCCCAACAACAGTCCCCGTGACCCCACGGGGACCTCCACGTCTGATGGTTCCTAAGAGTTGCCCTGCGGCTTACAGACTCTCAAGTGCATCCGGCTGTTGAACTCGAGACTTTGTCCAAAAGGAGATTTACTCTTTACAAGAAGAGGAACCAAGAGCAAACATTACCACCAGTGGATAAACCGTTAATGGTGGAATCCCAGGCATCTGTTGGGCTTAGTGTCTGAGAGCAGAGGAGCTCGGGGGGAGCTTCCCACCCTGTCCTTCCGCCCTTCAGCCCCAGAATCTTGCTCCCTTTCCCACAGCAGCAGGGCCCCTGAGAACCATCTCCCTTTGAGTGGGTGCTCACCCATTCTAACCCCAAAGGCTCGGGACAGCCTGGCCCTGCTTTCTGGCGAGACTTCTTGGGCGGCCACAGAGATCTGAGTCTCCTCTTGACCTTTCCCTCTCTTTTTCTAGGTTGCTGGACCAAAAGACAGGCTGCTCGTGCCGGCGAGTCATTTTCTGGCTGAGGTCACCAAGCTGATGGCCTCAGGGGAGAGAGCCTGGGTCGGGGCCGCCTGTCCTGAACCAATGGTCCTGGGAGAGCGTGGGCCTCTCTCATTTGTCCTTCCCATGTAGACAGCCTGAGAGGGTGTTGCAGGATGAGATAAGATTACATAGATGAAGTGCCCCAGACAGCTGGGCACACCCTAGGTGCTTACTAAATGCTCCTTCCTCCAGAGCACAGGTCCTTGGCAGGCGCCACGGGGCAGGAGAAAGAGTCGGAGGGAGAGTGTGCCTCTGCTTTCTGCAGAGCAAGGGCTCTCCGGCCAACCCCTGGCCTCCAAAGCCCTGCCGGACCCAGGCTCAGCCTGCTCCCGGGACACTGGCCTCCCTACCGTCCCTCAAGCCCGCTGAGCTCATTCCCACCTCAGGGCCTTTGCACTGTCTGGCCCCTCTGCCCAGAGTCCTCTTCCCCAGAGCTTCACGAGGCTGCCTCCTCTCTTCAGGTCTCGCCTCAAGTGTCATCTCCCTGGACAGGCCACCCCGTCCAGCCTGGCTCAGGTAGAAACCCCGCCTACCCACTGGTCATTACCACACTGATTGTTTCCTTCACAGCAGGTAGCGCTCGGATTTGTGTTGCTCGGGCAGAGGGTGTCTGAGGATTCGCCATTCAACCTCTGGAGCCTAGAACCACATCCATTGTGGGACCCGCTCCGAAGGCTTGCTCCGGCCAGGGGCCTGCACCCGCAAGTGGGCACCCTGGGAAAAGCGGGGAGGCAAGAGACCCGCTCCCGTTCCTTCCTCCCTGGGCAAACCTTACTCTCTGTGTTCGTCATCTATCTGCAAAGTGAAGGACCGGACCCAATGAATCCATATTCCTTTCCAGCTCAAACAAAAAAATGCCACCAACTTTAACAACTTCGCATTTCAGCCAATACCCAGCTCACGCCAGAACATGATTCATCTCTGCCGATTCTGCCTAGCAACTAGTCCGTCTCCCCGTACCCCGAACCAACTCCCCCCCCAAGAAAAATCCCTCCCCCACCACACGCCCTCCCAGCCTCCCCACGCCGCGCCCCCCCCCCCACTCCCGGAATCCTGGAGAGGAATGCGAGGCTTCAAGACCCCCCCCTGTCTGTCCGCCACCAGCATTTTAACCCAACCTCAGAATGTCTCAGGCTATGTCTGGAACAAGTGGGGGGGCTGCTCCCGCCCCCCCACCCCCGGGATTAGTACCGGAAACAGCGGCAGAAGTGAAGCCGGCGGAAAGCGCTGACCCAGCACGAGGAGATCATTTCTATTCTGATGCCTCACCCTCCTCTAGCGTCCAGCTCCCCAGGCTCGAAAAGTGTCTACATTTCAGGGAGAAAGAAGAGACAGGGAAAGCGAACAACAGGGAGGGAAGTTCCGTGCTTCAGACAAAAGCAGCTCCTTCAGATTTCCTAGGAATGTTTTCAGCTCATTCCTGACAGCGAGAGGGGAAAAAAAAGAACTGTCTCATCTTAGTAGATACTGGAAAGAATTCGCTAAACTTCGGTACCTATTTGCAAAGCAAAATCTTGGCAATCCAAGCGTAGAAAGTAATGAATTTCCTTAATGTGAAAAAAGGGTATTTACCAGAAAGTGACGGCAAACATCGTGGCCAACGGAAGATTTAGGGAGCCTGCTAAGATCAGAAACCAGGCTGCCACCGTCAGCGCCGCCATCGGCTCCAACAACACCAACACCTACACCTCTGTACCCCCATCACCATCACCTCCTCGCTATCCTGGACCATTTCTATCACCAGCACCTCCACCACCTCCACAACCACCAGTCACATTGAATTAGAAGTTCCAGCCATTGCAATAAAATACACAAAAAGCCCGTGAACAGCATAGACAGGAAGCTATGAAACAGTCACTCTTGGATGCTTTGACCATCTACCCCCCAGAGATCCTCCGTGAATGAGCACCGACAGAGTCAGCTGGCCTGGAATGGAGACCTGCCTCAGACATGGCCTTTCTGGGTGACTTTGGGTCTTAGTTTCCCCATTTGCGGCTTGAGTTGTAGGACTACGCCAATTATTTGTGAACCATGCTCCACTGAGCCCCAGGGGCCCCTGCCGGGGACCAAAGGAAGAAACAGACACCCTGGGTATCCCATCCCCCCCCTACCCAAGATGCAGCCTGACTTCCACTCAGCTTCTGTTAGCAAAATAAGAGTTTATTAGAGCAAAGGGCTCTGTAGCTCAAAAATGTGGACAGTCAGCAGATGCCCAACCAGCTCTAACAGGGGCCAAGGACAGATATGGGTAATTCACAGAGGAACTCCGAAAGGAAAAGGCCCTGTCTCACCAGTAACCAGGGCGCCATCACCGAAACAGCGATGGAGTGCCTCTTCTCCCCTCTTAGCCAAATGCCCAGGATAAGAACATCACCCATCACCCCGTCGTGAGCCCGGCCCAGACGTGGTTCTGAGTGTTGGCTGCCCCACTGGGCTCTGTCAGCCTACAGGAGGGGAAACCAGGCTGGCGGGAGGGGGCTTCTTCAGAAGGAAGCACTGCGAAAAGCACCCGAATCAGGATGAGTGGGAACCATCCCAAGAAACACATTTGGGTACAAAAAAGAAAAAAAAAACAACTAGCAGTGTTATGAAGGATGTGGGAAAATGGGAGCATGCTCAGACCAAGACGGGAATGGGAAGGGGTGACGCATGTCGGAAGTCATTTGGCAGCAACTCTGAAAATGCTGCGCATGTCCCCTGTGAGCGGCAATGCCGCCAGTAGGACCTAGGAGCACGCCATGAGTCTGCAAAGACGTGTGTGTGCAGGGTGTCCTTGGACCTGTGGGATGACGCAAGGGCCCTCCAGCTCTGCCATCTGTGACCTCCCTTCGTGAGCTCGCCCAGCGCCTGCTCTGGCCCCCCACCCCACCCACCAACCAGAGGTAGCCTGAACTGGCTTCACTCCCGAGATGCCCACAGCCCAGGGGAGCTGAAGTCTGGGCTCATACCTCAAACAGGTGACTTTCATGTGTGTGTGTCCATCGTGTCACAGCTGCCCCCTGGCGCTCAAAGCTCTTCTCCCCTCCAGTGAGGTGGACCGTGCCCCACAAGGAGACTGAGCCACCAGGCCAAACCTGGCACCTGAGACCTCTCCCTGACTCACCAGCTACGTCACCTCACTTCTGGGACGCCGCATTTGTCAACAATTCACTGAGCAGAGACGGTGTTCTCGTCGGTAAAATGATTGCATATGAAGTCATCATGGGAAAAGCAAATTGGCAGATATTGACTATGCTCCAAAGCAAATTCGGAGTGCCCCCTCACTAGACAGGACCGCCACCGCCTGCACCATCCCGCACTAGGGGCACGTGGGCGCGTTCCTTTTCTCACTTATTCTAACCAACAGTGGCACAAACGTCCCTGTCCGTACATCTCCGGGTCCCCAAACAGCGGTTTGTAGGGAGGTTCCAGAAAAGAATTTCTGGGGCAGAGGGCAAGGAAATTTACAACATTGGTGGGTGGCTGCCACAGGACCCTCCGAAAGGGGCCATTTCTCTCTTAACCCCTGGCCAAAACCAGACAGCACGAAGATCAGATCTGGAAGAAGACAAAATGTTCTTATCTTAGGAGAGGTCATGGGAAAAATTCAGAAGTGGTTCTAACTGGCTCTCCAACGGCTGGCCCAGTCCTCTGGCCAGGGCTCCGCGGCAGGCCAGGCGTGGGGAATTCGTCTCTGGGCTCATTTCTTGGGTTAGCTAGGAGAAAGGACTCCCTGACAGTGTGCAGTTGCTGGCGACGTGACCCGAAGCTTCTCTCCTAAATGTCTCTTCAAGTGGGGAGTTTGAGCTCTCTGGGATGAATTAAAGGGGATAGGAGAAGCAGATTCTCCCAAGACCTTCTTGTCCAAGAATCAAGAAATTCCTTTAATTTAGGGAAAATTGCATCCCGCAGGTCTTTTCCCCAGGTGCTAACACCTCACACGGGTCCCAGAGTTTGAGGGCCACCAGCTGGCTGAAATTCAGAGCAAGCCTCCTTCTCCCCAGTGTCAGAGAGGGGGCTGAGGCCCAAGTGACCTGCTCAGGCAGCACAGCCAGGGAAGATACAGAGCCGGGCCTTTGCCAGGGGGCTCCAGACCCAAGGTCAGTGCCTTCCCAGTGCCCCCCAACCCCATGCTCACGCCTCCAGTGAGCCCCAGAGCTGTGGCTTGAACTCCAGGCCCTGTGGACTCTCGGGGTCTCTCCTGCATGCAGCACCTTGGTTAGGGCCAAGGGCATTGGAGTCCAACAAACTGGCTCGGTCATTCACCTGCCACGTAACCTCCGGCTGCCTTTTGGGTCGTTGTGCCCAGGCAAGGATGCTGGGCCAGGCTGGAAGCCCGAGTTGCCTCCCAGGTGGGGTGCACGCATGCGCTGTTTGTGAACCGGAAATGCCTGACCCCGTGGCAGGGTGTGGTCAAAGCCCCTTTTGCAGCCTTTCTGCTTTGCAGACCATGCGGCTCGCAGCATCTTGCAGCATGAGACAACTCATCCTGGTGGAAGGTGGACGATACCCACGCCTCCCTCCACTGTGTGGGGACCCAATGTGTAGAAAGTGCTCAGAGCTATGCCTGCTACACATGGGCGCTCAAGAACTGGGGGCTCAGGGGTTTCCTAGAGCCTGTCCTATCGCAACCTTTCCCAGGACAGGTGCAGAGACGTCCAGCTCCCCAGTGTCACCCTTCCCCTCTGGGCCTCATTCATGGAGCTCCTTCAAGGGAGCTCAGCACTCCCTGCTAAGCATTCATTGAGCACCTACTAAGTACCCAGCTCCATGCTGGGCCACACAGCCTGGAGGAGAAGCCACACCACCCCTGAGATCAGAACTGCCCAAGACACCCTCTTTGGAGCTTCCCGAAAGTAGGAGTGACAAGGACAATCAGAAGAGCTGAGAGAATGGAGCTCTTTCCCCATCCCAGGCCCCAGGCCACGTTCCTCTGAGCCTTGCGATTGGGCAGGCCCAGCGGTGTTGCAGGTGAAGCACCGAGGCTTGGAGAGGACGGAGACTGCTCACAGTCACAGGGCCTGGAAGTGGAATTCAGACTCTGGGATTTGAGCGCCAGTCTTTCGGGATGCAGACACCTTATGCCCTTCCTCCGCTGTACCTGGAGGGCTTTCCTGCCAGAGCGGGTGCTGATAGGAGTTTAGTCTGTTTTTTGGATGGAAACACAGCAGAGAAAGGAGAGGACTGCCCTAGGTCACCTGGCAACTAATCTCACTGCATCCCACTCACCTCTCCAGCCCCTTAGAAACAGTCCTGGAGCCTCCCTCCTGGAACTCAAGTCCCTGGGCCCCCCAACTCTGGTCGCCAGCCACATGTCCAGCTAGGCTAGCCCAGATGATGTCTAAGCCCTGACTGGGGTCACCACACCCCAGTGGGAGACAGGGAACAGCTGCATCATGACCCCTGGCCCCCTCTGGGCACCAAACCACTGCAGAGGGGCACAGGGGATGGGGGTCTTTACATCACCCGAAGGGCAGCAGCATGAGCCTGTCTCCCTCCTCTGGCCACACCCTTTACCCCTCCCTGGAGGTCACAGGACTTCCCTGGCTGCTGGGGCTGCTCTGGTTTCACTTCTAGGACCATCTGCCTTAACCCCCAAGAACAGATGTCAAGGCTCTAAAATGTTAAGCATTTAGGAAATCACTGATCTCATGATTCTGAAACTTCTAAACCCAGACCTAGAAAAAGAGGCAACCCACAGAACAGCCAGACATTTGAGACAGAAGTTTCTTCCCTTTCTCTTCTTTGGGCACCGCACTTCGAGGCTGACAGACGCTCACGTGCATTGAACACCTACGGGGGCCGGGGGAGAGCGGGGACGGTCCTAAGTGCTCCGAGTGAACAAACTGCTTCCACCAACCCTCCAAAGTAGGTCCCACCATTATTCCCATGTCACAGATGAGGAAACTGAGGCCCAGAGAGGGTGAATGACGTGCTCAAGATCACACAGCTGAGAAAATGCCAACCCTGGTCCTATGAAACCTGCACCCCTACCCACCATGCTATACTGCCCTGCACACTGTAAGGTACATTTGCTTCTATTAATGTCTCAGCATTCTGGTGGGTGGGGGGTGGGGTACAAGGCAAGGGCTGTGGTTCCGGCTTTACAGGGAGGGACCCATAGCTCAGAGAGGTAAGCTGACTTGCCCAAAGACACATAGCTTAGAAGGGCCTAGTTGGGTCTCCTGGTTCCTTATGTCCATGTCCCACTACCTCCTCCTCTTGCTGTCCCCAGCCATTGACCCCTTGGCAATCCCAGTCTCTCCTTTTCCCCCTCCAGATCCACCAGCCGAGTCTGGCTCCCCAAACTCTAAGGGAGAGGTCCCAGGTGGCCACCCTTAGACCTGGACCCTCCAGCCTCCCAGGGCACCCCCAGGAGTCCCTGCAGGGCCCCAGAGGGGGATGGGGTGCCTTTGCTGGGCACCACAGAGGCCTCTGGCATCAGGGACGCTGGCAAGAGCAGATTTATGAGCAGGGTTATTTTCTACTTTGCAGCTGCTGCCATAAACCCTAGACTGGCCAGGGCGGGGGAGCAGCTGCAGGGGAAGCTCCTGGGCCTTGGAGCCAGGGCCGGATCCTTCCTGCTGTTTCCAAGCAGCTGGAGGAACCCTGAAGAGAAAACCTCCCGAAAAAAGGGCAAACCCCTGCCCCACTCCAGACAGGCCCGGCCCCTCCCCCACGCCAGTCGAAGAGCCGGGGTGGAGCAGCCCAGAGCTGGACATAGCGCCAGGCTGTGCACCAGAGAGGCTGATTCCCCCTAGCTCTGGACACGTCCCGGCTCCCGTCTGGTCTTCAGACGCCTGCTCAAATATCAAGAGGCTGGGCTCGATTAGGCGTTCTAATCTGTAGAGATTCCCTAAAGTCACTTAGCTCAAGCATTCCCACTATTTAAGGTTCTCTGTCCCAACTACTAGCTGTGTGACCTTGGACAAGTTACTTGACCTCTCTGGTTCTGTGTTTTTCTCATCTGTAAAATGGGGGGAAATCATGACCATCTCATTAACAAGGATGTGAGGAAGAAGTAACATCAGTAACTTGCAGCAGGTTTATTTGTCATAACCCAAAACTGGAAACCACCCAAATGGCCATCAGCAGGTGAACCGATACACAAATTGTAATACAGCCATACAAGCGAATACCACCTGGCCATAACAAAGAGGGAAACATTGATACAAACAATAACATAAACATGAACGCTGAGTGAAAGAAGCCAGACCTAAAGAGTACACACTGTATGGGACCGTTTATACAAAATTCCAGAAAGCAAAAATGATTTACAGCGACAGAAAGCAGATTACCAGTTGCCTGGGGACGGGGGATGGGGAAGGGAGAGGAGCAGTGAGGGGCTCGGCAAGGGGCACAAAGAACCTTCGTGGTGACGGCTTTATGAGTACACGCATATGTCAGTTATCACACTGAACACTCAAATGGGCACATCGAGTGTGTGTCCATCATATCTCAGTAACCCTGCAGACGGTAACACCTCAGGCATGCAAAATGGCCCATTTGCAAATGGCGGCTCTTCCTGGTGTTAATCACGTGGTTGCACCTGGATGATTCTTTGTAGAATTCATCTTCTCCACTAGAATACAGCCTCAGATCTGTTTTGCTAATGGTGTATCTCCAGTACCTGGCACTTAGTAGGTGCTCATTAAATAGTTGTGGTTGGAAAATGAAGGGTCTATGACTCTGCTACTTGCTCCCGGGCCACCTTCGAATTCAGCGGGTGAACTAACCCAAGCAGGGCAGACTCAAGGATTCCAAGCCCCTATGAATGAGAAACAGACAGGCCAGTCCCACAGCGCTGGGCAGTCACTGTCTGCACCCCACGGGGCCAGGGTGGGGTCAAAACAAGGAAGTGGGACCCATGATGAAATGCAGTGCACATTTGTCCCCCACCCCACTATCAGGAGAGGGTTGGGACCACACACAAGGTCGTGGTCAAAGTGTGGGGAGGGTTACGTGTGGCTGCGGGTGGGCTGGCACACGCACCTATGCGCACACATGGAGCACCTGCTGTGTGCCGGGCACTGTGCCGAGTGCCAGGGAGACAGCGCCCCAGGCCCCTTTTCTCATGGGCTTTGCATCCTGGTAGTGACAGGTGTCTGGTGGTGACAGGTGTCCAGTGGTAACAGGGTGACAGTTGCCCAGCCCAACCCGCAGGCATTCTGATTTAATTGGCCTGGGCGGGGTCTGGGAGTCAGGTTTGTTTGTTTGTTTATTTGTTCAAGAGAGGAGGGAGGGGAAGGAGAAAAAGAGGGAGGGAAACACTGATGAGCAAAAGAAACATGACTAACTTCCAGACCTGTGACCCAGCACGTGCCCTGACTGGGAATCAAACCAGCGACCTTTCAGTGTGTGGGACGATGCCCCAAGCCACACCAGCACGGCCAGGAATCAGGACTTGTTTAAAAGCTCCCAGGTCATCCCATTGTGCAGGGGGAGACCCCTCCCAGTGGGATAGGACCACCTCTGTATACACAAGGAAATGGTGGCCCAGGGAGGTGAGGGGATTTCCCCAAGGCCACACAGCCGGGAAAGGGTGGAGTTGGCACTGACTCAGGCATCTCACTGCCGGGCCCATCCACCTCAACCACCCTGGAGGGCTGAAGATGAGGTGCCTAGAGCAGAGCAGCCTGGAACACGTGAGCTGTGCCCTTCCTGCTCTTGACCTGGCCAGGACTCCCAGCCAGCGAATGCCCAGCCCCTAAGGCTGACCAGAGCGGGGCAGGGCACGGGGAAGGGGGCTCTTCAGCACCCCACCCCCACCACACATCCCCAGAAGCCCCTGTGCCCACATTGAGCTGGGGCCCCTGTCTTGGGGTGGTTTTGCTCACTCTCTTCTCCCCCTTCGTGGAGACAGCAGGCCTGGCCCCGGGACAGGCTCCCAGGCAGAGGGCAGCTGTGCAGTTTTACAAGCCCTGGGACAGTGGGGGCCTGTTCAGGCCCTGGCAGATCCCCGGATCCCTGGAAACAGCGAAAACCCTCACCCCCACCCTCAAGCCCCACTGTACCCCCGGCCTGGCCACAGCCACACATGTCCCCCAACCACTGTCCCCCTCCGTGGCTCACTCCCCTCCGGTTCCCAGACGGACGAGTGCCCATAAAAGGCTCCTCCCAGGTAATTCTACTGCAGATTGGAGGGGCCCTAAGCAGCAGTGGGGCCCCGCTGTCCCCTCCCCCAAAGGCTTCATTCCTGTATTCACTCATCCATTTAGAAAAAAGCAGTAGAGTCTAGTGCGGGACTCAGACTCAGGAGTCAGACCTCAGGGCTAGAGTCCTGGCTGTGTGATCCAGGCAACTGCCTTCACCTCTCTGGGCCTCAGTTTTTCCACCTGCGACATTGAAAATAATAGTGCCCACCTCTATGGGGGTGCAAGTCTCAAAGAGCTAATGACGTCCAGTGCTTAGAGCAGTGCCTAGCACATAACAGGTGCTCATTAACTGTGGGAGTCATTATCATCACTGGGGGAGGGGCTATCAGGGAGGGCTCCTGGGAGGAAGGACACCTAGGCCAGAAGCTAAAGAGCGACAGGGAGTTAGCAAGGCAAGGAAGGAGTGGAACGGTGTTATAGGCAGAAGGAATACTAGCTGTAAGCTCAGAGGCGAGGGAGAGGTGGGTCCTGCACTGGAGCTCAGACCGCAGTTCCAAGGGACACCAGCTGTGGCGAGTGCCCAGGGGAGCATTAGTGGGGAGCCACTGACCAGGGAGCGGCTGCTGGAGAAATGCACCCATGCCTACCCCGGAATCTCCAGTGCCTGCTCCCATCTTCCTTGGGTTTCCTGGTCCTGGGGAAGCGTGATGCCCTTCCCAGCCACAGCCCCACAGGAGCCAGCGGAGAGCTTGTCACACCCAGAGAGGTTGAGTGGCCCCGTGAGAGCCACACAGCGTCTGGGTGTTCAGTGTGGGTATTTGATTCTCCCTGTGTTCTTGGGCGGGAGCTGGTCTGGGCTTGGAGGGGGAGGGCCCTTCCCCACTGAGCGAGACAGAGGCCATTGTGTGTTATGAAACCCAAACCCAGGCCCCCTCCGGATGGACGTGGGGTTGAAGGAGGAGAGGGGTGGCAGGCGGGTGGCCTCCCTGCCCCCATCACCTCAGGGATCCAGCATGCGCTGGGCCCAGCCACATCTGGATTCCAGCTGGCAGTTCTGGGGCAGCAGGGGGGCAGTGGCCGCAGAAACTTGCCATCAAAGGCGAGGAGGAGCCTGCTGGTAAGGAGACAAAGGCCAGGGCTGCCTCCAGCTCTGCGCGCCCACGAGGGAGTGGGTACAGAGACCCATCCCATCCTCAGCCACCCCGCAGGGGCACTGGACACAGAAGCCTTGGCTGGGAGCCCCTCCACTGCCATGGTCCTCGGGGACACAGGGAGTGGGTGGCTTTCCTGTGGCCACAGTGAGTAGCAGAATCACCATGGACCTTGGTGGAACAGCCACAAGTCAGGGCTGGGGCCCAGCCTGGGGGCACGAGTTACCACCCCCACTCCCCTGAGACACCCCTCTTTCCTCTTGATTCAGTCCCTAGGGCCTGGATGACGTGTCTCCCCCAGAAAGTTGCCCCGCCCCCATGGAACAGCCCAGGGGAAATGCCCCCATCTCCCAGGGGGCTCACTCCCCCTTCAGAAAACCAGTGAGACTCAGGACAGGATAAAGGTTTATTGTGCTGGTTTGTTACAGCTCAGCACCTGGGGAGCTGTGCAGAGGCGGGGCAGCCCCAGACGGAGGGATGGGGAAGAGGACCCCCCAGAGCCTCCCCGAGTCAGGACGGAGCTCAGGCTCCCTGGTCAAGGACTAAAGAACGCTTTGGACACAGGCTGCCGGACAACGGTGTGTGAGCAGAGTAGGGGGCAGCGCCCCGCTGCTCCAGGCCGGGAGTCAGAAACCCTGCCCCCCCTCAGGTTCCCCCAGAGTACACTGTCCCCGTGCTCATCCCGGGCTCCCAGGCTGCTTGGGGAGTCTGACCAAAAGGAGCAATTCATTCACCCGGTCCCCACGGCCGTAGCGGGATGAGAAGTAGCACTTGCGGGGCCCAGGCCCTCACAGCCTGCACCCCAGACCCAGCAGACACTGGGGGCACCTTCGGGAGAGCAGTAACTTCCAAAGTGCGCTCTGCAGCGTTTTACACTGTAGCTACTAAAAAAAAAGAAAAAAGAAAAAAACTTCTGCACGGTCAAAAGCAGTTTGGGAAAGGCTAAGTGAAACCAGATTCCGTGGGCCCTTGGCTGTAGGACTTGTGAGAGCCCTGGGACGCTCTGCGGGGCGGCATGGGGGGCAGTGCGGGGAGTCCAGACACAGTATTTCTGCACCTCGCTGGACTCCAAAATCTTTTTTTCCACAGGGTACCCCAGGGGACCCAGTTTGGGAAATGCTCATGGAAGGCCCTGTCGTGAGGGGTGCAGAGGCCCCTCACAGAAGCTTCCTGATGGATCACGCCCACTTCTGCATTCCCACTGACAGCACCGGCCCCGGGCGCACTTCTGTGTCTCCAAAATAACGTCTCCCAAAGCTGCTGGTTCACCGGCGGTCCTTCTCTACCTCAGTGAAAAGCGCTGCTCTCCACGCTGTCACGAGGGACCCACGAAGCATGTTTCCTAATGGACGGGGCTGTATCAGGGACACCCCCCACCCCCGCCCTGCCTCCCAAGAGGAGCTGTGCATGGGGATGTAGCCCTTTGGGGCTGCAGGGGCACACATTCTGGAACTTGGTGAGACTCCTGGGGTAGCCTGGAGATCAGCATCTCTGCCCACTGTAGGGTCAGGACACGCTGGGATGTGCAGTTGGGGCCGGGCAAGGAGGGGGCTTCAGGGAGCGTTAAGGGCCTTTCTATGCCCAAGGAGGGGACCCCTAGGGGTCCGACAGTCAGGACAACAGCTCTGGGGGCCTGTTAGACATTAGGGGTGGCACTGCCACAAGCGCAGGGGCTTTCTGGGGGGCCAGCTGGGTCCCCAGCTTCCTGGGCTAATGAAGGGGCTGCTTCTGACTCCCCCGGGCCCTCACTGGCCCCCACAGCAGCCCCGTCTGCCGGCACTGAGCACAGAACCTCCTCCGGCGCCTGTGGGGTCTCTGCTGGGGTCCCATGGCCCTGGGCCTCCCGGCGCTCCTCCTGGCCGCCCGCCTCCTCTTCCTCTGACTTGCCCTCTGTCACCCTGGCTCCATCTCCGCTGCCTGGGGCCACCCTGGTGGGAGACTTGAGGTTCTGGGTGGCAGCAAGGATGTCAGCTTGGAGCTGCTGGGAGGAATCCAGGGCCTCCTCGGGCCGGTCGTCGGGAGCCCTGTCAGGAACCTCGCTGAAGGCTTGGGGGCCCCCAGCCCGGTCCCTCTGGTCCACATACTTCTTCTTGGGGAAGGACGAGGGGTAGTAAGCCGAGGCCTTGTGCTTCTGGCGGGTGATGAGGGCAGCGCAGACGATGAACATGACCAGGAACACCAGGGAGCCCACCACGGCGATGAGCATCACATACTGGCGGAAGAAGTCCACGATGCCATCCAGGAAGTTGGTGGGCGGCTTGGGGCCTGCCAGGGGCGTGGGCTGGGGCCCCACCGACGTGGGGCTGAGGGCCGGGGTCTGGGGTGGTGGGAGGCTCGGTGAGGAGGCCGACGAGCCGTCAGCCTCCCCGCTGCCCCCCAGGTCCTCCGGGAAGGTAGGATCCAGGGGCACAGAGAGGACCACCGTGGGCAGGACCCTCAGGAGCAGCAGCAGAGACACCAGGAGGCTGGAGGCCATGGCAGAAAGCATGTTGCCCAAGACCTACAGGGAAGTGAGGCAGGAGAGAGGTCAGGGAGGGACCCCAGGGTCTTAGGAGACGTCTAGGAGGTTCAGGAACCACGCAACATATTTTAGCAAGTTACCCCCCTTCCCCAGGCCTGAGCCTCCCCACTGTACAATGGACCCCCGTGCCTTCACCCGTGGGGTTCATGGCTCCCCCCTCCGCTCCACTCTGAGGCCCTGGAGAGCAGGGGCTGAATCTTATTTATCTTGGCATCCTCAGGTATACAGTAAGTGCTCCATACATGTATCTTGACTGACTTGACTGAATTAAAAATAATCATTTACCCTTTTCCTGCTTGTAATGGGCCAGGTACTATTTTAAGTTTTTACATGGAATTTCTTTTCTCATTGAATCTTGAGAGCCACCCAGTAGGGGAGGTCCTGTTATTCACCCCACTTTCCAGGTATGGAAACTGAGGCTCAGAGGGGTTCAGTGACTTGCCAAGAAAGGACAGGCTTTGGAGATGGTGGGGCTGAGTAAGTGAGAAACCGAGTCACTGCCAGCTGGACCCCCTCCTGTGGGAAGCCTCCCCAGCAGCCCTCAGCCTCTCTGGGGTCACCTTCCCTTCTCAAAAGATTCAGAGGTCTCGAAGCCCACCCACTTCCTGAGCTCCTCAGAGGGCAAGGAGCATGCTAGGGGCATCTGCCTCTGGGCCGACCTCACCTCAAGGCCCAAAGCAGGACCTGAAGGCTGCAGGGGAACCGGCCCCCCAGGCCTGAGACAAAGCTGGAGCCAGAGACCCACCACCAAGTGGGAACCAGCTGTACCCTGCCTCGCTCCTGTTGGAAAGCTGCTCCCAGCGTGAACCCCCAGACCCGATCTGGCCCCGACAGCCAGCGGACTAATAAATTCCTCACAGCCCAGGTTTACCGAGGAGCACAGCTTCTAAAACACGAACCCTCCCGGCCAGGAGGGTGGACCTAGGCATTCTGATAAACCCTGGGACCCCAACCTGTGCCCCCCAGGTCACCCCCTGAGAACCCTATCCTGACCCAGGGGAGGGCCCAGGACCCTGACAACCGGGTGGGGTTAGGGGCTCTGAGATGGAAAGGCCTTAGGGTCCCCTGCCCAATGCCTTCTCTCAGGGGACTGAGATGGGGAGTCTGAGGCCCAGAGAAGGCAAGGGGCAGGCCCAAAGCCACACAGCAGGTTCTGGGCTGGAGAAGAAGGCCAGGTAGTCAGCACCTCAACTGCGGTTGTCCCTGTGTGCCTTGGCCTGAAGCCCTGCTGCGTGACATGGGCGATGCACCAAGCTCACCGTGACTCTGGGGACTCGGGGGCTGAAGTCGGAATGGCCAGGCCATTGAGTGACTTGTTCCAAGTGACCCGGGGCCTCCCACCCAAAGTGCCATGGATTGAAATGGACTGTAGCAGCACAAATTCGGACAAATGGGCCAGATGGCAAGAACAAAAGATAATTCAGGGCATAAAAAGAGGCAACACTACTCAGGGGTTCTTCTTTTTAAATCTTCACCTGAGGATATATTTTTATTGATTTTAGAGAGAGGCAGAGACAGAGAAGCAGAGAGAGAGGGAGACAGGGGGAGAGAGGGAGAGAAATCTTGATCAGTGCCTCCCGTACACTCCCCGACTGGGAACCAAACCCGCAACCTAGGTACATGCCCCGACTGGGAATCAAACCTGCCACCTTCTGCAGCCCAGGACGACATTCCAACCAACCGAGCCACCCAGCCAGGGCTCAGGGGCTCATTTTCGGTGAGCTGGACGCTGTCCTTTCATCTCAGGCCACTCCTCTGAGCCCCCTGTGGGTGCCGCCCTGCAGAAGCCCTGGGCCCTGGCGCTATGGTCTCTGCTTTTCAGATGAGGAACTGAGATTCAGAGACACACAGTGACTTGTCCGACACACAGACGGTAAGTGTCAGGGCTGAGATTTGAACCTTCTGTGTAACCCCAAGAGTTTCTCTCTCTCTTTCTCTCTCTCCCTCTCTCCCCCTCCCTCCCTCCCTCCCTCCCTCTCCCTCTCACCCAGGGCTGGCCTCACACCCCCTGGCTGATATCACTTGTCAGCTGGAAAAAAGGTCTGAGATGCGACATGAACTGCAGGAGCCTCCCTGGCCCCCCTTTCTCTGGCACTTGTTGGCAAAGTTTCCACAGACAACTTTGATCTGGGGGTCTTCATCTCACCGGTCCCCACCCTGCCTTCTGCCTCCAGTCCAGCCTCAGGAGAGACCTTTCATGGTGGCAGCTAAAGCTTCTCACTACAGACTGTGACCAGTGGTGGCTGAAGACCACGGGGCTTTCCCAGGAGGCCAACTGGAAGTCCCTGTGGGCGGCAGAGCCGGGAGGCCAGGATTCGGGTCCCGCCTCCATCTTGGCCCAGCTCTTTCGTCTGGCCCATCTGGGCCTCAGTCTCCCCATCTGTAAATTGGGGACATGCTGGGGAGGGGACCCCCGGTCCTGCCTGGCATAGAGTAGCTGCTCACAGAGGGAGCATCTTCCTACCAAGACCAACAGAGGAGTCCCTCACCGGACAGGTACATTTGCTCAGCAGCTGCCCTGCCTCCAAATTTCTTACCTCACTGGGTGAAATCTCTTCAACTCTGATCGCTGAGGAATCCAGGACCACACACATGCACACTCACACACATGCATGCACACACACACATGCACATGCATACACATGTGCAACAGACAGCTGGATGGAGAAAAGGGCCCCCTGCCCCTGGAGCTTTGGGGTGAGGGGCAGAGGGTAAAGAAAGATGCCACACAAACAATCTCTGGCTCCTACAGACAAAGACCCTGACTCTCAGAGTCCCCCACACCCTACAGCCCCTCCCGGCTCCCCAGAAAACATGCAGGCAAAGTGTGGGAGCAGCTGTGTGATCCTGCATGGTGATCCCCCTGCCTTCCCTGGGCCTCGGTTTCCCCATCTGTAGGATGGGCGCACTAGCCTGGGCTGGTCTGCCCTACCTCCCTTCCGGGACTAATTCTTCCAGGACTCGGGAACTCACAGACCACTAAGAGCTGGCCCCAGGCCGTCCCTCTCCTTTCTCCCAGAGGAAGCTGGGCTGAATTGGGACGGCCTGCCCAGGGTTGCACAGTCTGTCAGGGTGGGGTCCTGAGTGGGGCCCTGCACAAAGAGGCCACTCAGAACACCCCACAGGAGGTCGCTTTCCAGCTGTGTGCCCTGTGCGTCTTCTCTGGGCCTCAGTTTCCACCTCTGTACAGTGGGGACAGGGGCCACCTCCCTGGGCTGGTGTCAGTCAGGATGAGACACAGCGGGGCCTAGAGCACAGCGGGTGTCAATTGGTGGGCGCCTCGTAGTGGGCCAGGACTCCCAGCCAGGGGCAACCCTCTCACTACGGGGGGTGCTCATTGTTGTAAAAGTGCAGGCCCCAGGTGAGGTCAGGAATATGCAGATGATGCAAAATCCACCCCTAAGATCTGGGTACCCCAGGTCCCGAGGCTGAGGGGCTGCAGCAGTGTCTCCACCCCCACCCAAAGACTGGTAGCTGAGGGGGAAGGGCAGCCCACAAAAACCTGGCTTCAATTAGTGGCCTTGGGGGGAGGGGACCTGGCTGAAGCCCCGCACCCCCTGCTCGGGGCAGCTGAGGACAGGGACCTGGGTCCCTTGGAGGGGAGGCCTGGGGAGGGACGGGGGACCCCAGGGCTCAAAATACACACACACACACAAAGAGCAGGCGCAGCGTAGACACACAACACAAATACACACACACACACACACAACACCCAGACACCCCAGAGGGCGCACACGGCCCACAGCACGGACACCGACACACAGCGGCGGTCCCTCAACGACATGTGCACACACGCAACCCCTGTCACGCCGCGGACCTCCCCCCCCTCACAAGACAGTCCCAGCCAGACCGCCCACCCACTCGAGGCGATCACACCAGCGTCCACTTTCAAGAACGACACGTCCCCCTAGAGCGAGGCCACCGTGGCACCCAGACAGCACTTGGGCACGCAGGGCCATCGACGGCACCCACACTGTCCGCCCCCCACCCTCTGCACACACCCCACGTACACAGCATCCAGCACACCCTCAAAACTCACATACACTTCGAGACGCTCCCTCAAAGCGCTCCCGCCAGCCCCGGTCCCTAAACTGCAAGGCACCCCCAGGGTCCCCGGACAGAGGAGGGGACCCCGGGACTCACCAGTCCCTCTGCACACAGGCCTGGTGCTCCCGCCAGGTGGAGCGAGAGAGAGTCGGTGCCCGTGCCCGGCGCTGCTCTGGGCTGGCCGCCCCGCCCTCCTCCCGCCCCCTCCCTCCCTCCCTCCCTCCCTGGCTGCGGGGCCAGCTTGATTTCATTAAGGGGTTTGGGGTGGGGACAGGGGGAGGGGTGGGGCCGTGCTGGGCCACACACGTCCCGCCTCGGCTCCCACCCCGGCAGGCGCCCCCTCGACGCTCCGGGGAAGCCCAGATGGGGCACTTCCTCCCTGACCACGGGTCCCCAGGGTAGGCCGCCGCACACAAACAGACAGACAGGGCTGTCCCACAGTGTTCCCCCAAAACAGCAAGCTGGGATCCTGCCCTCTTTCCAAAGAAGAGCAGGTCAGGAAGTCTCGGAGTCCCCTAGAAGTGAGGAGGAAAGTTCCCAGTCCTTGGTCCCCGCTGTGACTCAGGTCTTCCAGGGGCTCAGGAGCTCAGGAGCTCAGGGGCTCCGGGTACGGCACCAGCAGAGGCCTGACGGAGGGTCCAGGGCTGGGGCAGAGAGCCAGTTCTGGTACCCGCCGTGCGGCCCTGGTCGGGCCCTTGCCTCCTCCAAGCCTCAGCTTCCCCATGGGCAGCGGTGGGCAGGAAGCTTTCTGGGCCGTCTCCAGCTCTGATCAGTGGTGTTCTAGCTCAGTGGCCTCACTCTACCCCGGGGGGGGGGGGGGGGGGGGGGGCCGGGGGGGGGGGGGGGGGGGGG
>VMDR010000202.1:0-214204 GCA_007922815.1 Macrotus californicus | reverse complement strand
ATTCATTCATTCAGCAAAGGAATGTTCTAGGTGTCCTTAGTGAACTCCTACAGTGCACCAGGCGCCGGGCCAAGCAGGCCTCAGAGGAGAGTCGGACTCAGCCCAGAGCCCAGGGAGCTCGGAGACTTCCAGGGAGAGGGACACGTACAAAAATTACTCTTTCACAGAACAAAAATGGAAGTGGCAGCAGAGAGGCCAGGTCAAGGGCTCAGGGACCCCAGAGCAAAGAGAGGCCCACAGAGAGAAAGAGGCAGGGACCTGGTCCCAGAGGACTTGGCTGTGAAAGAGTGAGCAGAGTCTGACCAGGAGGAGACCCGGAGAGGCTTTGCAGGTAGCAGGCCCCGCGTGCACAGGGGCGGAGTGGCTGCAGCAGTGACAGGAGCTGGGCAAGTCTGCAGGCGCCGGGCTAAGGTCTCTGAACGTCATTTATCCAGCCTAGGACAGGGCCCATTCTCTGCTCCTCCTCTGGGGACAGAGCAGCTCCCACAAGGAGTATGGGACCTAGAGGCGGATGGACCCAAGTTCAAATCCTGCCTCCACCATGGCCCGCCCCACACAGAGCCTCTGAGGAGGGAGATGGAGGGCGTGAGCGTGCTGGGCAGCAACGACCAGAGGCCGGGTGTGTGTTGGTCATCACTGCCATGACCAATCGCCACACACGTGTCGGCTTCAAACAACACACGTGTATTCTCCCACAGTTCTTTTTTTTAACATACACTTTATCGTGATTCTATTACAGTTGTCCCAATTTTTGCCCCTTTGCCCTCCTCCACCCAGCCCACCCCCCGCTCCCACAGTCAGTCCCCACCCCGTTGCCCATGTCTGTGGGCCTTTCTTGCGTGTTCTTTCATCCATCCCTCCCCCTTCTTCCCGTCCTGGTCCCCCTCAGCCTGTTCCATGGCCTCACGCTTGTGGTCCTACTTTAGTTGACCTCGTCGGTCTATTGCTGTTCATTAGGTTCCTCTTTATAGGTGAGAACACATGGTATTTGTCTTTGCCCGACTCATTTCACTCAGCGCAATGCTCTCCAGTTCCGCCCAGGCTGTCGCGACAGGTAGGAGCTCCTTTTTCCCCCCCGTTGCGTAGACTTCCATCACGTAAACGTGCCAGTGGTTTGATCCACTCCATACTGTTCTCCAAAGGGGCTGCACCAGGCTGCACTCCCACCGACAGGGCACGAGGGTCACCTTTCCTCCGCGTCCTCGCCAGCCCTCGTTTGTTCATTGATTGATTGATTGATTTTCATTGTTGTTCAGTTACAGTTGACCCCGTTCCACCCCCCCCACCCCCCGTTGCTCTCTCTCCTACAGTCTGGCAGCCAGAAGTCAACAATGGCTAAGAGCAAGGTGTCAGCATCACTGCATTCATCCTGGCATCCTCAGGGGGGAGAATCAACCTCTTTGCCTTTTTTCCTTTTAAATCCGCACCTGAGGACATATTTTTCATTGCTTTTATTTTTAGTTTTTAAAGATTTTATTTATTTATTTTTAGAGAGGGGGAGACAGAGAGAGAGAAAAACATCAATGTGTGGTTGCCTCTCGAGCGCCCCCTACTGGGGACCTGGCCTGCAACCAGGGCATGTGCCCTGACTGGGAATCCAACCGGCGACCCTTTGGTTCACAGGCCGGTGCTCCACCCACTGAGCCACACCAGCCAGGGCTATTTTTTTCATTGCTTTTAGAGAGAGAAGAAGGGAGAGAGAGAGAAACATTGATGTGTGACAGAAACATCGATTGGTTGCCTCCTGTACATGCCGGGACCAGGAATCAAAGCCACAGCCCTTAAGGGACGACGCCCCTGCCAACTGAGCCACTCTGGCCAGTGCTGTTTCTTTGCCTTTTTAAGCTTCTAGAAACCACCTGCATTCCTCGGCTTGTAGGCCTCTTTCTCTGTCCCACAGCTGGCTGCTGTGGCCTGAGTTCTTGTCACTCTGCCACCTCTGGTTCTCTCTTCCAATTCCTTTTCCACTTTTGAAGTCCCTTGGGATGACATTGGTCCCACCCAGTTCATCCGGGACAATCACTCCATCTTAAGAACCCCGATGTAATCCCACCTGCAAATAAACCCTATCTGCCATGTAAGGTGACGCATTCACATTCATAGGATGCAGGGACTGGGATGCGGACCTCTCTGGGGGAGGGGCAGCATTCTGTTCCCCACACCGTGGTTGGATATTGCTACGTGTTCCCCGGGGAGCCGGAATCATCCACCCTCCAAACACTAGGGCTCTCCCCGCATCGAGCCTACCGCTGTGCAGGTGCTGTAAGTGCTTCGGGACAGGTGAGTGATTAAGGCAGACCCATCTGACAGGTGCAGAAACTGAGGTTGACGGCAGGGTGACCTACCGAGTTCCAACAGCATGGCGAGGATCAGAGCCCTCTCTTCCTCGCCAGCCCCTGGGTCTTACCTGCAAATGAAATTGCCAGGCCAGTGGCCCTCCCCTCCAGGGGCTCTGCCCCACGCAAGGGCTATCAGATCGTGTCCACGTGCACGCTCACACACGAAGACACATACGCCCTCCTTCAGCCAACCCACCGTCCCAACCTGCAGCCTGAGGCCAGAACAGCAAGGACGTCGGTCACTGATGGAAGCAAAAAGGGTCCAGGAGCACCAGTCCCAGCTCGCACACCACCGTGGGTGGCGAGACTCATGCCTGCCCCTCTCCGGGCTACAGCTAAATTCGGGGTTGTCTGCCCCGAGCCCGCCAGCACGAAGTTTCCAACACACTGACATTCTACATTTTCTTCGTTCTATGATCATTTCTTTCAGCATTTACTTTACACCCAGCCCAGAATCAGGCCCTGGGGGACCGTGATGAGCAAACAAAGGCACGGAGTTTGCAGAGTAGAGGGGAGACCTGCTCTAAGTAAGGAAACAAACAAGTGAATATCTAACTGCAAACCAGGCTAAGAGTTGGGATGAGAGAGCTCAGGGACCGTGGGAGGCTAGTCTTGGGGGGACTAGTCAGGTCCCGAAGGTTGTGGAGGCCTCCATGAGGAAGTGACTGTAGAGCTGAAGGTGAGGAGGAGGTGTGTAGGAAGGCAACAACACAAGAGGATCCCCAGGGGTGAGGACAGCACGTGCAAAGGCCCTGAGGTGGGTGGGAACCCAGCAGCTTCACAGCGGCTCCTAAAGATGATCATTGAGTCAGAGATGAATCAGATCTGCAGGGACCACAGACTTTGCCCATTTTGTGCACTGCCCTACCTCCAGCATCTCAGACAGTGCCTGGAACACAGTAGGTGCTCAATAAATGCTTGTCAATGTGCCAATGACCACTCTGACCTCCACTCTTGCATTCCCGCGTTTTGACAACCTACCGCTCTGAGACTTTGCTCCGGCCACTCCTTGTCTTCTCTGAGGGTCTCATGTCCCACATTCTCTGGTTCCAGGACCTGCTCCAGGGCTCAGCGGGATGATCCCCGTGGCCTAAACTGCCACAGCTCCAAGGGGGCACAGGCAGGCCTGTGGCAGGCAGCGGGCTGGGCCACCCATTTGCAACCTGTAATTTCGGAGGTACAGAGCAATGGGCCTGCTGCCCAACCTTGAGGCCTCACCCTGTGCCTAACATGCAATTAGCAGCGGTGACCCCCGCCCTGCTGAGCAGCCACAGCTGAGGAGACAGGGAGGGTGAGGGCCAAACCCACCCGCCTGAAGCCTCAGTCAGGGTCCTCCCTGTTGAGCCTGGGACAAGCTGCCTGGTCCACCACAGCCCCCAGCTCCAGCCTCTCGTGTGCTCAGAGGCCCCTCTAATTATGCAGCTCCTGGGGCCACTGGGCCCATGCTCTGGGAAAAAAATAGCCCAAGCCTTTCATGTGGTCTGAGGGGCCAGGGCTGCGGCCCCACAGGCCTGGCCCTCAGAGGGACACCCGTGGAGCAGCCTCCCATTGGGTGCTCCAAGGAGGCAGGATGGGCTTCACCCAGGCAGGGTCTCAGTTTCCCCATCTGTAAATGCAGGATGCTCATTTATTTCTCAGCTCTTCTCAACTGCCAGGCACAGAGAGAGCGGTGAACAAGACAGGCCACACCTTTGGGCAGGCTGTTCCCTCTGCCTGCAGCACCACCCTCCACGTTCCCCACACCTGGCCAGCTAGCTCCCTGCACGTCTTGTGGCTCAGTCATCACCACCTCCAGGAAGCCCTCCCTGAACCCCAGCCTCTCGGGAGATAGATCAGTGGCCTTCTCTAAGTTCCTGCACCCCAGACTGCGCACTCAGAGCACTGAGCGGGTGGGGCTGCAAGGGTCTGTGTGCATGTATCTCTACACTGTCCACTTCTCGGGCCCAGGATCAGGGACTTTGCTGTCCCTGTATCCCTAGCACCAGTGCCTGGAACATAGCAGATGCTCATTTCCTCCACTGGCCAAGGTACCATAGTCCAACCTGCCCGTGTTACAGCTGGGGAAACAGAGACCCAGGGAGGGAGATGCACTGACCTGATTTTGCTCTGCACCAGCTCCTGCATCAGGGACCTCCTTGCAGGGGAGAAACAAGTCACCCGGAAAATTGGGAAGATAGCCCAACGTGCAAATGTTGTCGAGGAGGTGGAAAGAATGAGGAGAGAGGGAGTAGCTTTACAGGGGGTGGGGGCAGTATTTTAGAATTGTGGTCAGGGACGTCCTCTCTGAAGAAGTGTCTGAACGAATACCTGCAGGGTAAAGGGAATCCCATAAGGAGCAGGAGGAATAGCTGCCCGGGCCAAGGAAGCAGCATGTGCAAAGGCCCTGCGGTGGGGAAGGGCTTGGCGTAGGCCTCCTCCTGGAACAGGAGACTGAGTGCTGATGCGTTCTCCCTGGGGAGCAGGCAGAGCTTGGAAATGCTGAGAGTTAGCTCCTGCTTCTGCCCCCCAGGCACTGTGTGCCCTGAGCCTCAGTTTCCCTTCCTCGTAGCAGAGGCTCCTCCTCCAAGCTCTGTCATCCTGGGATTCTAAGTAAATGTTTTACCTGTGTGCCCACCCCCAGCAAACTACCAGATGCGTGCCCACTACTGATGGCAGAGAAAGCAACCAGCCGCTCCGGAGCCCGGAGCGCAGCAGGGAAGCTGTGTAACGTTACCCAGACACTTCCGGGACGACCTGGCAAACCAACTCCTAGGTCTGCTTACTCGAGAAAAGTGAAAACTCACAGCCACCCACAAACGAAGATGTGCGTGATGCTTCATGCACCACAGGAAAAAAAACACTGGCAACAACGCCAATGCCCTCTGCAGAAGACCAGACGGGCAGACTGTGGTACGTCCACCTGGTGGGCACTTCTCCGCAGAGAGAGGAGGGGATGCAGCAACTTGGGCAAACCCCGTGGGCACACCAAGAGGAAGACCCAGACCCAAAGGGGTCCTATCACCGGGCGGTTCCCGCTACATGGTCCTAGAACAAAGGCAAAACTAAGCTCTGGGGACAGAAGTCCAAAAGACAGTCACCCGTGGTGGGTACTGACCAGAAGGAGGAGCAAGGGGACCTCTGGGGCTGGAGACGTGGGATACCTGCACCCAGGTGGTGGTGACGTGGTCTCGTGAAAAAACCGAGGTGTACACTTCACACGTGTGCGCTTCCATAGGCTGGGGCTTCATTAAAAGTTCTCAAAAAATAAAAAAAAATAAAGAGCCCTGCATCCCTGTCTTTTGGGGGTGGTGTGGGGGGACCAGAGCTGATAGGATCTCCAGCTTCCTGTGGGGATGGTGGCCTGTCCAGTGCCCGCGGCCTTGTAAACATTTACATTCCCAGGGCCTGTGCAGCTGCAGCAGCCCCATGTGGAAGCCACCGGGGAATGTAAACACGCACCGCCTGCTGCAGACCTGGCCTCCTCTCCTGCCCTGCCAATGCCCCCCCACCCCTGGGGGTCCCCAGGAGACCCCACTGCCCACCTCTCTCACTCCAGCCCCTCTCCCGTCTGGAGAAGGAATTGAGATGATGCTCCTGAACTTCCTTTGCAGTTCTGTTGGCAAAGCGGGGCGGGGGGGGGGGGGGGGGGGGGGGGGGGGGGGGGGGGGGGGGGGGGGGGGGCGGGTGTGTCTCTCCCCATCTTTGAGGAGGGGGGCTGGCCAAGAGTGAGAAGTGGGGAGGGACCAGAGCTGAACTTCAGGGTCCTAAGTCCCCTGAACACTCAGTACGCCCCTCACATCTCTCCTGCTCACCCCCCTTATTCTACACGGAGACCTTCCTTCTCACCTTTTCTCCTTCCCTGTTCCCCTTCTCCTGCCCCCTCCCCCATTCCTTTCATCTCCCCTCCCTTCCCCCTCCCTCCCCCCTCCCCAGCAAGGAAGACAATTTCAAGGATAACTTGGCAATGTGTATATGACACGGCAGATGGCAGCAAGGGGCACAGAGAAAAACCAAGCAGGGAAAGGGTGGCATTGGAGCAAAGGGCGGATGAACAGGAGTAGAGGTCAGGGAGGTGACCAGGGAAAGAGCCTTGCAGGCACGGGGAGGGCAGTGGGAAGTCCTGGGTGGAAGGCGGGGGGCGGGGCCCTGCTCTTTCCCAGGAGTGAAGAAGAACCACATCTGGTGTGGCTGGAATCGAGTGAGTGAGGGGAAAGCGGGAAGAAGTGAGGTCAGCGGGCACCGGGCCTGATCCTGCAGGGCCTCTGCGGGGACCTGCAGGGGTTTTGGCTTTTCCCAGAAGCGAAGAAGTCTAGCCATAGTCGCCATGTCTGCGAAACCCTTCACCGTGCTCCCTCTCCTTGCATCAGGCTCCTGCCCTCTATGCCCTGCCCCCAACATCCACCCTTTCTCTCCAGGGCCCTGACCAAGAGAGGGCTCTGGGTCTGGTCCCTGCAGAGAGGAAGGGGCTCCGTGTGAGACCTTCAAGAAGGCCACACAGATCCCCAGCCCAGGCTACCAGTTTCGGACTCAACAGGAACCAGGAACTGGGCTCCCGGGCGCTCCCAATGAAACCGCCTCTTAGCATGAGTGGCCTTCTGAACCTGGGCCAGGGACCATCTCACAGCAAAGGTCTTCCCGACATCCAGATCCACCCACGTCAGTGGGGAAAGGGCCACGTGGGGGTGACGGCAAGGAGGTTCAGCCCTCCCAGGAGAAGCCCAGCTCACCTGCCCTCCAGGGAGCTCTGGGTTCTGCTGCTGTGGAGCCGCATGACCTTGGGCTAAGTTACTCAGCCACTCCGGGCCTCAGTTTTCTCATCTGTAAAATGGGGGTAATGATTACATCCCTGCCCCTGGATCACTGTGAGAAGACAATGAGCCTTGGCACCTGGCACTAAATAATAATAATAATAATAAACAACAGCAACCCAAGTGACATCTGGGACTGAGAATCTGTCACACCATCTGGAAAGGGTAAATGCAAACCCCCCCCGGCATAGAGCAGGCGCTCCCTAAGGTACTGGATGGAAAGGTGTAGAGCAATTAGCAAGCCCAGCCCCATCCACCAACAGGTCGGTCTGCGGTCGGGAGGGGCGCCCCGACCTAGGAGTGTGCAGGCCCAGGGCCTGCCTGCCTCCACCACCCTTGCCCCCACTCCCAGCACCCGCCACACAGCAGCCGGGGCTCCTGCATGTGCACAGCGGCTGAGTCCCGCCTCCCCAGGCCAGGACTCACGTGGGTGCTGGCTGGGGGGATGGGCCCCAACAGCTGGAAACATCTGGTTTGAATTGTCGGTTGGAAGCACCAGCCAGGCAGCCAAGGAATTTGTGAGCTAATTTTAGGCTAAAAGAGAGCTCGGCAGGGCTGGCTCCCCGAACCACAGGGGCGGGGCTTGGAGGCTTGTGGGGCGTGGAGCCTCAGTGGCGCCCCTCAATGTAGCCAGGGGCTGTCTCTCCCAGGATGAGCACCCACTAGCCAACCACAGTGTGCCAGCCACTGAAAGGAGGATGCTCGTTCCGCCCTCCCACAGGCCCAGGAGGAGCAAGGACGCTGTTCCCCATCTCACAGGTGTGGGAGCCAGCAGGTAGAGTGGGGGTTTGAACCAGGTCTGCCCCACTCCAAGCTTTAAATGGAAGGTTCTCTTGAGCTCCGACCCTGGCATGTAGATTTTGTCGGTTCCATTACCTTGCCTGCGTCCTCACGCCCTTGCGAAGCCTCCCTAGCACGTGTTCATCCAGTCAGTGCTTCCCGAGCCCCTACGGTGTGCCAGGCCCTGCAGAGTGACAACAAAAGAGTGAACAGGGGGACAGAGGCCCACAACCTGCCTAGCAAATCTCAGTGCATCCACGATGTCACTGCAGTCCATCACCAGGGGAGAGCTGAAAGGGTGACTGGGGCAGGGCTGCAGAGGGGGCCTCTCTGAGGTGGCGACATTCAAGCAGAGACCCCAGGGATGAGAAGATGCCAGCCATGCAGACATCTGGAAAGAGGGGACCAGGCAGAAGGAACAGTGAGTGCAAAGGTCCTGGGGCAGGAGCACATGGAAAAGAAGGGGCAAGAAGGTCCATGGGCCAGTGGAAGTGAGAGGGGACAGGAGCTTCCCTTTACTCATCCAACCAACACGTTTGCCAACGGGACACGTGGGGGTCTGAGTGGGGCAGGAGTTGGGGGCCAGAAGCTTTGACTGGTGGGATGAGGGGACCCCCATTCTATTGCACCTATTCATTTGCTGAGGTGCTGCTGAAACTCTGGGGGAAATCGCTTGAAGCCCGTCCCTCTTGGAGGCCCGAAGGCCGGACACAGGTCGGGTCAGCAGCATCTCCTACAAGAACTCCTAGAGAGCAGGGCACAGAGACAGGGGCGGCATGTGGCTCACCTGCATGTGACTCCCCCGGCAGGGTCCAGGAGCCTGGGAAAGAGGACTGTGTCGGTGCCACCTCACTGTTCTGGTCTCCTGCCACAGGGGCCTCTTTCTCTCCTTCCTTGGCCAAAGCGGCACCGCGTCTGTCCCGCTACAAGGCTCAGTGGCCGCATCCTGGTTCGGCCAACCGTGGTCACGAGGTGTGCCAGCTCTGCGGAGCTCTGGGTGGAAAGAGCTGGAGCGGCTGTGGCTACAGCCTTCCACCCACCAAGAGGGCAGACACTCCACAACCAAGTTCATGGGCACACAGAAGCCCCTCTGGGTTTCCAGAAAGCTTTGAGGAGGGGAGCTCTCTGGGGCTCTCAGGCTGAGCAGGTAGAGCAGCACCACCGACCACCTGCTAGAAGCCCGAGCTCTCCCCCCAACAGGGACAACCAGAAGTATCTGCACATTGCCAAAGGTCCCCTGGGGGCCAAACGCCCCAGGTAGGGACCGCCAGCTCAGAGCCCCCCTCTGTGGACACTGATAGCCATGGGAAGGTGATTCTACTCACCAGCTGGGGAGGCCGGGGACCCCCAGATTTCCTAACACTTACGGTTTCGCTCTGTCCGCGGAGGAGTATCAGAAGGCGGAAACGTTGAAAGGGGCAATCCTACACTCGATGGCCGACCCTCTCAGCAATTCAGTGCCCTTCCTTCCAGTCTTGCTTCGGCATTTGGTTGTCCTCACGCTGTAGCGGGGACTGGTTGAGCACTTACCCCTGTGCCAGGCATGGGACCAGGTGTTTTCTGTGCCTTGTCTCATTGACCCTGCCAACACCCCTACGAAATGACACTGTTATGACCCCCTTTCAGGGAGGAAGAAACAGGCTGAGTTCACGCGGCATTCTATGGTGGCATTCCTTGAAAAACAACATTTTCAACTGCTGAATAACACTCTGTGAGAGGCTGGGTGGACTGCGCCCCCCAAAGCCCAGCAATCAGCGCCCTGCCTGCCTGTACCCGCCAAGGTGAGGGGGCAGAGCAGCATGTAGTATGCATGTCCTCAAGGTCAACCCTGTTTGGACCCCGAATTCGTACACAGTGCCTCACACACAGAGGTTTTGGTCCTTCCTGATTATCTCTCAATTCTGCACTTTCTTTGCACCCCTACTCTGGCCTGGGACCCCCACTTATTCTCACACAGCCTTGCCCTCCTCCCTGCAGCAACCCAGACCTGGCCTGTGCCGCCAGTGCCCCTCCTGCTCTCCACACTGTTCTCGATGCGTGGAACGTCCTTCTCCCTACACCCTCCCTCCCCGTCAACAACTCTGCAGCTTCCAAATGTCAAACCTTCTCCTGGCTCCTCCGCACCCCAACCCCCAAGGTCTGGCCACATTGCACATGCTCAGAGCCCCCAGCCCGTTTCCTCTGGACTCTGGGCCCAGCCACAATCTGGGTGATCACGTGCTTCATCTCTCTCTCCCTCTGGACTCATGAGCCCCCAAAGGGCATCACCAGTCCTGATCTGCTCTCCTGGCATCCGAGGACCTCGTGTGGGGCCTGGCACAGAGCGGACATGCCACAGCCATCGAGTCATGGAGCTTGGCTGAGTGCCAGCGGGGGTGGGATATGGAGGATGAGTTTGGGGAACCCGTGCCCAGATCAGCAGCTGAATGAACCAGCCCGAGCTCGAAAGACAAAGGGACCTGGAATAAACTTAGCATGCCACCCCCCACCCCACTTCCTGTCTACCCGCCTTCCTTCCCTGTCATCAGAGCTGAAGTCAGCAGGGTCTGCTTGCTGAGCAGCGTGTCCTGGTGGAGTAAGAACATCCAACCTTCTGCACCTCAGTCCCCGCAGTAAAACGAGGTAGCGATTGTACCACGTCACAGGGGTTCCGTGAGGCCAAATGAGGTCATCCAGACAAACTGTTGAGCATGAGGCCGAGCATGCAGTCACCACCCAGTAAAGGCCAGCTCCTTTTCCCCAGCCGTCTCCCTTTGTCCTAGGCCCCAGCTCTGTTCAACTTTGTCACCCACCCAAGTGCCACTGTCTTCCCTTCAGCATCCAGGAGCCACAAGGGGTGACTGATGGGGACTTCCAGGAGCCAGGGCTAGTCAACAGGGGTGAGAGTTTGGGACATGGGATTCCCCTAGAACCCCACTGTGATCTCAAGGACAGCGTGACATAGTGGTCAGAATGTGGCTTTCTGATTCAGGCCTGGGTCCCAGATCTTCATGCATGACCTGGGGCAGGTGACTTCTCTCTGAGCCTGTTCTCTCTGCTGTAACATGGGGACAATGCTAGTGCCTCCTTCCCAGGCTGTTTGAGGGGATCGGGGAGATGTTACAAGTGTTTATGCTCAGGCTGCATTTGCTAAATGGGGTAATTGGGTAACTTGGGTGCAGCGGGAGGTCAGGGCGGGAGGGAGGGGACAGAGGTCTGCAGGAGCCCGCCTGACTCTGAGAGCCAAGAGTCAAATGCTCAGAATTTGGTGGGCCCGTTGTTTCGTAAGTTAAATCATGTTACATTGAAAACCCAGGTCCTCAATACTCAAAACTCATCACTTCCTAATTATTGCACTACATTCTACTATGACCTATGCTCTTCAGATAATTTACACGTATTGGATCATCTACCACATGAAGGGCTTGTTGCTCAAAGTCGGCCATAGGAGAATTTTTCACTGAGGAAATTGACAGGCCCCACACATCATGGCTCGGGTGCCGATCCACCAAGGAAGCCAGTTGTTAAGGCTTTCCCCGCACCCCACTGGGTCCGCAGCTCCTTCCGGGCTGCACAGTCGCTTCTCCTTCATCCCCCATCCTCAAACCCGGGACCTGAGGAAGTGCCTCGCTGCCGATGGTACCAAAAGCTGGTACTGGGCGCCCCCTGGTGGCTGCTTTAAGCACCCGTCGTCACTGACCGACAAGTTCTGCACCTTGAGAAACAGATAGAAAATCAGACATTCCAGGACCCCTAGGACAAAGAGAAACCTGCTCCCTGCCCAGAAGGATAGGGTGACAGGACCCCGGCAGAACTGCGCAGATGTTCCTGAAGTCCCCAACCCTATGATGGTCCCCCAGCTGATTTTTCGGATCACTCCCAAGAGGGAAGTGAATGCCACGTTTCTCCTTACACATCAGCTCGCCTTCTCATGGGAGGGCCACCTCAGACCACAGCGGACACCCCTCTTCCACCAGAGCGCCCTGAACACACCTTCCTTGCGTTTCACACTTGTTCTAGAGGCTCAGGGTGGGGGTGGGAGACAGGCACTCCTCCACCTCCCACAGACTCTGTTGCCCGCCATACCCCCTCCTGCCTTCCCCAGTCACTCCCCTCCCTCCCAACACCCCTCTCCTGAGCGCTGGCCAGGACCTCCAGACTCAAGCCTCTCTCTGAAATCTCCCTTTGCAGGTTATGGGCGGAGGGGTCCTTCGCTTCCAGAGGCCACTGGAGACATTTTTCTAGAAAAGTGTTCCCTAAGAGGGATGTTATTCCTCTTCTGGAAGGTAGACCAGTGAGCCCTCTGCACAGCAGGGGGGTGGGGGGGGTCTGCCTGTAGGAGGCAGGGGATGGAGAGCTTGAGTCCCCCGCTCAGCTCAGCCACTGTGGGGGGCCGGTTGCTTCACTTCAGTAAGCCTTGGTTTTCTACTCCAATCCTCAGGATCAAGGTGGGCTTCCAGAGCACCGATGCACGCACGGCACGCCATAAGGGTCACGTAAAGAGGGCAGCCAACTGTCCTGATTTGCTGGGGCTGCGTTTTCCCATGACGTGGAACTTCCGGGCCAAATTAGGAAAGTCTCAGGCAAGCTGGGACCTCTGGTCACCCTGCACTTAAATCAAATCAGGGGCCCGCAAACTTACAGAACCTAATGCAGCCAGCTGCCTGTTTATAAATAAAGTTTTATTAGAACTCAGACAAACATATTCACTCGTGACACATTACAATCACTGCATTCATGTGATGAAAACAGAGTGGAGAAGTTGCAACAGAGACCATGTGGCCTGCAAAACCTAAAATATTTGCTGCCTGGCCCTTTAAGAAAAGTCTGCTAGCCCTACACTTTAAATGACAGAGCCCACCCTGCAGCCTGGACACAGGGGCAGGCAAGAGAGGGCAGGAGGGGGTTACTCTGTCACCAGAAGGACGTGTGCTGGCCTGCACAGCATCAGCAGTGTGTAGCCTTCGGCTCTCTGAGCCTGCCCCAGCTTCCCAGGGCAAGGCCGCACCCTGGGCTCTGTGGAGGGGTATCTGGGGAAATTCAAGCTGCCCTCCAGTGGGGCAGCAGCAGGAAGTGGCCTCAGGAACCCAATACCACTCAATACCCGTCCCCAAGACACATGACAAACGTGGCAACCAGGGGACAACAGTGGTGGGGCAAGGGCAGGGGCCCGAGTCTTCCCTGGGCTCAGGAGAGAGAGGCTCCAGCAGCCAAGGGAAGACCTTGGCTGCCCTCGGTCCTTTGGGAGTGGCCAGAGACCCTGCCCTAGAGGTCCCTACCCCCAGAGGGCTTCAGTGAAGCCCAGACACATGGCCTAAGCCTGGTGCATGGCGGTGGCCAGGAGGGCAGTAGCAGGAGTGATGAGACGGGCCCTGCCCCAGCAGCTGGGCGGGCAGCTAAGGGAGAAAGCTGTGCAGGGTGAGGTCATCCCCTTCGCGGTCATCCCCGGACTCTTTATTTAGGCCTGCCTTCTTGGTGGCGGGCAGCCTGCCATTGGCGGTGACCGAGGACCCCTCCTCCCCCTCGGGCAGCAGGGCTGAGATGCAGACCATCTCGGTGGGCGAGTAGTTGCGCACGGGGTACATGTGGTTCTTGCGGGAAAGGCGGACGGCCAGCACCACAGTGCACACAAGGAAGGTGGTGGCCACCAGGGCCAGGACAAGGATGGCCAGCAGGCAGTGCTTCACCGGGATGTAGTCCAGGCCGCCAGCGGGGCTGGAGGACACAGGGCTCTGGGGGGAGAGAGCCTGGCTGTTTTTCTGCTGCTTGATGAAGCTACCAGACGAACTGCTGACTGCCACAGTGGTGCCCTGGGGGGGATCAGAGGGCACAAGATGGGCTGTGGTTAGGTCCCATGTGGTAGTAGGTTGTGTGGATGGGGCCTTCGTGGTGGCTGGGTCCTTGGGCAGGGCCTCCGTGGCAGCCGGCTCTGTGGATGGGGCCTCCGTGGCTGCTGGTTGTGTGGTCAGGGCCTCCATGGCAGCTAGTGTTGTGGATGGGGCCTCCGTGGCAGCTAGTGTTGTGGACTGGGCCTCCGTGGCAGCTAGTGTTGTGGACTGGGCCTCCGTGGCTGCTAGCACTGTGGATGGGGCCTCCGTGGCCTCTGGTTGAGTGATCAGGGTCTCCAGGGAAATGGATTGTGGGGTCAGGGCCTCCGTGGCAGCTGGTCCCACGGACAGGGCCTGCATGGAGGCCAGCTCTGTGGATGGAGCCACCTGTGTGGGTGGAGCCTCTGTGATGGGAGGAATTGAAGTGACCAGCTCTTTGGGCAAAGAGACCAGTGTGCTGGGAATCCCTGCTGTCACCAATTCCGTGCTGAGGTCCCCGATGGCTGCCCCTCCTGTATCCAGGCCAGCAGAGACGCCTCTGGCCACCTCCAAGGTGGCTGGCTCAGGAGTACCAGGCCCTGCAGAATCTCTCTGCCTCGACAGTCCCGTCACAGCCTGGAGGTCAGGGCTCAGGGTCGCAGCCTCTGTACCATCATTTTCAAGCATTTCTGGAGGGTCTGTGTTATAAGGGGTATCGTATGCGTCAAATTCCTCATTCCAAGCGTCCACCTGCCTCCGGCCCCGGTCAAGCAGACGGCCCGGGGCCCCTTCAGCCCTGCCCTCCCAGGTGTCCCAAAGCTGCAGGCTGCTGCCAGGGCCCCACAGGATCAGCAGGAGGAGGACTTGGAGAGGCATGGCACCTGGAGGGAGACACAGACAGAGGGGACATTAGGACAGCTTGCCCCCTGGGCTTGCTGAGCACCCTGGATGGCAGTTCTGGATGGCCACAGCTGGGCGAGTGTCTGGGCAGACACATGGCTTTAGGCACCCTCTCGACCAAGCCCATGCCTGGCGCACAGCAGGCCCTAAGCAAGTAGCAGCTGTTACTGTTCATCAGCATGAACAAATCCACGTGGGGCGCACAGAAACCACTCGCCTCCCTGCCGTTTTTGATGAAAGCTTTTTATTTGTGGGCAAGGCAATCCTCCAGGGTGCAGGTAGGTAATATTAGATCTCTTAGTTGTATGAACTCTTAGGTCAGCCCTTCTCAATTTTTGTTTGTACACACTTATAAGGCAACGTGAATAGAGTGGTACCTGAGTACAATTTATAAACAGATGCATGGACTCACTCACCCACCGATGGAGTCCAGGAACAACAGACTTTGGAAACCATAGGTCTACAGGATAACACTGCTTGTTTGGACCCAGAGGCCCCTCGGGGTCTGACCCTGGCCCCTCCATTCCACTCCCCTAGTCTTGGCTGCCGCCCCACACAGCCCTGGCCTGGCCCTCAGTCGCTCAGTCTTTCTCATCTGTCTCGGTGTCTCAGCTGGGTCTAGCCCCCCTTGGCTACGTCCTCGCGTCCACAATGGGGACGGCAGCCCCCACCTCAGGGGCTGTTGTGAAGCTGAAGTGAGATGATACCCGCGAAGCCCCAGGTACGTTGTTCCCACGAGCTCCAGCCAAGGGTAGCTACTTCGATTCTTCCGGAAACCCTATCCTGTAAGTCCCCCAGGGCCTGGAGCCACCCGCTGTGCTCTCCGGCGGGGGGGGGGGGGGGGGACCTCTGACCAGCCCTGCCCTTGGGGAGCTGACAGTCACCTTGTTTGCCTGTGGGTAGGTCACTGTCCATTCTGGTATTGCCTTCAGCCTCCAGACCAGGTGGCCCGAAGGGGCAGTGCCTCTCTTCCGGGCCAGCTCCCTGGTCCCCTCTTCTTGACATCGGGCCGTTTGTGCTTCCTTGTTTCCTCTCCCCGCCACACTTCCCGGCCCTGGCTGGTGTTCGTGTGACTCAGAATCTTGCCTTAGAGAATCCCCTGAGGGGAGACAGCTGTGTTCCATCCAGGGCAGGCTTCAGGTATTTCAGGGCCCCTGGACAGAAGACCCTCCCGCTGTGTGCCACCTCTGCCACAGCACCCGGGGCAGAGTGAGCCGGGATGATTTCCAGCCCCTTCCCTGGCCCTTCTAGCAACTCAGAGTGAGGAGCTGAGCGCACCCCATGAGTAAGTGTAATTGACTCACAGTCCTCTCAGCTTCCAGCCTCAACCTGACCTCCTTTACCCGTTGGTGAGAATTACGCTGGTTTCTAAAATGCCAGTCTGAGTGCATCTCCAAATAATTTCTTAAACCGACCTCCATGATCTTTGCACCAGACACAGCTGGCCCTCGCAATTCCCGGTGTCCTCATTTCACTGAGGAGGGATGAGGCTCAGAGAGGTAAAGCAACTTGCCCAAAGACACACGACTGGTGAGTGGTAAAGATCAGATTTGAACCTAGGGAAGACGCAGGAAGGCTGCGTGGAGAGACCTACCCTAGCTGTGGGGGCAGACGGAGCAAAGGCTGGGCAGAGAGCGTGGCTTGCTGTGCTTGTGGCTAGGGTTGAGAACCCAGCTGGGAGGGGGAGGGCAGAGCAGAGACAAGGAGGACCTTAAAGGCCACATCACCTAGACAGGCCAGCTCGCTATGTACTGGGTGCCATGCAGGGCACAGGATGGGGGGGTCAGACGGAAAGGTGTTTGAGTTCTGGCTGAGTCTCTCACATGCCCGATGACCTTCACACAGATCTTTGCCTTTCTGAGCCTCGGTTTTCTCATCTGTAAAATGGGAGCGATGAATAGTCCCCTGTCTCGCGGGGCCATTGAGAGAAAATGCAATGAGATGATGTGGGTTCAAAAGTTCCAGGCTCACAGTAGGAGCTTAATAAATGTGTCACACACACATACGTGTACACGCACACACACGTTCTTCACCCCTTTGACCTGCCTTTCGGAGGTGGAGTTCCTACTTGGGGGAAGAATGTATGGCCTAACCTTGGCCCCACTTTCCCCGGGGCAGAGGAATTTAGGAAGAAGCCACCAGCTCAGAGCCTTGTTTCCTAATTATGAAAAGACTCACCCCCCGCCACCCCCACTCAGTTCTCAGTTCCTGGAAGGCTGGGCTGTCAGTCACTTCCTGGAGACAGAGCGAGAGGGGGCAAACACTCAAGGCCCAACCTGCCAGCTCCAGGGTGGAGAGAGGCATCTGAGAGAGCTGGGCCCCTCTTTCTGCAGGCTGGGGGCTGGGAGGATACCATGGAGGGCCGGAGTCCTGTTCCCAAGGTGGGCCCTCAACCCTGCTCCCATCCCCACCATCCCCTGCATGCAGAGGGGTGGGGGGATACCCCTTAGCAGCTGTGTGACCTGTGTGGTAGCATTGTTTCAAAGAATGGTCAGGGAACAGGATGAGATGCTGCAGGGAAGGTCCCCAGGGCTGGCATCCAGCAGGGGTGGTTTGCTTGTGGGGCTCTCTCTGGGCCTGTGGGCAGAGGAGCAGAGGAAAGATAGACCTGGGAGGGGATGGAGATAGCAACCTCCCCCTCTCCCACAAAGAGGGAAGTGGCAGAGTCCTGTGTGAGACCTGAAACTTCCCCCACCTGCTGAGACAACAGATTAGTGTTCTGGGCCCTGGCCCAGTAACTCAGTTGGTTGGAGCATCATCCCGTGCGCCAAAAGGTTGTGGGTTCGATTCCCAGTCAGGGCACATACCTAGGATGCAGGTTCCGTCCCTGTACGGGTACATACAGGAGGCACCCAATTGCTATTTCTCTCTCACATCGATGTTCCTCTCCCCTCCTCACCTTCCTCTCTCTCTAATCAATGGACATGTCCTCGGGTGAGGATTTTTGAAAAAAAGGTAAGCCCACGCCTCCCTGCCTAGGCCCATGTAGCGGCGGCCAGCGTGTCCTGGATGTCTCCGACATGAACACTAGAAATTCCTGGTCCTGGTCCCCATGCCCCTCAGTCCCAGGCAAGCTGGGGCAGCTGGTCACCCCATCCTTGGGCCTGCTGTCCCATCCCACAGGCCTCAAGGGCAAGAGGCCCCACCAGACTGAGGTTGGGCCAGCCCCAGCCCATGGAATGGAAAGAAAACTGGCTCCCAGAGGTTCCATGGGCCCGAGGGGCCCCACAGGGAGCAAGGAAAGGGGCAGAGCGCAAGCACTGGGTGTGAAAGGTAGGGCAATAATTCAAACGTTTGCTGAAATAGTTAACGTAATACAACAAAAGCTATACTACGAAGCCCTCACTGTGGCAGGGTAGGGGGGCCTCTGTCGCCCTCTCATCATCTGAGGGGACCTCCTCTCTCTTCACTTCACCCTGGCAGGGGGATGCCCATTACGCAGATTAGGAAAGTGAGGCTCAGAGCCACTTCCTCCAGGCCCCGCCTTCCACCTGTCTGTCCACAGCTGGCAGGAAGACAGCCACTTACCACAGGAGGGGGCTGAGTGGGGCTCCGAGACGAGCAAAGAGCTATCACATCTTTTTTGTCTTCTACTTACGTAAGGGAGTAGGTCAGACACTGCCTATTTCCTGTCTTTCGCCCTAAAATCAGGTGGAGCTCGGGGGGTGGGCAGCCTGCTCGGGGGCCCACAGCCTATCTCCAAGAACCCGCACCGTGCAGCCACCCTGGGCTCAGGAAAGACGCCCATGGGACTCCTAGAACCTCGGGACCTCCCATTCAGAATCTTGGACCCCAAGAGTCCCAATGTTCAAGTTCTTAGAACCTTAGGATCCGAAAGACTGAGCATCTCAGGATATGGGCTGAGCAGCTTTAAGAGAGGGGAAGGCTCCAAATCCACAAGTCAGTCAAACTGAGGCCCAGGTGACCCCCCTACACCCCCAATCCTAGTGCAGGTCTGTCTCCACAGACAGGACAGGGCCTGGCCCAACTTGGTATCACATCCAGAGCCAAACCAGATCCAGTCTCAATCCTGTCATTTACAAGCTGTGTGACCTTGGGCAACTGAACTCACCTCTCTGAGCCCCAGGTTCCTGGCTGGAATACGGGGACAACAGTGGCACTTGCACCATGTGAGGCTGGGGGTTGAAGTGAGCAGGACCAGGTTGCCTGTTCAGCACACAGTCAGTGCTCAATAGAGGCCAGCTCTTGTTATTGTCATTCTGCATTTAGGGCCACGTCCCTGAAAAGTCCCCAACCCTGGGACAGCTCTGACACAAGTCTGACACTGTCAGTCAGAGAGGACCAGGAGGAAGTCCTGGGTGCACAGTACAACCTCGGCCTCCTCTGGCTTGTAAATCATATCCAGGTCCAGCACAAAGAACATCCCCTTTCTATTACAACATCGTAAGCATGTAATTCTGTAACATGACAGTATCACACTCAAGCATACCATATGACTTTTTAGGTGACCTGTTCAAACTCAAACTATAAATAACCCCCATGTTATTGTCCTACCGACCACACTCAAGCAGGCCTTGCTCCTGGAGGGCCCTGGCGGACCCTGCCTGTGGAGCGTCGACCCTGTGCCGGGCCCCAGCCTAAGAGCCCTATCTGAATTGCTAGCTAGCTCACTGGGGCCCTACAACCAGAGGCAGCTGCTTGTCCCCTCTGAGCCTCGGTTTTCTCGTCGCTGAGAAGGGGGCACAGGGTTCTCAGAAGGCCCAGCTCTGGCCTGGCCGAGGTTCCTGGAAGGCACGGCCAGGAGCCTGGCAGCCCAGCCCCAGCCCGTATCCGGATCTCGCTCTCCCGAGGCTGCTGGTCAAGCCTGGTGAGGTGGCATTTGCTATTTAGGGTGTGGCCAGCCCAGGCAATCCCCTGAGAAAGCCACTCCTGGGGCTCGAGGCCAGGGAGCCACTTCCTGAGCTCCCTGCCCAGGGACTTTGAGAGGCTTGGGCTGGGGAACTCAAAGTCAGAGGTAGGAGGGGAAGAAAGCAAGAGGGTTCGGGAAGGAAGAGGGAGAATTCCAACTGGGGCCCTGACCCTCGTCTTTGGCGGGTGTGTGCAGGGGACACTGCTTTGGCCACCAGCCCCCCATTTTCCTTTTTGTCCCTAAACACCCCAATACAAATTAGGAGTATTCTAGTTATCAGGGGTTTTTGCTAGCAATACTATCCTAATTCTAATATTTTAATAATTGGCTATGAACACATGTCATCTCCTCGATCTTATTAAAAACAAAAAAAGCGTGAAGAGCCCTGGCCGGTGGCTCCGCTGGTTGGAGCATCGTCGTCCCGTTTGCCAGAAGCCTGCGGCCAGGGTGCCGACGGGAGGCGATCGATCAAGGTTTCTCTCTCACATCAACCTCTCTCTCTCTCCCTCCCTCTCTCTCTCTCTCACATCAACCTCTCTCTCTCTCTCCCTCCCTCTCTCTCTCTCTCTTTCCCTCTCGAACTAAGACACATATCCTCGGGTGAGGATTTAAAAAAGAAATAAATAAACATACAATAAAAATGAAAAAGCATGAAGGAGGCAGCTTTGGAGACAGTATTTTCATGGACAGATATTTCCTACAGCCCTCCTAGGAGTCGCCTGGGGCCCGACCCCAGCTCTGCACCTGAGCAAACCCCTTCACCTCTTTGGGCCCTGGTGTCCTACCCGTGAAAGGCGGGGACAGGATGGTTTTCAGGAAAACGCTCCCCATTTCTCCAATTTTTTAAATTCAGAACGTTCCTAAGCCATGAGGGCAGATGGCAGTGGAGGGGAGCAGGCCTCAGTGGAGACAGCAGAATGAGGCTACACTCTCCAGGGAGACCTTGGTCCCAAGCCCCTGACTTTTGAGTTGCCCTCCCTCCCATTGCCACAGCTCAGGGTCTGCCTCGACCTGCCCTCAGCTGCCAGGCAGGATTGCTGGTCCCTTGGGTGCCCCCAGCCACTCCCTGTGGTTTCACAAGCCAGCCAACACTTACCGTGCTCAGTAGAGCATGGGACAGTTGCCTTGTGGGCCCAGGAGAAGTGGCTTCTCTGTTTCAGCGACAAGGACCAGCCCACGCTGCAGAGCCCTGCTGTGGCACCCCCTGCCGTGATCCTAGACCCTGCCAACGCCCAACGGCCGAGTGTGAAAAAAGGAAGCGAGAATGTGGTTACTCAGGGCCACGTGATGGCCCATACCTCCTTGTTTGTGACAGCTTCAGTGACACTGTTGACTGCACTGGGTAGGGGTGGAAAACAGGGGCCTGCGGGGCCTGATGTCACACTTGGGTTCTGGTAACCATGAAAACACCGAGAACCATGTGGAAACCTGGGGAGCAGCAGTTGGGAGGACCCAGCCGAGAAGGCCACAGCATTACACCACAGTGGAAGGAGAGTGGCGGTGACAAGGGACCCCGCCCTGGGAGTAACCAGATGCAAAAGAGGGCAGTGATCGCTTTTTGCCCAGGAAGGGAGTGGGGTAGGAAACACAACCCAGGCTTTCCTGAACTTTGCAAACCTGCCGGAGTCCTTTTACGATCCAAACGTTCTCTCTGGGTGCACAGGTGGTCCTCCTGGCTGCACCAAGAACCTCTCTTCGGGCTTAGACTGCCAAGCCCACGGGGGCAAGACCTGCTTATTCTCCAACTTGTCCGTTTAGCCCACCTGGGCAACCCAGGCTGGATGCGCCCAGATCCAAAGCCAAGCAATTTTAGACTCCTGCTCTCTGGTAGCTCTTCATCGGGTGGGGAAGCTGTCAAATAAACAGACCACAATGACACTGTATGATGACAGAGGCACCCTGTGGCAAGCCAGGGAGGGGCCCCTAACCCAACCTGGGTGGGGGAGGGGCCCCTAACCCAACCTGGGTGGGGGAGGGGGTGTCAGGAGACTCTTCCAAGGGGAAGTGGCACTTGAGATGACAGGGAGGGCGGGCTGGGTGGGCAGCCCAGGCACAGAGCAGAGCAGGGGCATGGGCCCGGAGGCCTAGGAATGCAGAACACTCGAGAAAGGTGCCCGTGCTTGGCAGCAGGCGGGGCTCAGACAGGTGCCGAGAGGCTCGTTCTCGGCCGTGCACACGGCTTGTTTCAGCAGCAAAACTACAACCCCCCCAGGTGGGGTCCCTGTATCAATCTACCTCGCTTTATTGTACCCCGCTTTAGGGCACTCCACTTTATGGTGCCTCAGTTTATGGCACTTCCCAGATATATTGAGGAGGGGGTTTGGGTTTGTTTGCTTGTTTTGTGTGTGTGTTACCAATGGAAGGGGTGTGGCCACCGCACAGGGGACAGGCCTCTCGGTGCCATTTGTTCACTTCTTGTCTCTGTCACGTTTCTGATCGTTCTGGCAAGAGCTCAGACCTCTCTGTTTTGGTATTTGTTACGGTGCTCTGTGACCTCTGAGGAATCGTTCATGAAAAGAATCGATGTTGTCTTATTTTAAGGCACTGCCAAAGCCGCCTCGACCTTCAGCCACCGACCCCCTGATGAGTCAGCAGCACCAACACTGAGGCCAGACCCTCCAAAAGATCACAATTTGCTGAAGCCTCAGACGGTGGCTGGCATGTTTTAGCAGGGAAGTGTTCCTAAACGAAGACACTCTTATTTATTTATTTATCCTCACCCGAGGACATGCTTATTAGCTTTAGAGACAGAGGGGAGGGAGGGAGAAAGAGAGGGAGGGAAACATCAGTTTGCCTCTTGCACATGCCCCGACTGGGGACCAAGCCCGTGACCTTTCAGTTTACAGGATGACATTCCAGCCAAGCCCCACTGGCCAGGGTGTGTTTTTTAGACGTAATGCTATTGCATACCTATAGACTACAGTATCGTATAAACATAACTTCCACATGCACTGGGGGACCCCCAAATTCGTGCAACTTGCTGTATTGCGGGGGTCTGGAACCCGACCCGCAGTGCATCCGAGGTCTGCCTGGAGGTGGACACGCCTAACAGTCACCCGTGCGCCACACAGTCTCACCACACCACCAGTCATCATGGCCTGTCCAGCCGTGCCTGCGTGGTGGTCTGTTTGGTGGCATCTGCTCCTTTGCTGTACCTGGGTGGGCAGTGGACTGGGGAACTGCTCCTACCAGTGATGAGAATAGTCCTAAAAAACTTAACACCATAGAGACAAAAAAGAAGCAATAGGTGGCCAAAGCCAACCAAGTTTGGATTCCACCCGGCATTGACCAGGCATAAGCTGGCCAAGTATACCTTCGGGTATTAAGGAATATGGGGGTGGGGGAATTAACATTTGTGGGATCCTGCAAATCTGAGGCTGGGCAATGACCATATCTGCAGGCCAGGTAGAGCTGAGAGCTGACCACCTATTTGTAATTTGCTGGGAGGTCTCCTTGGCTCCTTCCCCACATGACGCCCACTTCCTGTCAGACCCTCTGTTCATTTCCCTGAAAACAGGGAAAACCACAGGGAACAAGGGGGCTGTCTCTCATAGGACCACTCCTGCCTTCCCCAGTGCGACTAGGCAGCTGTGGCCCAGGGAAGGGCCCAGGTCATCCGGCCGGCCAAGCCCACGCTTTCTGCCAAACAAGAGTCCAGCTGGCTAGGCAGTCCAGCTATGCAGCCTCTTTCTCTGGGGCAGCACTTTCTGAATTCACCTGCCAGCTATGGGACCTCTGATCAAGTGAAAGCAAAGGCCTCATAAAATAGAGAACAGAGCCGCTCTCATGAAAGGCCCGGCCCTGGGAGGAAAGAGAGGCCTGATAGATACCCAGCGGCCGCCCCCCATCCTCCTGTTCCCTCGAAGGGGGGGCTCACAGGCCGAGATCTGCCTCTTGGAATCACTTAAAGGGGAAACGGCCACTCTGAAGCCACGGTAGCTGGGGCACAATTCCTCTTCTCAAATGGGAACAGGACTGCAGGGAGTTTCCGTTCAGCCCCAGTTCTGCCTGTCCCTCTGGGAGCAGGCGTCTGGGATGGGAGCCTGCGGAGGGAAGCCGGCCCTCTAGAGTGAAGCACAGGGCTCCCCAGGGGTCACTGGGTCACGTGGGCACTGCAGGGTCCACCGCAGGGGCTGGTCCCAAACCTAGAAGGCCAGAGGGTAATCTAACCTAGAAACGTGTTCCAGACTGTGATTTCACAAGAACAGATCAGCAGCTGAAGGAATCCACGCCTGTGACAGCCAACCGGAGCCAGAGGCTGAGGCAGTACCGGGGCGAACAGCCCTGGATCTCGGACCTCAAGGGGCTCTGAAGCAGACCTGCACGAGGAGGGGCTTGACTCCAACTGGCTTAGGCAGCAGTAGGATTCTGGGGGTATCTCATGGAATTTAAGGTCCGAAAAGCCGCAGGACCTTAGGTGTAGACTTAGGGGGCAAAAGGGACCCAGAGGCCCTTCCATCACTGCACACCTGCTCTGTCTGCTGGCTCCCTGGAGCTCCCAACTCCCAGGGCCCCGGGAACAAACACTCAGATATGACGCACTGGAGATAACGAACTCCAAGGGGCTCACTGGCCCAGCCTGGGGTCACCTGGGGTCACCTGTGGAGGGCTGTATTCTGCAGGCAAATTTTTGCCACACAGGTAACCCAACGGGTGCCCCCACCCAGATGTATCTTCAACTCACTCATTCAGCGTTTACTGACACAACGTGCCAGACCTAGGAATACCGCGGAGAATGAAACAAGTGCCGGTCCGCAGAGTTTACACTGCACTTGGGGGAAACAGTCAAAAACTCAACGAGCCGACGGATCTGACGGTAATCAAGTGCGATGGGGAAGACGGCGAGGGAATGAGCCGCACACATGCTGGAGGTGGGAGGACCGGCTGCCCAGAGCACAGCACACACGAAGGCTGGGAGGCAGGAGGCCTTGTGAACAGAGCAGGGCCTCCAGAGAGGAAGGCGGGGTGCCTGCAGGGGCAGGCCACCTCTGCCAGTCATGAGTTTAGCTCATATTCTGAGTCGTGGAGGGTTTTGAGCCTAAGTACAGGGGGTCAGCAAGCTTCTTAACGGGCCAGACAGTACGTACTTTACTTTTGGCCATAGGGTCTCTGTCGCAACTACTCAACTCTACAAATGTGATAGAGCAGCCACGGATGATACTTAAATAAATGGGTGTGGCTGTGTCCCCACTCACTTTATTTGTGGACACTAAAATTTGAATTTCATGTAATTTTTCCTTGTGACTATTCTTTTAGTTTTTCCCAACCACTTAAAAATGTAAAACCTGTTCTCAGCTCGTGGGCTGGCTCTGGCCCATGGGCCCTAGTTTGTCCACCCCTGCCTCAGTACCTGTAGAGGTTACTCTGGCCATGTGTCAAGACTAAAGCAGGGACAAGAAGCAGATGGTTGGGAAGCTGTGACAGTTTTATCATGTGTCAACCTGGCTGGGCCCCAGTGTGCTCAGATGTTTGGTGAAAATGTGAGGGCACTGCTGGAGATGAACGTGACTGGGTGGACTGAGGGGCAGACCAGCCTCCGCACTGTGGGTGGGCCTCACCCAATCAGTCGAAGGCCAGGAGGCGCCTCCTTGCTTAATGGCCAATGAACACTGGTTTTTGGCTGCCTTCCCACTCAAACTGGAACGCCTGCTTTTTGGGGTCTCCAGCTTGCCAACTGGAGATCTCTGGACTTGGTCTCCATAATTGTGTGAGCCAATTCCTTATAAAGACGCTCTCCATAAACGAGTGTATTTGGATCTGTTCTATCTGGAGAACCCTACTGCAGGAGATCAGTCCACATCAGAGATGAGAAGGGTAAGAGTGGAAGTGTGAGAAGTAGTTAGAATAAGCCCTGACTGGTGTGGCTCAGTGGGGTGGGCATCGTCCTGCAAACCAAAAGGTTGCCAGTTCAATTCCCGGTCAGGGCACATGCCTGGGTTGCGGGCCAGGTCCCCAGTTGGGAGGCATGCAAGAGGCAACCAATCGATGATGTCTCTTTCTCACATCGATGCTGCTCTCCCTCTCTTTCTCCCTCCCTTCCCCCCTCTCTATAAATAAATAGTCTTTTTTTAAAAAAAAAGTAGCTAGAATAAAATGCAGTTTGAAGCTGGAGCCAGCATACAGAGCCAACAGCCTGTATGTGGGATATGAGAGATCGGAATCAGGGAGGGTGGGGGGCTGGGGCCAAGGGGGCCCTCTTAGAAGAGAGGCTGGAGGTGTGGACTTGGGTCTTCCTGTAAAATTCGGACAGCTTCTGTTCCAGAAAACATCACTCTGGAAGCAAAAAAGGGAACAAGTGGGTGGAGGTAGAGGAACCAGGTCAAAAACTGGCCTGGTGTCTGTAAGGAAAGGTTTTCGGCAGGGGCCAGATAAGAATCTCCACTCACCGTCTCCCCAATAAATTTAATTAAAAAAACCTTCACTTGGCCATCTTTACCGACATTTTGATACACTGCCTCTAGTAGAAACCAGCCAGGGTGATAACTCATTTGTCATTTTGAAACTGTAGCTGAGGGGGGGCAGGACGCAGCCAAGGCAATTGGTAACCGTGAGATGCTCCGTCTACCTCCTACGACCCAAAGAGCACCTCGGCCTGGAAACAAATCGGCAGCAACTTCCTGTTATTTACCGGGCAGCTTCCCAGTTCTCAGGCTCGTCACTGTAGCTGCAGAGCTTGGACTTCATTGCTGAAATCCCAGTGGCCGACTCCTCAACCCTCAGGGCACTGAGCTCAAACACCGTTCCTTGCTGGACCATTTGGCCATTCGCCCCAGTTTTCTCCAGGACATTTCTACGGTCGTTATAAAAAAATATTTACCTAGTGAATGTCAAGATGAACAGAACCATGTCTAGCGGGCGGAGAGGATTAGGTAGGATTAGGGATGAGACAGGGTTATGATGGTGAGCCCCACTGCTAGGACCTGAGGGGCTCCTGGTGGAGATGAAGTTCAAAAAACTTGGCAACCCGCACCCCCCTCAGCTTCCAGAGCACCTCAGGGCGCCCAGGCACCTTGCATGTGATCCCTTTACACTGCAGTCTGTTTGCATCACAGGTTGGCCGTGAAGGTGGGGAAGGTGCCTTATGTGTATTTGAAGCCTTAGCACACACACACAGCGCCTGGTACCAGGTGAGCCCCTTGCTCCTCCCCTCTGCAACACCGACTACTTCTCTCTTTCACCCCCAAATTCTCCCTGCACCCACAACTGCCTGCTGGGATCCCGTCGGCATCACCTCTCCACAGTGCTGTTCCAAAACCACAGAATCCTTTCCCAAAAAATCCACTTAGTCTTCGAGAGGTGAATAAGCCTCCATTAAAAGAAGAGAAAAACCCAAGCACCTGGTGGCCAGTCCCCAAACTCTAGAGCACATGGGTTTCTTTCAGTAACAGAAGAGACTCGTCCACTTGCGTTTCAACTGCCAACTTCCGAGCTGAGCACTGAAGTGGAGTCTCCTCTCGTCTTCTGACCCCAGGCGTCCTGGGCCATGGAGAGACTTTACTTGTCAAGGTCCCTTACCATGCAGTCTGTCATGTGAGCTGAGTTCCTCACCCCAAACTTGCCCTGCCCTACCCCCCCATTTACTCAGGCTCTTAAAATCGCTTTTCTTACCCAGTTTCAATTCCACGCAATAAAATAACACTGAATTTCAAAGACCCCACCAGCCTAAAAATCGCCCTCCCCCACAGGTCGGCCACTCCTGCAAACTTAGCGGCTACCTATCGAGTAGCTTTCGAGCTGGGGCAGTTTTCTCCCTTCCACCTCTTCCAGAAACTTGCAGTCGGAGGAAGTTCACCAAGCACGCTATGACTAGTGTCTCCTAGCAAAGTCCTTCCACCTCCAAGTCTGTGACAAACCGTTTGCTGGTGGACTACATTTGTGGGGTGGGGGGACCGGGAATGCTGCCTCTGGGACGTAAAATCCAACACACTCTGCCAAGGAGGTGATGCCATCCCCATTTCACTCCGAGGTGGCAGCTGGGACTGAGATTAAGCATTAAAATATACTGTCCCCACCCTATCAGTTGAAAGTGTATTTCCCGGTGTGTATGGCCTTCACTTTTCTGACATCTTCAAGTCTCACGTAATTTGAATTTTATGGAGCCTATCCATCTTTCCCTATGCGATTTATTTCATTGCTTTGGGATTTAAAAGTTCTCCCAAGTCTGAATTCTAGATTAAGAAGGAACTTACTTTTTTCTTATAAATTTGAAAAGAAAAGTTTCCTTTCATTTAACTATTGACTCCTTTAAGAACGTGCACTGGGTCACCGGGAGGCTCTAAGGAGTCTGCGGCCAAAGCTACTTAGTGCGGCCACAGCACGCCCTCCCCACCGCTGCCTTCGGGCGCTGGTTTTAACGTGTTACTCACTCACCACGCATGCACTGCTTTCAATCGTCCCTTCCTGGGAATAAAGACATTTATCAGAAATTGAGAAATTCAGAAAAATTCAATTACATAAGGATTACTCAAAATTGCTAAGTCTACATAGTAACATTTGTGGCATTTATTTTACACATAAATATACATCATATAGCCCTGGCTGGGGTAGCTCAGTGGATTGAGTGCGGGCCTGAGAACCAAAGGGTCACCGGTTCGATCCCCAGTCAGGGCACGTGCCTGGGTTGCAGGCCAGTCCCCGGTAGGGGGCACGGGAGAGGTAACCACACACTGATGTTTCTCTCCCTCTCTTTCTCCCTTCCTCCCTCTCTAAAAATAAAAATCTAAAAATGATTATTTAAAAAAATAAATATACATCATATATACTTATACCCTTAAAAGGGTTTGCCAAAAACAATCCCTTCTGGGGTGGTTATTCTGTTTTAGCTATCTTTATTCATGGATCTAGGCCTAGCCTCCTGACTAGGAATTCTGGTCTTTTATGTTTGCGTGAACTGGCGTAATGGACTTGACACCCCTCCCCCATCTTACTTTTGAAAAAGCACTTTTATAAGCCAATTAATGTCATTTACCTCAAAGTGACTTCATGGCAGGGAGAGTTGGAGAGAATTCTTTTTAACACAAATTGTGCTTTTCTGGACATCAGTAATACAGTTCACTGCGGGGCACTTGGCATACACTTGGTGGTGGCCATCCAACACCCTGAAATAATACTAAATGACTTTAAATAAATGCACAGCAGGGGTGTCAGACTCATTTTCACTGGAGGCCACATTAGCCTCACGGTTGCCGTCAAAGGGCCGGATGTAAGTTTAGGGCCGCGGGCCTGGTGCTTGCCCCCTGTGCTACACAGTATCACAATATATGAACGTGACAAGTAAATTAGCCAACCTTGCTAGACTTACTTTTACTCTCCTAATTCCTGAATACATCTCCCATTAGTTTCCTTGGAACAAAATCCTGGGTCAAAAGAAAGAACATTTAAGACTTCTGATATACCCTGTCATGCTGGCCTCTAGGAAGGTTGTACAAATTTCCATAAACTTCCTCTAACAGTGGAGGAAAAGACATTTTGTTTAATTTTAAAAAAAAAGAGAAGAACAAAGGGCACTGTCCAGGTTAGACAAGTAGAGCCCATCTGAGTAAGTACAGGTGTGTCCTCGATGACGACTCAGGTAGTGACGCAACGACGGCTATAGGACAGTCCAACGTGCCAGCAAAGGGAGACTGACTGGGCCACTTAAGAGTTAACAGACTTTTAGGGGCCGACACAACGTCAAGCACAGCAAGGGAAGTCACCTTTAAAGAAAAGGAAGTTCTCCTTCCACGGGGCCTGGCTGGCTGTCTGGGGCCAACAGGGTGACCTATTTATTGGGTCTTCTGGCAAAGCAGCAAGGTGCCGAGTGGGCAAACCAGCTGGTTGTAAACACCCCGCACCACACGTCTCCCCCCTGAACCTGGGCGCTGAGGGGCTGCAGACAGTGTCTGCCAACTTCCACTTCCTGCGACCACGCGCCAACCACGGGCCTGGCCGCCACTCTCCTCCGACACGACAGCACATTTAGAAGGTATTTGAGGAAGGGTAGCTGTGTGCCACGTGGCCATCACATTACACCCGTCAAAAAAGCCAAACACTGGGGAATTCTTCGCCACCATCACTGAAGGGCCATGAGACAATGTTTTAGTGCAAAAAGAGAAGCCCTTGACCGTGGGCCATGACATTCAAACGACCCTGAAAACCTTCCGCTGGAATACAAAAATCACAGCCAGAAACAAGAGCATTTTCCTTCTACTGAAGGCAAAAAATGCTTTCAAAGGCCCCGACAGGACATGTGCTCCCAGCAGAAACAATGGCAGCCACGCGAAAAGGGGCATCCGAGTGGCCAGGCCCAGGTATTCGTCTCATCCACCCTGGAATGGGATTCTCGCCCCTCGTGCAGCATGAGAAAAGGGGGCCACTGAGATCGGGAAGTCTGCCCAGGCCCCACCCCAGCGAAGGCTGCGGGCAGCATTCAAACACCCAGGCCTGCTGGAACCAGGCCCATGAGCACTCCCCTAGACCCTGCTACGTGTCCCCTCTTCCTGGAGCTGAGGGGCCCACCCACGCTTCTCCCGTACTTACCGTTGGAGAGAAACAGGTCACCTGGCAAGTCCCACTGAGTCACAGAGCTGTGACAGAGGGTGAGGGCTGCCTCAAAGACCGCTAGGTGTGAAATAAACACAGACACCATTTTGTAATCAATGATTTTTTTTTATCTTTGAAAATGGAAGCAAGTGTTTGGACAGAATACTATGGCCGCTCTATAAGAGCCGATCTAGGAGTAATTCACGGGTTCTCCTCTGGGATAGCACGGCTTTAAAAAAAAAAAAAATGACACAACAGGAAAAATAACCCACAATGCTTCAGGCGCCGACTCTGAGCCTGGCTGGGTATCGCCCATTAAATAAGTCACAAGCTACACACTAAGGTCAGGACAGCTTTTCCTTGCCCTCCCTCTTCTCTTTGAACCACAGTCCCTGTGGTGTTTCACCAGCATCAGCAACAATTTTATTTACTTAATTCATTTGACATCGGAACCTTAAAACATTTCTGAATCTTAAAAATGAAGGCCCTCAGCAGATTATGTTGGTAAAGAAACAGGTACAAGTCACTGTAATTACTGTTTTCTTTACGTCTCATTATCCACGTCAATATTAAAATACACACACACACGCACACAAAACCACACCGAACATTCAGATGCCCTGAAATTATGGAGACAGCGATCCCAACGTCAGCTAAGAACACGGTGCCCTTTCTATGCAGACGTCACTCCCAGCGTGGCTGTGCATGCCAACCCCCTGTCCACACCCTGCCTCCGTCCTGGCTCCCAGCATTCAGATGCACCCAGCCAGTCCCGTCCCCACACCAGCAGGAACTTACGCAGACGAGTTCCCGTCGCGGTCCCAATGGCACTCTACGTTTCACGTTCAACCACAGACACTCCTTACAAAACAGAGGCTCCTTAAATCTTGTTTCTCAAACATGCAATGTGAAAAACTGGAAATGGAGAGAAGTTCTAGCTAACCCTGGGATGGACAGGTGATCAGAGCTCGGCCTCTGGCCCCCCGAGTCGGGGGAACCTCTGTGCTTTGACATAACCTGGGCACAAGCAGGAGGGGCAGAGTGGGTTAGTTTGCGTGGAGGGTGCAGAGGGACACATTCGTGCACATTAAAGCTACAGCAGAGATCTGCGTTCCTGGTCTTGCTCCATTCTAGACCATTCTCCTAAGTCTCAGTATTCAGTAGCACCCCCTGGCCTCACCTTAGCGGAATGCAGTTAGGGCTGAAAGGCAGGAAGGAGAGGGGAATGGCGGGGGGAGCCCTGAGAGAGGTGGCTGCCTACACGAGGAAGAGGGCAGGGCAGGAGCTCTGGTGGCGCACAGAGAGCCACTTCTTCCTCCAGCACAGCACGGGGACAGCATGGGACATGCAGGAAAGCAGAGGATCACAAAGGGCCAGCACTACCCTCCCATTCCCTAGTTTGTGCCCCCCCCATGTACCCAAGAGCTGGGCAAGCTGCTGAAATGGGCAAGAAGGAACACTCCACAGTACACACGTCTTCCTGTCCCAGTGCCCTGGTCAAGTACGGCCCGGAACCCACGACACGGTGTTCCGAGTGGTGACTGCGACAGAGCCTACGCGGGTGGCCAGCTGCAGAAACATATACGAGTCGGGTTAGGGGACACCCATCTGCAGCACAGGGTAACCAGGAAGCAAAATTCAGCCTGGCACAACCACCCAACTCCTGGGAAAGAGAAAGGAAAGGAAGGCAATGACACAATGAGCATTTCCGATCAGAAGACTCAGCGAAACGAGAAGGGTGGTAATACGCATCCACGTGATTTTTCAAGTCTTCCTTGTGCGCAGTCATTGAAGATGACCAGGCTTGTGCTGCGAACGGGCCAGCACGATGTGGCTACTGCTCTGATTGTTCTCAGATGAATGTTTATACAAAATAATATCTTATCTTCATTTAGTTTATAAACATACACAGTGCTGTCCCTTTCAAATTAAGGAAAAAAAAAACCCACACACAAATACTGCAAAGTAGCAAAATACAAAGAAAAAAAGCTACTTTTGGTTTTGGCAATGTTAAAAAAAAGAAATATAAAAAGCAATGTGGCATTGGTCCCTATTTGTTAAAAAAAGGTACTTGGGCACGACACTGAAACAGAATTGGTTGGGTTTCTAAAATTCAGAGTATCTTGGATTTTAAAAGTAGCACTTTTGTCTTTTAAAAGTTCAACAAGTCACATAAACACTTAAAACATCAAAAAAGCTTTCTGATAAAAAGCCCAGCTTTTAAATCACATTTTGTTCCTGCAAATTTGGGAGACGAATTGAGTTCTTACTGGAATGTGGCCTACCGCGGGCTGACAAACCGGAAAGGAATGTCTCCAAGTGGCAGCGCCCCCCTCGCGCCCTCCCTGGGACCACACCAACGACCAGCTACCAAGCACGAGTCCTTGCTCCCATTCTGGGGGTGGGGGTCGACCTTCAGGCGGCTATCTTCGCCATCTGCTCCTCTAACTTGGAAATACGCTCATCTTGATTGCCGATTGTGTCTTTTATAGACTTGATCTCTTTTAAAATCTCCTCCAACTTGGCTTCATTTTGCTAAGAAAACAAAAGAAGGAGGGAAGGGAAGAGGTGACTAAAAAGCAGTCAACCAAGTTCAAGGCCGTTGAGAACTATCAGGCAGGAAGTGGGATTTTCCATTGTGAAAGCGGCAAGCCAGAACTGCCTGGTTGGGTCTTATCAGCAAGTAATCAATGCTGGTTGGTCCATCTGTCGCCCCCAGCAAAACGGCAGCGCCCCACAGTGCTGCTCCAGTCCCCGTGCCTGGGCACTGACCAGGGCCAACTCTCAGAGCACAATGAAACTGCAGGACAAGACTAATTCCTTCGAGGCTGCCCTAACTCCCCGTCCTGCAGCTCCACCAGAAGTGACTTCGATGTGACCCGGGTGAGGGGTAAACTTCCAGAAGCTATGGAACTCCTACTACCTCCCAGGGGGGAACCTTCTTGGGAGCGAAATCCCTTGCCATGCCTGCTAACTATTCTAAAGAGCCTGCACCTCACCCATGAGGAAATGACTCCTTTAGAAACCTTGAAACCGACAGTCCACAATGCTGCACTCACGTGGCTCCCTCGGTCACGGCGAAAATGCCGGCACTCTGCCTCTTCATCCGCTTGCCTTCCCACTGCCGATCCACTGCCCTCCCCGTCCAGTGCCCTGCTTGGCTGGAATCCACTCTCCCTGGGCAGTGCTCTCCCACGCCAAGCGAATCTTCAACATCAGGCCGCAGTTTTCATCACTCCACTGGAATGGTTCTTGCCGAGATGCCCAAGATCATCTCTGTGGCTAAATACTACTCACTGCCAGGTCCTTCTGTCACTCAAACCCTCAACAACATCTGAACCCGCCCAGCACACCCTCTTTCCCAGGGCCTTCTCTTCCTGGCATCTGTGACCCTATGACCTCATGGTTCATTTTACCCCAAATTAGAGAAGGGTGAAGTGTACAGTTTGGGGAAAGACGGTTAAGAAAAACCCAGGGGCTCTGGCTCACTCTTGAAGACCACAGCAGACCGAGTCGTTACAACAAAGAGCTAAAGAAGCCCAACGCGGCCACAATTCGAAGGTCATGACTGAGGAGATTCTTAAATAGCACACGTTATCATTCCCTGAAACCCCCTTCTGTCCACAGTTGGGACAGCGCTGGCCGGTGTGACTGGAAGGAGCTTTCAAGAGGACTAGGTCTGAGCCAGGCACGCATGCCCCTCCCTCAACTTCCTGTGGTCCTTACCACGCTGGCCGTGTCTGTGGTTTTCTTGGAGACATTGATCAGGTCACACTTCTTGTTTGCACTGGGCTTGCTATCTAGAATGTTCTTCTTGACCACCTTGAGGTCCCTGTTTTTGCCTGGAATGTACCCGTGCTTCAAGGAGATCAGGATTGGGTCCGCGCTCTTCCCCTCGAACCACTCCTCCGCCTCCAGCGCTGCTTCGGGCCCCGCTGTGTCCGGGTACAGGTCATCTTGGAAAAGGTCCGACTGTAAGAGACATTTCGGGGAAACCCTTAGGTAAGGAGGAATTCAAGTGGGAGGTTTTTAAAAACTTCTTAAAACAAAGATTGCTGAGAAAACTGGGCACTTACCTTCCTGGGAACAGTCATGATAATAGGCTCACACTTTCTCTCATGAAGTTTGAAGAATCTTCAAAAGGGAAATAAACAGAAAAGTTGCACTGAGTGAAAGAGGAGGCCAAACATCAAACAGGCTCCGTAACAACCACTTTCCCACAATGCTGTGTGGGATGGGGAATGCTCTGCCCATCACCTCAGCTGCCCCACCCGTGGAGCAGGCAGAATTTAGCACTCCCCGTTTCCTGGTGAGAAAATGGAGGCCGAGAGTATCTACGCTAGGAAGTGGTGTCCTGGATACCAGAACCAGAAGCAGACCTATGCATGATGGTGACAGTAGGATTCCCACGACCTGGGGGCAGATCAGCTGGGGTGGAAATAACACCACCACCGAAGACACTTCAGTTGTGAAAATCACCAGGTCGCAGACAGGAGGGAACGAACACCTACAAATCAGATATCTGCGACTTGGATGTCAGGTCTTCTGTCAACCCGAGCTGGTCAAACTAAGTATAAAAATTATTTTTTTTAGCCCTGGCTGGTGTGGCTCAGTGGATTGAGCGCTGCCTGCAAACCAAAGGGTCGTGGTTCGATTCCCAGTCAGGGCACATGCTTGGGTTACAGGCCAGGTCCCCAGTGGGATGCATGTGAGAAGCAACCACACATTGATGTTTCTTTCTCCCTCCCTTCCCCTCTCTAAAAATAATTAAACAAAATCTTTAAAAAAAAAAATAAAGATTTTTTTTAAAGAAAAAAGAAAATAATCCTAGGAATTACAATTTTGGCATTCAAGCAAGCCACAACACAGTTGACACTCAAAAATTTGAAATTGTCTCAAATGTGGAAAGAGTAGGAACGTAAAGCACGAAACCTCTGCAGTCAGTCCAGTGGGAAAAAAAGATGACCTGGGTCTGACGTCCAGCTCAGCTACTGCAGTGCCGGAGCGTGTGCCGCCTCACCCACCCGCAAGGCCCTCCCCCTCACCACAGAGGTGAGGCACACCTGCTGCACGGGGTGTTGTGCGAGGTAAAAGGGGGAACCCATGGGGCAACCCACGCGGCGTGCCATGCAGTACCCAACACAGGATGAACGCTCAAGAAACAATTCATAGGAGGGGTCCTGAATGGTTCTATGGTTTTTTAAACTTTTAGGTGACAAGAAAATAAATGTGTTCCCAAATACTGAATACATATAATCTTAAATTCAAATTCAGTATATTTTGAAGCACATTTTGATTACTTTGGTTCAAACCACAATTTTGAATGATCTGTGAGAGCTTTCCTTCATTGCTTCAGCTAGAGAGAGTTGAATGTATTTTTTTAAAAACCTATGATTAATATAAAAAGGGCTTAAAAATTCTTATTTTTACAGATGTGTCAATATGTAAGAACTGTGTGACCTCCATAGAAGCGCAGCCTGGTCACGCAGCGCCACTTGTTCTGTTGTTTCAAACGGACAGAGGACCTACGTTCCCTAGCATGAGAAAAGGGCCTGCACCTTAGGAAGCCCACTAGCATTATGGAATGTGCATTTTTTAAAAAATCCAGAGCAGAACAGAGAGGCAAGGATTCTACAGCACTTCTCACATCAAGTGACCCCAACTCAGCTTCCTACTGCAGGTCTTTGCCTTCTCTAGCTTAGGGCCCACGGGGTCCACAATCCACTTTGGAACCTGGTTTGTCCCCTCACAGGGCAGGAAAACCATCCCTTATTTCCACCCCAGGGACAGGCTCTCCCCTGCTTGCCTCCCAGGTGAGGCCACAGCCTCAGCCTAAAGACAAGAGATGACAGTTTCACTATTCAAATAGGTGTCCGATACACGCAGGCTGAGCCACTTAACTGCTGCCCGTCTAGTTATATAATCTGAAGAATGGAGAGGGGCACGGTTAGGGTAAATGACGTGGAAAGGTTCCTCCCTGCTCTAAAACTCCACGGTTCCAAGTACAGGCAGGAAACGAGACATTAAGGCTACTCTGCACACAAGGGGAGAAAGACCTGGGCATCACAGGATTGCAGGAAACGAGACATTAAGGCTACTCTGCACACAAGGGGAGAAAGACCTGAGCATCACAGGATTGCAGGATCAGCGGTGCTGCTCTCGGAGAACAGATGTGTAAACAGTTTCAATGCCGATTCTTTACCTGGCAATCTCACATTTGTTGACATCAAGTCCCCTCTTGGGCATGTAACCCATCCCTCTCTGAGGCTCCTTGCTGCTGAACGTATTGAGGTAGTGGACATACGGGGATTCATCCGTGATCTCAAAATAGCGGATACTGCTGTCCCCCTACAAGAAATCAGAGGCAAGTTTGTGTTTACCATGAACTGAAGTAGCTGATTTAAGTGGGTGTCTCTCTCCCCTGTAAACCGTACTAATTAGACTCCGCTACAGTGGCTGACTTTTCTTCCTCTTAAGAGGCTTGCGCAAAGCACACGGTGCTTTCTCACCCTGGCAGAGTAAGCCCTCGCTTACCAAACTCCAGCACGCCCTTTAAGCAGTCTCCTCTGCCCCCTACTGAAGGCTCAGTGTTACTCCATGGAGTCAACACGCCAGGGTAAAAATGTCCCTACCCCTGCCAAACGACTGCACTGCAATTCAACTTCAAAAGGCAAACAAAAAGACCAGGAATGTCGAGGGACTGTCTACTGGTCTAAGTTACATGTTCACGGGCACTGGGCAGTGTCGTTCAGGGACCTGCAGGCACTAATGACAGTCACATAATAATAAAAACTAAGATTTCCCTAATTAAGAAACTTTAGTTGTGTTTAACTTCACAAGGTTTGCATTCTCGTTGCGACGTACAAAATTCTACAATGACCTTGCTTAGCATGGTCAGATTTTTTTTGGAGATCTGAAGCATATGCTAGTCTAAGTATAAAGAACTGACACACAGTTGTGCCAGCCTGAACGATGAAGGCAGTTCTGCCTGCTGGGAGATGTAAAGACGTACATACGGACACACACACACACACACACACACACACACACACGAGGACACTCACAGCTGCGCGGTATCACACCCTAACAATCCTCTCTGTCTTCACGATTTCCATTTGTTTCAATCATATAAATAAATGTCTAAAGCAATGGGAAAAAGCTAAACACATCTATCTGTTCTTTGCACACTCAAAATAATTTTCCGCCTAGTGCTAATGACCTCTGGGGAACATGTCCTTTGTTTGCTTTGATGCAGTCCACGGTAGCTGTTAACATCTGAGGGAAAATGACTCTCAAGGAAACAGACAAGATCTCGTTTCTAAGTAACTGACCTATAAAAATGTGAAGCAGCTCTGCAGCTTGCTCCATCAACCACAACAAGAAGTAAAGCATCCTGGGCTCTACCCAGCGAGCGGTATCCTAACAGGCTTGAGGGCCTACATCACTCCATCTTTATTAATTCACTCATTCCAACTACACCCATGTCTAAGGAAAAAAATCTACAAACTAATACTGAGGTTACTACCTACTAAAAAAAATAATAGTAATAATAATAATAATAATAATAATAATAATAAAGCCTCCACCAGTTTAGCTAGGCAGAGAGCGGCAAGCAGGATGAAAGCTTTTTCACCGCAGTGTGGGGTCTTCCTGGAACAACTGTCACTTCCTGAAACTTCAATCAGGCCGCATGTTTTCAAGCCCTGGGCCCTCACATGGGACTCCAGGAACGAGAACCCTGCCTCAGAAAGGCTGTGAGGCCCTCAAAAGCCCACATCCCAACACCCTCCTCTTTGAGAGCGCACGGCATGTAGTCCTCAGTACTAAATGCCAATCCAGAACTGCCCGATTTCGGCATTAGATGTGGCAAACTGCCTACTCATCCCTGGTACCAATTCAGAGAGATCTAAAGTCACCAACCACACAGCACCACCAGGCAAATATAAGACACCAGCACGTAAAAATACATACAAGCAAAAACAAAACATAAAATTTGAAAAGGAGCAAACAAAACAAAGCGCCAGCCTACACTCTCTGTGTCCACAGCACTTGAGCAGCTTCTCTGCCGCAAAGCGCCCCGGCGCCCGAGCCCGAGCGCTGCTCAGCCAGAGGTCCGAGCATGGCCTGTGACCACCACGCAACTGGCGGGCTACGAACCGCCCGGTCTCACCCAAAACATAACAAAGGCGCCCGTCTGTATTTAGCTTCAGACACACACACAGCAAGTTCATTGAAATGACAGCACATTGCCATCTACTAAACCTCTGAAGAATAACCTTTCTCTCCCACAGGATTAAATTTAATATTAAACATCAGAATTATTGCTTACCTTTCCACACAAGTAAATGATACTGGTGTCGGGGTCATAGAAAGGCAGCAACACTCCATTGCTAGTGTCCATTTCATGAAGAGCAATCGGTTCCTGCATGTTTTTCTGGAAAAAAAATACACACACACACACACACACACACACACACACTTTTTAAGTATCAATTTTTGTAATCTTACTACGCATTCTTTACCCCTGAGTTATTTCCCTAGAATAATGAAAGCGTGAACAATGCACATATGATATTCATACATGTAACTACAAACAACGATACTAAATGGGACCCAACCCACTGAAAATGACATTGATGTGACAACATACTTGGTGCACACTTCAGTGTGACTCTGTGACAGAGAACTCCTTTCTCCTTTGTGACTTTTACTTTTTTAAGTACTTTTTTCTTATTATAAAATACATACATGTTCTTTAAAAAGTTACATGGAAAACATAAAAATCGTCTCATATGCCATCATCCCACAGAAACAATGGCCACTTTGGTCTATTTCCTCCCAACACATGTGCGCCCACAGCTAGGATCACACCATGTGTGCAGTTTAGTACTTTTTCCACTTACTCTTTTTTTTAAAGACTTAATTTATTTAATTTTAGAGAAAGGGGTAGGGAGGGAGAAGAGGAGGAAGAGAAACATCAATGTAAGAGAAAAACATCGATCGGTCACCTCCCATGCGTGCCACAACCAGGGACCAAGCCCACAACCCAGGCGTGTGCTCTGAGCAAGAATCATACCAGCAACCTTTCGTTTTGCGGGAAGACATCCAGCCAACTGAGCCACGCTGGTCAGGGCTCCATTTATTTTTTCTAAACTATAACTAAGTTTAAAACTCATTTCCCAAGTCTGGATTCCTCATGCATGCTTTTTAAAAAACATAGTCAACACAGACTCCTTGGGAGTACTACAAATGCATTTTTGAAAGACATTTAGCAAAAGGTCTCTAGTGAGGGTGAGAACTTCACACCCATCTTAAGACAAGTGGGAGTCCAGGAAACTGTGCTAAGGACCTACAATCTACATACCAACCCAAAGACCCATTTGGAAGAGAGAGGCTCAGTGTAAGCTGGTGGAAGGGCTGGGACGGGCATACCGGGTTCCAGAGGGCCAGCTGCCGCTCGCTCATGCGGCTGAAACCGGTGGTGAAGACGTTGCCGTCGGCCAGAAAGATGGCTCTCATGGGCCGCGCGCCCTCGTGTGCTTTCTCCTTTTCCTGGAGGACAGAGAGCAGAGAGGCACATGACACACATTCAAACTGCAGAAAGGAAAGTGGTGTAAAAGGGGGGGCCCATACCCCAAACCCAACCACAGCCCGCACACCATTCATGCTATTGGTGGGGGTGTTATCTCACATTAATAACCATCTCTTCTCCCCAGGTGAGGGAGGAAAGACACCGAACGATTTGGTCAGGGTCCCTCAGCTTAGGTTAGGGCTCAACTCAAAGCCTCAGTCCTTCCACCACGCCCTGCTGCCCACCCACATCCGCGCTCTGCAAATACAAAACAAGCGACAGATCTCTGCCAAACGTTTGTTTCTCAAGAGGATAATACGCTTAAGGCTGGATACACCTACAGTTTCTACCAATTTCAGAGGACAGAGAGTCTAGTCTAATTAGCCCCTCCCCTAACCTTGTTTGTCCAATGAGAGTGCGCTAGTACCACCCCCTGGAAGGTCCTGGTGGGGAAAGCACTCTGCGCAGGGCCAGCACGTCCCAATGCTCCCTGAGCACTAGCTACAGCTGCTGCCCAACTCTGGAGCGCTCCAGCCAAGAACCCCACATCTCTGAGAAGGGCAACTGAGGACCTCAGGAAGGGAAGTGAGGCAATCTCGGATTCAACACGTTCGGTCTCAACCCTGATTTAAGTCCCAAACGTCCATCCTTGGTCACGAGGTGATTTTGTGAGGCCTAGTTTAGGGGCAGAGGCTAAGACACTGAGCGGACGAGAGCACTCGCTGCGTCTTTGAGAGACACTCTCACCGTCATTTGTGGAGCGGGGTGGGCATCAGTTCGTCAGTATTCAGCACTAAGCCCGGAACGCAGTTAGCTGTTTGGGTTAGCTGATCCAGCCTTGCCAACTCTTAACGACTCTCGTGAACTAATAAAAAACTTTATTTCTTTGTGAAAGTGGTCGCCAAATGAGAGATAAGACTTGTGTTAAAAGCTGGAAATGTACAACCCTGAAGAGAAGCATGACGGAGAGACAGAGGCCTGTGCCAGCCTCTGCTGGTCCACAGGCATCTGCACATAGCAAGGGCCCACTGAGCACCAGCCCCCGTGGCCTGCCTTAAAAAGCAGACAGTTCACACTCACTCAAGTGCCACAAGTACTGGGGTTTTGTTCAAAAAATACTTACAGCGACAATCTCTTGTTTCCTAGGATCGATCACCCTCACTTTCTTGTCTTTGGAAGCCGTGCAGATCAGACTGCCATTCCGGTTCCAGCTTACATTGTAAATCATGTCCGAATGCATATCGTCCAAATTTATCAGCGCTTCCCCGGTCCCCACATTCCAGATGATGATGGCATTATCACAGCCTACGAGCAAGCACAACCACACCCCCGATATGAGAAACACCTGCACAACAACACAGCTCGGAAAACTACGAGGACGTGCACTAAGAGCAGGGCGCTGACCAGAGGCCCTATGTACTCGGAGTCAAAAACTCAAGTGACGAAAACAATGCCATTTGTGTAAAGGAAATCAGTGTCAAGGGGAAAATGCAACGTGTTAAGTCTGGGTTTGTATGAAACGCACACACACAACCACCAAACAAAACAAAGAACTGCAAGAACATAGAACCCTACGTTTTTTACAGTTAACTGGGCGAGTGGACAGCAAGCAATGGTTTGTTTCCTTTCCTAGTAAAACAAGCATCAGAATGAATACAGCTCACTTCTTTTCCAGGGGAACTAAAAATAAAGAGCTTAAATAACCATTTAGGACACTCAGCAGAGGTGGCGGGTGGCAGGCTACTCAAATCAATGAGTCTGTACAACGTGGTCTTGGATAAAATGCACAGCAAATGACAGTAAGTTTAAGGGAAATGCAAGGACTGGTCTAACCATTTGCTCACAACAGATCTTTATCTTTATCTAAAGGAGAGAGAACACAGGCCAAGACTGGCCTGATCTGAGAAGCCCAAACTAATCACACAGGCACGGAGACTCAGAAACTGTCCCCCAAGAGGCCACACCGCTGACAGCCACAACCCCTCGGCTCATCCCCATCCTTCCTTCAAGGGTCTGCCCCGAGTCTCCGAGACCCCCTTAAAAACAGTATCATTTGTTGCTTTCAGGACATTATCTCAAGGATGAAGAAAAAATAAGGAATGGACATCCTGAAAGTGAATTCTTGCCAATAAGCCAATTTTGCAAGCACTTTAGGAAAATTAGCCATTAATACCCAGAACACCTAAGTTACCGAAGAGTGAGAGGCAGGAAAGGGTGGAAACACGTCCAACACTGTGAGAAGCTGGAGTGGAGCTCTGGGGCGGAGACTTGACCCTTCCTCTGCCTTCTTCATCACAGGCACACAGGTAACCCCAGCCACCAAGGATGGATCACATAGTCTTAAAATATGCAGACCGCTGCAACCGACCGTTCTTCCCCTTTGCTTGTGAAGGGGAGCATGGGGATCAGCCTGCTGATAACGCCGTAAGTTTGACCTCAGTGAGAAGAGGAGCGGGACGTTTTCCATGATGGAATCCCGCCTTGGGAACGGTTCCCTCTCCTCAACAGACTGAGGCTCTGAGTAGAGCAATGGAAGGGCTCCCGGGCACAGTCAATCTGATTTTAGAAGAGAATCCGACATAGTGTCTTTTTGAAAAGTAGTCCTTGGTTTCAATAGGTACCTGGCATTACATTTTTTATTTAACACACTATATATCATCACCATCCTTTATTTCCAGTTAACAACTGAACTGCCACCCTCCTTTTCACTGGTCAAGGGAAAGAGCTTTAAAATTCTACCTCTACCATTAGCATTCCCTTTCAATGAGCCCATTGCCTGAAGGTGTAATGTGCATACAACACAATGCGCCCAGCTGAAGTACGCATTCAGGTATTCATGTAGCCCCTGCCACAGTCAAAATACAGGGCATTTCTATCACCCCACAAAGCTTCCTCTTGCCCTTTGTACTGCTTCTCTAAAAGAAGATAAAATCTAAACTGGTTTACAAGTGAAAAGTCAGAAACAACCTCAAAGTCCAGAAGGGGCTGACTTACAGAACTGAGGTATCCCAATAGTGGACTATTCATGGAGTCATTAAAGATATCATAGGATGAATATTTAATGGTACATGAAAAACACCACAGATGCAAAGTCTCTGAACCCATCTTCATGACTCATACACGTAGGAGTGTGCACAGAAATACCTTCTGGAAAGAAACAGCAAGTGGTAACAGTGATGGTCCCTCTGGGTGGTGGGATTACACGTGATTTTTCTCTTCTTTTGTTTATATGTATTCTCTATAACAGACACGTGCTACTTGTATACGGAGAAAAATGGAAGTATTTCTTAAAAGGAAGAAGGACCTTTGCCTAACAGGGTCACCCGGAAGTTGGCAACAGCACCAGAGCTGGAACCCAGGGTGCCTGGTTTCCCTCTGTGTCCCATCTACTACATCAGGAACGACTAAAACTGTGGTCCGCAGAGGGCCCCAGCTGGAACCATGGACCTGTTGAAATTACAGGCAAACAAGCAGGTATCTGTTCATTTTCTTAAGTAGGAAGTCTTTACCTCCCACCAGACTGAGAGTAGCCTTAACACGTACACACATGCGGGTTGAGGGACCACTGCGCCTCAGCTCCTCAGCATGGATCCCTGCTGATCTACTTCAAAGCTGTTTAGAACTCAGTCCCACACATTTGCTGCTCCCCTCCACAAAAAGGGACACAAAAAGCCATGACAAGGGGAAAAGAGAGGACTGTGTGGCTCCTACCTGCGCTAAGAAGCACGTTGCGGGCTGTCGGGTGCCAGGCCACGATGCCCACTCTCTTTGAATGGCCTTCTAAAATCACCACAGGTTCGGTCAAGGAAAGGGTGAGTCCATTTTCCGGAATCTGCCACACCTGTTGGGAAAGGAAGAGAAAGATGATCCACCTTTCATTATCACATTTACGGTGATCATCTGGTTTGAAGACTTGTTCTGCATAAACAGAACATACAATAATGGTCTTTGAATGAATGCAGAATAATATGAAATGACTATGTGCAGTTTTTAAAAATATAGTAAGATATTAAAGGCCAGAATATCTATAAGGCTGACAAAATGTTACCTCTCCACTTTTATTTCATATTTGTTGAGATTTTAAATTCCCTGTTAAGTTCAAAACTCTCCAGTCAGAAGCACACAAAAAATAAAAAAGAAAGAAAGAAAAAGAAAAATACAAAAGAATTGAAGCACTGATGAAAAGCAGCAGTGGGGTGAGACCCCCCTAAGTCCATGGTTCCTGAGGAGAAGAGCAAACTCTACCCACTAAGGGCTCTTTGGAAATGGTGCTTTTTTTTTTTAATGTTTATTGATTTGAGAGATGGAGGAAGGGAGGGAGAGGGAGAAACATCGACTGCTTGCCTCCCACACGTGCCCTGACTGGGGATCAACTCCGCAACCTAGAAAGTGCCCCAACCAGGAATCGAACCCCTAACCTTTTGGTGCACGGGACAACACTCCAATCAACTGAGCCGCACCAGCCAGGGTGGGTATGGTACAATTTCAAAAACACTGTATTTTTTATAATTTTACATTTGAAAAATAAAAACATACCTAAGAGTTTTGCAGTATGTATCACAGAAAACCAATCTTCTTACAAAAGCAAAAAAATAAAGTGGACCTCATCAAAATTAAAAACTTTTGTGTTTCAAAGGACACTATTAAGAAAGTGAAAGACAACCCACAGAAAGGGAAAAATTGTCAGTCATATACCTCAAAGGGGCTTCTACCTAGAGTAGATAAAAAACCTTTACAACTCAGCAAAGAAGTTCAACATTTTTAGTCATTAGGGAAGGGGACATTTTTAGTCATCAGGGAAGTAGACATCAAAACCACCACAAAACATCACCTCACACTCATGAGGACACAGAGTGAGAAAGACAGGTAATAACAAGTGTTGGTGAGGAGGGACAGACACCAGGGTCCTCATACACTGCTGGGAGGAATGTAAAACGGTGCGCACTGTGTGAAACAGTCTAGAAGTTCCGCAGATGATGAAACACAGTTATCACATGGCCCAGCACCACCACTCCTAGGTATCTGCCCAAGAGAAATGAAACTTGTACCTGAATGTTCACAGCAGCACTATCTGTAATGGCCAAAAGGTAAAAACAACCCAAATGTCCAGCAACTGATAAAATTAATAAACAAAATGTGATGTGTCTATACTATGGAGTACTATTTAGCCATAAAAAGGAATGAAGTCCTGTCCTGGCCGGTGTGGCTCAGTCGGTTAGAGCACCATCTCGTAAACCAAAAGGAGGCAGCTTTGATTCCCGGTCAGGGCACATGCCTGGGTTACAGGTTCAGTCCCCGGTCGGGGCCTGTACAACAGGCAGCAACTGAGGTTTCTTCCCCCACCCCCCTTCCCCTCTCTCGAAACTCAGTAAGCATGTCCTCGGGCGAGGACAAAAAGCTATGACAAAGGAACGGAGCACTGACAGCGCTACAACATGCACAGCGCCTGGAAACATCACGCTAAGTGAAAGAAGCCCATCACAACAGCCCACCTGTGGTGGGCTCCGGGTACATGGAAGGTCCAGAGCAGGAAAAGATGAGCCAGAAGGCAGATTAGTGGTTGCTTCGTGCTAGGGAATTGGGGGATGGGAACAGCTCAAAGACATGCGGATTCTTTTGAAGGCGGTGAAAATATTCTAAAATTGTCTATGGTAATGGTTGTACATATCTGTAAATATACTAAAAACCACTTAATTGTACACTTTAAATAGGTGAACTATATGTGAATTATCTCTCAATAAAGCTGTTTTAAAATTCCTCTTGATGGGTGAAAACTCAGAAGATTCACCGTATCTTACTGGGGACATGCCTGGGCAGCAAGGGGACAAGGGGACAGAAAAGCATCAGAATATGTTTAACAATGGAAGACCCGGGTTTTACCAGACCTAAGAACCACCCTCTAAGAAGAAGGGGCAGAGTCACAGCTAAGCTGAACAGCACCAAGAACCCTGTAGAAAACCGGACATTAAGATATATTTAAGTTTGTCAAAAGGCTCAAATGAAAAGTAATTATCTTATATATGAAGATTAAAATAAGTAATTTACCAGCAAAAAAAAAAGAAAAGACTTTAAGGAACTAGTTCATGAAAAATTTAGAACTTGCCAGTAAAACATCATGCTCAGCAGTGGAACAAGTGAGAAACAGAATTTTCCTTTCTTGGGGATTTTTAAGGTACAAACAACTGTCTGCTTTCCATTGCTTAGTGGAAGAGAGGGAGGGGGCAGCTGAGTGCAGGGTTCAGCCCAATTCTGGCGTCCTACGAAGACATTAGAACAAAAAGTTTTCCATTCTGAAGAGTGGGAAAAGTCATGACTTAAGTGACCATTCATTTTTACAGCTAAATATGCACCTCCTTATGCAAATCGCGGCAAAATAAACATGGCTTTTGAAGCCCAAGGTTAGGATGTTGCCTGATTTCCCTCGAAGCGTCATCAGTCGGCAAAATTGAAACGAAACAGATGCAGACAAGCACAGAGGGCGAACAGAAAACTTAGCCCACCTCTCTCTGTCCCTCACCTAGACCACAGCCTCTCCCCTGGGAGAGTGTGGGCTTCCACTCCCTCTCCTCACCGGCCCAGCACTATGCATGCTTCCATCCTGATAAGCACTATTTTTATCCAAGGGTTTATGATGAGTAAAACAGCTCCAAACTGAACTTGGCTATCTAATATAAAGGAAAGCTGAAATTTTGAACATCACGAACAGGAAATGACCACTAATTTGATCAAAGCATGAAGTGGGCAGAGAAATAATCTTGAAATGAGACTTTAGTGACTCAACAGGAAATGCATCCTGCAAGATGAATTCTGACCCAGGCTTGCAGCTGAAAGAGTGGTAATACCACCTACCACCTCCAGATGGCACCATAACCATGGGCTGCTGGGTTTTCTTGCAATGATTGCAAAACCTCTGTGCCTGACTGACCATGATTAAATAAACAGTGTGCTTTCTAAGTCCCTAATGAAGCATGGAGTGATGGGATGCTTTGGTTACAATCAGCATTTCCAAATTAAATATTAGAATGGAAGCAGAGCTCACCATGGCACTCCACTTTTCCCTTTCTCTAGCTTCTTCAGCCCTTTTCCGTGGACCGCAAGGAAATTTTAATGCTGAAGCAAAACACTTATCATACAACATTTAAAATAAGAACATTCTTTTCCTTCCACATGTCATTGCTGGAAGATTCAATGGTTCCCTCAACTAGGTTTACACATTAAACACAGGCCCCTAACCCTTTTTACTACCTTGGTTATGCATTCATGCAACACATTTCTTGAGCATCCACTATGAGGCAGTCATTACCAGCCAAGGTGGGAGAGGACAGGAAAGCAGAAACGTCTATGAGACTGCACCCCAGGACAGCAAAGACAAAGGCTGTGACATCGAGGGGGAGAACAAGGGCTCTGGAGCCAAACGTATCCTAGTTCAGATTCTGCCCAGGCCACTGACTGATGGTCCTGGGCAGACGACAGCTGCACTGTGCAGAGGTGACATCAGCACCTACACTTCCTAGGGCTGCTGTGAGGGTTAAAGGAGTTACTAAGGCCCTTAGGACAACACTTGGCATACACAACCAGTGCCCCCAAAATGTAGACAGCGCAGTGCAGGGGCTGGAACATGGGCTCCCAAAGTCGAACAGACCGTTCAATTCCTGATTTGCCCAATATCATCCCTATGACCTTGGGGACATTCACCTGACCTGTCTGGGCCTTAAGTGTCCTCACCTATGAAATGGAAGTCACGATAAACCTGCCCTCACGGAGTCTAAGGGGTTTACAGTAATGCCTGGCATAAGGCAGGCTCTGGATGAGTGCCAACTGCGGGTATTACAAGGAAGCCACACAGCGTATGTATGCAACAGTGTATGTATAAGCTGAGTGTCAGCAAAAACACAAGTGTCATGAGGTCACCTTCTTGCTGTTCAAGTTTGCTATGTCCAGGAAGGCTCTCTAGGGAGATGACCTCTAAGGACAAAAAGGAATCTGGTGACAGGAGGAAGATGGAAAGAAGGAAGGGGATGAGGAAGGAAATCCAAAACACAGATGCATACAGCAATTTTCTAAAAACTGAATGCCCCAAGGAGGCCGGCTGAGCAGCTGACAGGAAAAGGCCCAAGTAACAAAGATAGCACAGGCATGAGGGCTCACGGTGGGAGGAGAGCGGGACTGGAAAAGCCTGTGACACTGAATGGAGAGATGACGGCACTCTCGCCTCGGCTGGCAAACAAAGGTGGTGCTGTTCCCCTTCGTGGCCCGTGGAAGGGAACCGGCAGAGCTGTAAGTCTTTCCACACGAGGCATGTACACCCCACGGTTGGCGCCCGCTGGCCCTACTCACAGGCCTGGCATTATGTGGCTCTTTGCCCTTTTTAGGACTGTCTGCTGCTTCCGGGCACTGCCTTCCAGTTTGAACCGAAGAGGTCCTGCTTTTCTGCAGCTCCAAGGCAACAGAGAGCAGAGGTGCCACTCAGTGCGTGGTTAGTGCTCTTGTGGGCAGCCTCGGATGCATCCTGGTGTGGCAAAAAGGGCGCTGGCCTGGGTGTCAGAAGTCACACGGGCTCCTGGGCTTCCACCAGAGCTGGGACAATAACTGGGCTAACTGGCCATGTTAGCATTAAAAAGGGACTTCACAGCCCTGACCTTGTAGCTCAGCTGGTTAGAGCATCCTCCAGATGTGCCAAGGTTGCCAGGTTTGATCCCTGGTCAGGGGCACATACAAGAATCAACCAATGAATGCATAAATAATTGGCACAACAAGTCAATTTCTCTGTAAGTTCATCAATAAAAATAAGTACAATAATTAAATACTTTTATTAAAAAGGGACTTCACCTCCTGGAGCCTTAATTTCCTTGTCAGATACTGGGGACAGCATCAGCTCAGCTTCCTACGGGGTTATTGGAAAGGTCCAATGAGCTAATAAAACATTTTGCACATGCAAGCACCACCCTAACGTGAAATACTCAAATAGGGTGACCTGTGACAAAACTGTCACTCCCTAGGCCTTTCCTAAGTTGTAAAATGGGCGATACTTAACTTAGCTGGTATAATGATTCAGTATAATCACGCACACTAATCAGGCTTAAAAACAGCACTTGGCAAAAGAAAGCCCCTACTATATGTTCATGACTGTTTTTCTCGCTGTTACTATGACTACTATGACCCGTATGTATTTTTACGTGTGAACATAATTTCCTGGAATGAGTTTTATCTTCAAGGTAACTCAGCCCTGTACCCAACAGTCTAATTTACGTCCAAAAAACCACATGTATGGAGGCTCCAGTTCACACCTAGGCCAATCAGCACAGGTGAGGACAGTTCTGGTCTCTAGCAGGTCCATGAGCTTTTTCTCTGTCCCGTAGCTACGGGCTAGTGCTCTAATGCCCGGCAGCTTTTTCAAAATTACGCATAGAGTAGAGCAGAAAACGGGTATCGAACAACCTCCACTGTGCCGAGAGTGGGCATCTCAGCCCAGCAGGGGCCTGTGAGGCACATCTCCCCTCCACTCGATGTTTGTTTTCATTTTTTAAATGATAATGTGTGTTCCTGAAACTTTCTGTTTGAACAACACATTGCTATGGCAATGTTTTGTTTTGTTTTGAAAGAAAGGAAAAAACGCAATCAGTCCCAAGGGCTTCCAGATGAAAAAGTGAGTCAATCAGTGAAAAGCCTGTCAAGTCCTGGAAAGAAAACAACCCTCAGCACACGTGCAGGAACTACTGTTATCGCCGCCATCCTCTTCACACGTGAAGTTCTGACTGAAGAAAGGACAGCTCAAGGGAACGTTTCCAACAAGAGAAAAGGAAAACTAAGGAACTTAGGCTTCTCTCAAGTAGTAATTTTGAAGTGCAATAAGTTGTTTGACGGTTTTATTTCTGAAACAGTGCAAAGTTGAAGCCCACAAAGCGATTCCAGACACTGCGGCCCTATCTCACACACCCATCAGGAACTTGCTACTGAGCGAGGCACTAGAGTTACAGTCATAAAAACGGCTATTCCCCGAAAAGCTGTTTTTTTTTAAATGCGAAGGAAACCAATTCCAAAGGGAAAATAAAGGAAAGCGATGATCTTACGAGGCAGGAAGAGGCGCGCAGATTCTGGGGCAGCCCCGAGGGGCAGGACGCACCGAGTCACGACACTCATAAATGAACCATGACGTTAAGAATAGCATCAGTTTTGGGAAAACCAAGGACCGTTTTGGGTCAGCTGGGCTCTGGTTTGCCAAGGCTCTAGTACCACTGGCGAACGGCCCAGGTATAACCTGTACAAGAAGGAAGCGACCCAAGCCCCGCTGCAGCACCGAGAGGAACAGGACTCCTGAGGAATGCACTCTCATCACCAACGACGACATCGCTGCCACTTTTATTTCAAGACAAAAATGGTATTAGAAAAATTTACCACAAAAGCGAAAATGTATCGAAGAGGGAGTCTGTTTTGGTTGATTTCCACGGAAGTGTGAGACTGATCGGGGAGGGTGGAAGAGTGTCCATTCCAACACGATCATTTGGGACTGTTCAGAACATCTCAGCGGAGACAAACAAGAAGACGCCTACACTGCGCCTTCAAGACCGTTCCCTCTCCCAGAATCTGCAAGAAACGGCTGGGCAACCCCACTGAATCAGCCAGGTTTTAAATGTGCGTTTGATTACTACCCTGCAGATGAGGGACAAGACTGAGTCAGCACCATTGACAGAACTTAGTTTGGCTGCTCTCTGTATTATTTAAGGCACTATTCTTTTCTTGGAGCTAAAATTTTCCCAAGTACAATACTAGCAGCCACAATCTCTAAAACGCTCTGTCAGAAGAAATTGTTGGGAGAAAAAAACTTACAGTACCAAAAATATGGAAAACCTGGGAACGAAGTATAGTTTCCAGGAGGAAGGTGTATGTAATTGAATTTGCTAGTATAAAACATCACTTCAAATGGAAGTACATCAAAAGTATCGATAATACCTTCAACGCACATTAAAGTACGTTTAATTATGCCAACATAATTTACTTTTAGGGTGCTTAAAGATGCCATCTCCGAAAGACGAAGGAATGTACCGTAAGGCCGGCTCCTTCTCCTGAGACTTCAATCAAAGTGACATCACTGTCATGAAATCAATGCTGGCGAAATTAGCAAATCAATGCTTAAAGGCTTAGGACTTAATGGAATTATCCCATAAATAAAAGAAGCACTTTTTAAAATGAGTTTGATCATTTTACAGTTCATTTCATAAACCAGTTCTATTGTAATTTTTTCTACTGAATATTTGCTAAAGATATCCTTATGCTGTGAATTCACTTACAGGTACATATCACAACTCACTGCAAAAAAACCCCTAATTATACATGTATACCTTCCTTGACCCCTTCAACTGGCATAATCATCATATCATTATTACTATCTTACACGTAAGGCACATGAGGCTGAGGCGCCTGTGCACCCTGCACGTGCTCGGAACCCCCAGGCTCGGGCTTTCTCAGTGCCCTTTTCTGCTCGAGCCAGGCCTTGGTATCCACTATTGGTAGCTCGTAGGTCACCACCAACAGCCTAGGCTTGGCAAACTACAGAGAACTTTTCTGGGGTTTTCTTTTCTTTTTTTTAATTGGGTGTTGTTTGAAACCATTCAATCTATCGTATGGTATTCTTTTACCTTCAGGAGAGCAAAGCGGAAAATTAGGTATTAAGAAGCAGGTGGGGTAGGAGATGATCAACTATTTCTTTCAAATTTCATTTCACTTGCTAAGCTATAAAAACTTCTTGTAATTACCCCCAATAACAGTAACAAGTGATTGGGGGACATTAAGCGATTAAAATCAGTGCCATACTTAAGGGCTTAACAGAAAACTAGGAGGCTTTACCCCAAGCATTGCATATTACTTAATTTACGAAATGTTCACGGGAGATACCAATACAGGCACGATGCTAGAAGATTCTGGGAAGGTGGCAGCAGTTTTGGGATCTTCCCAAGCCCCTCCAGAAAAACACAGAGTGAGCAGATAACAAAACCGAACACCCAGGAACGGCACTCACACAGAACTAGGAGGTAATCTCCGAATGCGAGTCAGTGGAGAAACCACACCAAGAGCACAGCGACCTGCATGTTACCTGCCTCTGTGGGGAAACATCACGGGGCAGCAATGAGGTGCCTCACGGACCCGAGAACAGCAGGCCAACTGAGACCTGCAGTGGGACCTGGGAGCGGTCTTGCCCTCTCTAGCGACAGGTGAACGTAAGGGCCTGCAATAAAAAGGTGTGAAGGGACCGGAGCAGTCTTGCCACCAACAGTCTAAGAAACCAAACGGAGAGGACAGGGCTCCCTGCCAAGACAGGCCCCACAGAGTGTCTCAGACAGACACTTAGGAGACATTTTAAGAACTGAAATCAAATCTGAGCAGGATAGAAATAACAGGGACAGAGGGATGAGAAAGGCCAAGTAAAGGCAGACCAGAAAAGCCTCGGAAAGCAAGCCACCACGTTCCAGAACACCACCTGAAACTGACAGAAGGTGGAGCTCTGTGAAGTTAGAAAAACTGGGTGAACGAAGTAAGTCTACCTAGAAGAACCTAACACTTATCTCGTAAAGTCTTGCCAAAGGGTTCGAACCTGAATCTGATCACACTTCAGGATCCAGCAGCCAATTGCACAAAATTCAGAGGACCGAGAGTATGTTGAACTGCACCATACGGGTACCATCAGCAAAATCTATACTGTTGAAAGATACAGGTCAAAGGTCAGGCTTCTTCAACAGACATCAATACACTGATAAGGATAAGAAAAGGACGGAGGAGGGTTGTGAAAGACTTAAGACATATCAAGTTTTTAAAGCTTGCAAGACTAAGCTAGAGTATCTAGAGATACACAACTGAGTGATAAAAACCATAAAGAAAGGCCAGGACGTGGGTCCTGGAGTGTTTCCTCCTGGAGAGAAGAGGAGGCCTGGCCACCACCCACACTTGGGCAGAACAAGCGAAAAACATGAGCCTTAGGAACCGGTAACAGAGCCTGGAATGTGCACATCGATGGCAGGACCTCGAGCAGCCTGTCTTGGACCATGAAGCAGTCTTGAAGGCGGCGGCCAGCACTAAGATGGTGTAGTGAAAGGCATCAAACCGAGTAGGACACGATGGGGCCTAAGGCTCTCTTCTAGGCTCCAGAACAAAACAAAGTTCCTTGGCTCACAGAGTTGCTTTCTAGAGAGAAATACAGACAACAAGCAAACCAGGAAATAAATACATAATATAAAAGACACCAAGAATAAAAATGAATTAGGACATGGAGGGTGGAGAGTAACTGGGGTATCTTTTTATGTTGGGTGGTCAGAGGAAGTCTCCGGTGACATAGCCAAACGGCTACTGCAGTTTTGAGTCTCAAATTGTATGTCATTGGGCATTTATCTCAGAGAAATGAAAGCTCCTATTTACATAAAAATATACATAAAGCATTACTTATAGTAGCCAAACCAGGAAACAACCCAAACATCCTTCAGTGGTGAACGGTTAAACAGACGGTGGCACATCCGTATCATGGAATACTTTTCAGCAATAAAAAGGAATGAACTACTGAATTGAAACACACGACAGCTTGGATGGATCTCAAGGGAACTGTGGTAAGTGGAAAAGTCAATCTCAAAACGTTACATTCTGTATGACTCTACTCCCAACGTTCTTGAAACAACAACATTATAAACAACAGACTAGTGGTGTCATGGTATAGGGAGCAAAGGGCAAAGGAGGTGACCATAAGAGGGTGGCAGCAGGGATCACCCTTGTGAGGGACCTGTATCATGGCTGTGGTGTTGATCACAGGTGACACCTACACGTACGATGAAATTGCAAGGAACTAAATGCACGCACGAGAGTGCCTACAGAAACGAGGGAGATCTGAAGAGGGTCAGTGGACTGCGTCAACGTCGGTGTCTGATATTATACTGTACTCAGGCAAGATGTGACCACCGGAAGAAACTGGGTTTCTGTTATTTCTTACAACCACATGTGAATCTATAAAAATCCCAAAATAAAAAGTTAAAAGACATTTTTTTTTCTGCAGAAGAAAAAATGAAAGGAAAGAAAAGAAAGGCAAGGGAGTTATTAGAAAAGTTGGGATACTAGTTACCTTTAGGGAGGGAGGGGGCTGTGACTGGGATGGGACGCATGGCTAAGAAAGATTATTTTCTTTTTAATTTTTTGTAAAGATTTTATTTATTTATTTTTAGAGAAGGGGAAAGGGAGGGAGAAAAAGAGGGAGAGAAACACTGATGTGTGAGAGATACATTGATCAGCCTGCAACCCAGGCATGTGCCCTGACTGGGAATCGAACCAGCGACCTTTTGGTTAGCAGGCCAGCACTCAATCCACTGAGCCACACCAGCCAGGGAGCAAGTTTTTTTCTTGACCAGCATGGTGGATCCAGAGTGTTCACTTTGTAATAATAAATCACTCAACTCAATTCACTAAACTTGAGTGTGTTTTATAATACAAGTTCTTTCGGGTTGTTTTAAAAGGGGCAACATGACCAGTGATGCTAGAGACAGAGAGGGACCAAACCTGCTTCTTCAAGAGGGGTCAAGACTCTCAGTTTAAGATTTTGGCATTGGGTCAAAATACTGTTCCTTTCCCTGAGCAAAATGTGCCTGCGACCATTAAGATGGTCAATTTAGCAAGGCACATTGAACAGAACAATTCCTTTTAACAGCAGCCTGTCTCTTTCATGTGCCCTGGCTGCCAAAATTATGAAATCACAGGAGGAGCGATCCTCAGCCAAAGTCCATGAGGAAGAATGAATGTTTAAATGACACCATTCAGGAATTAACTTGTGTTTATGTAAAATAATTTTTATTAATAAAGGCTTCCAAACAATGTTTCTAAGTCTGGTTCAGCCCACAGAAAGTGAAGAGGGAAATAACAGTAGAGGGGCTCCCCCAGCTCCCCCACCTGACGTGCGTGAGGCGGCCCGCAACTTGACCAGGGACCACCCTCTACCTATTTCAGTACTAGTTTCAGCACGCCCCATCCGTGCCATGCCTAACCTTCTCAACGTATTTTGAGCTAGGATTAAAAACTGACCAAATCAATAATTACATTTTAAGATGAAGAAGAACATAACCCAGAACGAGAAGCTGTACATCAAAAAGGACCCCAAAGCCTGGTTTCATATGTAACCTACTTTTGGAATCCAAATGAGGGAATGTAAAGAACTTACTTTAACAATCTTTCAAAATGTTCGGATAGCTGCAGAAAAAGGAATTTCTGGACCAGGGGCCACAAGACAGAACACAGCATGTGGCATTAGCTTGGAAAGGAGCACTTACAACTCTTTACCATCTCTCAGTGCCTGTTACGTAGTGCTTGTTATTCTCCACATAGCTCTGGGTCTTCACTTCACTGTAACGTACAATTCTGGGTAGCAGTTTCTTCTCTCCCTTTTTTTTTTTGGGGGGGGGGGGGGGGGAGCGCATAGGGTCCAATGGCATTCACTGAATTACTGGAAAGTCATTTCAGTTTCTCTAAAATCTTCCCACAGAAACATCAATAAACACGCACACACACAGTTATAACAAAAGAAGAAAAAAGACAGCCTCTTAATGTGAGGGCTTATAAAAGGCTCATCTGCTGCTGAACTTTACTGTCACTAAACCCTGTGTGATCCAATGGACAAAACCATTACGACTTTGTGCGTGTCCGGGTCATCTGCTGCTGAACTTTACTACACACACACACGTTTTGAAGGCAGTAGGTGAGTCTTTTACACACACACACACACACACACACACACACACACACGTTTTGAAGGCAGTAGGTGAGTCTTACTGGCCTGTGTGCATGCCACGCCCTGCGAGCTTACCATAACCGTGCAGTCCTCGGAACCACTGGCAATGACCTGGTCGTTATGCGGGCACCAATCTATGTCAAGCACTGGTCCTGTGTGGCCACACACTGTAGGGTAGGACTTGTCAATCCGACCAGTCTAAAAATAGAGAGAAACAAATTTATTACATAACATCAATGCCACAAAGTGTGTTTTTTCTCAGATCCATTCCCCCTGACTACCTCCACCCAAAAGTCTCAAAGGCATACACGTGATGACCTTCCTATCAGCTCATGTCAACTAGTAAGAGCTGTTAACCTTCATTTCTAAAAACAGTTACTACTGAGGACACTCCACCAAATTAAGAATCCAAATTTCTAGTATCACAGTTTATTTAATCAACTCCATTAGACATAGCAAGAGAATATAAAAGTCTTTTACCAAAATATTTTTCTATGATAACCAAATTATAAATTGTATGTGTTTCTACTGTAAAAAAACTTAGTACTGTTCAAAATGCAAAATATAACTTTTAATATAATAGGCTAATATTCCTGAATATACAAATGAACAGTTCTGGAAATGAACAGCACTGTGAGCAAGCAAAGTTAAGGTAATAGAAAGAAATGCTTTAGCTCTGGCTGGGGAGCTCAATTGGTTAGTATCGTCCCAATATGCCAAGGTTGTAGGTTCGATCCCTGGTCAAAGCACACACGTGAATCAACCAATAAATATATAAACAAGTGAAACAATAACTTGATGCTTCTCTCTATTTCTCTCTCTCTCTCCCCCCTTCCTCTCTCCCTAAAATCAATTAATTAAAAAAAAAAAGTTAAATGCTTTAGCTATTGCTTACGGGCTAAAGGATATACTATATTTTAATGTCTCAATCGCTCCCTCTTCAATCAACAGAAATGCCAGCTGGACAGTGTAATTAAATTAACATCAACCTAGACTCGTCCATTATACAGTTCCACATCTCACTAAGAATACAATTGTTAACATTGGTCATAAGTTGCCATCACAATTTGCTCATTTTCTGAAAATATTTCAGATTTGTTTGTTTATTTGTTCATTACAATTTGCTCATGCTACGCATTTGAATCAAAGAAGCTGATCTGGCTTAGACCAATTTTGTGTTAACTGGGACAAATACTGTTGTAACAACAGGTGTACAAAAGCTACTTCGTTTTTCGAACAGGTGACGCCAGGCCATGCTGAGGTCCCGCGTGCTCTCACAGCAGGGGAACAAAAAGGAACCCGCTCATTCGTCATTGCTGTTGCTCTCTTGTTCTGGCAAGACAGCACAACACGGGGGCAGGCACCTGGCAGTATTTTAAGATCAATGAATTCTATGCTTTTGCCACTTTAACCTGGCCGTGGACATCTCCGGAGAACCAGTGCGCTGAAGTGCAAAGACCATCGGCTCCAGACTCCAACAGATATGGTTCCAAGGCAGGCTCTCCTACCTAAACCGTGAGTGACCTTGGGCAGTCAAGTAATCTCTCTGAGTTTCAGATTGTCATTTGTAAAATGAGTAACAATAATACTTACTTCCTAGGATTACTGTGAGGATTAAATAAGATAATGTTTTTAGGTAAATCTTAACTGAGTACTATAATTACCTGTACAAGGGATATAAAAAATCTAAGTCTAGTACTAAAATACAGTAAATACTCAATAAAAAACTACTGTCACTTATCATTAGTTCTTTGAGCAGAGTGTGTGGATTTACTCCATCCTTAGGAAGTAAAAACATGCATTATTTGTGAGCTTTTAGGGACCAGTATGCTGAGTGTTGGAGATACAGAAGTGAACAGGACAGCCCTGTCCTGGCTGAGCATGGAGTCCAGGAAGAGGAGAGATGACGTTCAAACCAACAATGACAGTGCAGCCTGAGACACGCTCCACCAGGACGGGCACAAGGGTGGCAGAAACACATAGAAGGGCACTCAACCAGGGTGCCATAGTCTTTGGGGAGGTTTCCTACAGGGAAAGGGTGGGTCTAAGTTTAGGTGTGAAGATGGATGGACCTGTCTACAGACCTATGACCTCAGTTTTTTCACATGCTTCCCCCTCTTTCTCTTGCAAAACTAATTAAATCCACTTTGAATCTCCTGAATTACATCCCCCAGAAAGGATCTCAAAAAAGAAAATGTCAATGAACAAGCACAATATTGCACAGAGACTAGCTGTTACAAGAGAAGCCACGTGGCTCATATACAGCAGAGCACCAGTGGTGAGGAACCAGACGTCTGGGCTGGAGCTGTGGCCCTGGCACTTTCTAGCTCTGAGGTCCTGGCCAAATAACTTCCTCTCTCAACCTCAGCTCCTCACTTGCAAAATGGGAGCATTATTGTGTAGCTCATTCTTTACGAGCTGATGTGAGGATTAACTGAGACAATCAAGGTCAAGTATTTATTTGGTACGGTCCCAGTACTTGAAGTGCTCACAAAGGTTACCCCCAAATTTAACAACTGCCAGAACCCACTCTACCACAACCCTGAGCGTCTCTTTCCTTAACAAAGAAACTGCTGCTAAGCAACCTCAGCTACATCCTCACAAATACCACGAGAGTGCCCCACCCCTGGACCTACCACCCCAAGTAATGTCCTACTGCTCAAGCTGCCGGCGGTAGACTCACCACCAATGACAAGCTGCAGGTGTCATTTTATAATGATATTATTAATATATCACCATATAATACTACTGTTGCTACTTCAACTATAGATAGTTACTCTTCTGAATGTGTGGTATTTCATAATTTAAAACATTCGGAGACAGGAAGGCCAGGATGAGGTCTGACGCACATTGAAAAGGACATTCCAGAGAGAGAATAAAGAGAATGGAAACTGAAGAGATAATGGCTGAGAATTTTCCAGGTTCAATCAAAGGCATAAGTCTTCAGATTCAAGAGGCACAAGTCCCAGGCCGCGTAAGTAAAAATAAATCCACATCTATTGGCACCCTGATGCAATTTAGAACACTGAAAACAGAGATGAAGTCTCAAGAGCAGCCACAGAGGAGAGACAGATTACCTACAGGGAAAGTAATTTGACTATCTGTAGGCAGCTTTCTCAAAAGCAATTACAGAAACAAAGACCCGGAGGGGATATAAAAATATACACCAGGTAGTCATACTAGAACAAACAGACTTTAAAGTAAAATGCATTATTAAAGATTAATGTTACATTTTAACATTCAAAGAAACAATTCACAGGGAAGCTACAGACACTCTGAACTTTAAACTCATCTAACTACATAGCTTCAAAGTTATTAAAGCAAAAACAGACGAAATGTGGACTAAGCAATGTCCAAACCCGTAGAGAATTTTTATGAGTTCATTTTAGCCAAACTGACGACATTATCAGGAAGCAAGAGCGCAAATGCTCCAGAGAGGGCCAGTTTTGCAGTTTTTATACATTTGGAATTAAGAAGGGAATGTAAGGAACATTACTTGACTGTGGGGGAAAGCCAGGCAGGGAAATCTCTATGACTGGATTACAGGATAGTTTACAAGATCACGTTAATCATATGGTTTATGCTTCTGAGGGGTCTAAAAAAGGCATTTAAAATGTGTTAACACAGATGCACAGAAACAATGGGCAAGGCTTGCATAAGGAAAAGGTATCTTTTTACTAGGGAGGTTATAGGCCTGAGGCAGGACTACTCACCAGGATGCTCAGTTAGGAATTATGATCAGATCACCTTGTGAGATTATCATTGATTAGATTTATTAGCCCCTTTTTTCTCCACAAGAACTATAAGGAGCATTTAAAGAACTTAAGAGATTTTAATAAATATGTAAGAGATCAAGCAGACAAAATTAATACAAATGTAGAAGACAGACAAAAGTCACTTGATCTAATGAATATACACAACCTTGTAGCCAACAGTTCAAATACATATTATTTTCAAGCAAACATTAAACATTTTTTAAATGATTAGGATACCACAAAACAAATCTCAAAAAATACCAAGGGATCAACATCCTGTTGAGCATGTTGAGTCTAATGCGATACAATTAAAAACAGAAAAACAGAAACCAAAAATCTCTGATGCATCTAAGAAGTTTTAAATATACTAGATAATTCACGCAGAAAATTATAACGGCCAACAGACGTTGAAACTGATCATAAATACATGACTGCGATATTGTGATTTATAAGATACTTGGTCTTCATCCAGAGTTTCTGGTTCACAGCTCCCAAAACCCTTAACATTTCCTAAGTGTTGAGAGTGACAAAGGTGTCTTTTGTTATGCCAATGAGGTGACTTTTGGATCCCAACCAAGGATGGAGACTAGTCCTCAGGAAAACCAACCATGGGATTAAAGGTTTGGACCGTGCAGTCCCACCCCCTGACCTCTGGGACACCGAGAGAGCGCAGATTGAGTTCAGTTGCCAAGGGCCAATGACCCAGGCCATCACAACTGTGTAACGGAGCCTCCATAAAACCCAGGAAGACAGCAGGCTGGTCTCTTGAGGAACACTGCCCATGCCATCCTGCCAGACCCCAAGCTCCAAAGGACAGACGCTCCTTTGTTGGGGACCTCACCCAATGTATCTGGCTACTAACTCGTATCTTTTACTATCCTTGGCAATGAGAGTTTTCCTGAGTTCTGTGAGCCGTTCTAGCAAAGTAACCAAACCCAAGGAGGGGGTTTTGGAGTATCTAACCTGTGAGTCAGAAGCACAGGTAACAACAACCTGGGCTTGTGACTAGCATCTGAAGTATGTGTTGGGGGAGTGGGGCAGTCTCGTAAGACTGAACCTTTAACCTGTGGAATGTGATGTTATCTCTGGGAAGATAGTGTCAGAATTGCCTTGAATTCTGAAACATCCCGCTGGTGCCTGAGACTTGCTTGTTGGTGTGGAGAAGCCTATCAGATCTGAGAACCCTTTCCAACGACCTATCAAAACTTTTAGGATATAGCTGAAACAGATCTTAGGGGAAATTTTATAGCCTTAAATGCATATATGAGAGAAGACTGAAAATTAACGAGTTAAGCATCTAACCCAAGTAGTTAGAAAATAAACAGAGTAAACCCAAAGAACATAAAATTATGAGACAAAACTAACAAGAACAAAAATAATAAACCGAAGCAATACAATTAGATATGGAAGAAAGAAGGCACAAATACCAGGAATAAAAAAAGGGATATAATACAAATATGGTAGAAATTTACATGGTATGAACGAATATACTAGGAATAACACTTGATAATAAATTTGAAAACCTCAGGTGAAATAAGCCATCTCCTAGATAAAAATCTAACTTATCAAGACAATATGAGGAAAATAAACTGAAGTCTATGCAAACTCCCCTAAAAAGAAAAAGAGCAAGTTGCAGATGGGGAGAGGATGTATATGCAATACATAGACGTGACAAAGTCAACAGCAACCTCACGGAATGAAGGGCAAGTGACATGGGCAGAGAAATCACAGGGCAGGAAACCTGGAAAGCCAACAGATACATGAAAAGATCATCTCACTGGAACCAGGGAGGGGCAAATTAAAACAACGAGGTGACATTTTATACCTTCTGAAACTGGCGACAATTTAGAAGGCTAAATACAAGTGCTGACAAGCGTGCTGGGGAGGAGGAACTCGGAACTGATCCCAGAAGAGACTATCCTATCACCCGCTTTTGAGGGCAAACTGGAAAGGGCTGGATGTGAAGATGCCCACCCCTCAAACGCCCTGCTCTTAGGTGGTCTGTGAGAGAAGAGCCTCGTGCTTTGCACAAGAAAGATTTTAATTGCAGAACTGTTGGGAATAGTGGGAAAAGCAAAACAAAACAACCAGAAGCAATTTAACTGTCCTTTGGTTCAGGAATAAATATCACATAAAAGTTTAACACAAAAAATAATAGTCAGTTTAGATACATACACGTGTAAGAGAAGTGTAAAAATATGATACATACCAACTTTAAGGAAACAAGTACTTCTGGGGAAGGAGAAACAAGTACAGGGGAATGGTATTATAGCTACATCTGTTATACTTTATTGTTTTACAAAGAGATATGAAACAAACACTGTTTAATCTTGTGGGTGACTACATTATTTTTTGTCTGTTTGATTTGTTTCCTTTTAAAAAAAAAAGATTTTATTTATTTATTTTTAGAGAGGTGGGAAGGGAGGGAAAAAGAAAGAGAAACAATGATTGATTGCCCCCCACATACTCCCAAATGGGGACCTGGCCAGCAACCCAGGCATGTGGCCCGAACAGGAATCGAACCAGTGACCTTCTGGTTTGTAGTCTGGTGCTCAACCCACTGACTCACACCAGCCAGGGCTGTTCCTACTTTTTAAAAAATAATAATAAAATAATAAAGTTGAGAAACACCAACGTCTTGTTACTAACTTTACATTTTTAAATAATCTTTACTCTCAAGGAAAAAAGTTTTTCTAGCTGAATTGTTTTATTTTATCCCAGGATCTTTGCGTTCTCAGGCGCTCCTCAGCAATCCACATCTGGCATCTTGATGGCAGAGTTCTGAATTCTGAACTTCCAAGGACACCAAGTAATTTTTTTTCAATCCAGCTAAGAGCTTTTACTCAACATAAAACAATTTTGAGGAAAATCTGGAAGTGCTAATACTAGTTGTTCTTAATTACAAACTGGGAAGCTTACTAAATGATTTTCTCAGGTTAAAATTGAGCAACCCTGGCTAAACGTTAAGAGCTAGCTGCTAACCAGTACTTGTCAGTCGAGGCAGACAGGAGAACAGTAATAAAGCACGTCTGCCGTTCTCGGCTCAGCCCCCACGAGTCTCTAGCACACAAGAACGACAGAGGCCAACATTTTCGCAGGAACCTGAATGCCACTGAAAGGGTAGCGACCACATATTTCCCTCCTTTCCATCAAAAACAACAACAACAACTAACACTTTCAGAGTGTTTACATGTTAGAAGCTGTATGAAAGCCCTTACATCTTCATTCTCTCAAGCACCTTTTTGGTACAGGGACTTCATTATCCTCATTTTCTAAATAAGGAAACTGAAGTACAGAGAAAGCCAAGAGGCAGAGACCTAAAACATCATTAGCTTTCTATAGGGAAATAAATTTCCACTAAGCCATGGGGATGTGAAAGAGGCACAAAAGTCATGCTGAAATTACTGGCAGCTCGTCATCAGAAACAAGGAGTTGATAAAAAATTGTATTCTGCAAACAGCTGCTTCCTCTAGTTGTGACATCATCATAAATCCTTATGATAAATGAAACAGGGAAAGCAGAATCATATCACCGCACAACAGAAAGGGAATTGACTAAATGTCTAACAGTGATAAAGGAACAAAAAGGAGACAAAAGTGTGAGAAAACTGGCATTTTTAACGTCCAATACACTGATAGTTCTATACACAGGATGTTCACAACACACAGTCAGGTATCAGCTATCTTGCTCTCAAGGGCTTGCATCTCTCCATCTTTTCCTACCCATAACAAAATCAAATTTTTAAAAAAGCACAACACAGTTCACCCAATGAGTACATATCATTAAAAGGGCGGAGCTGGGCAATTATAAGCTGTTGAGAACTCAAGTGCACAGAGATGGAAGGAAACCATATAATACGGCCTTATATGGCAAAGAGGAGGGCACCTCGTTTCTGAAAGACATTCTGCACCAGGAACTAAATGAGAATGCATTTCTCATCCAGATCCATGACACAGCCTCATCTGTCATCCAGTTAATACACCAAGGAATCCATGTCGAAGTCGCTAGACTGTGAAGGACCGTCCAGAAAGACACCCACTGAAGTGACGGTGACGGCACGGCTCTCTGGTACCTCTCAGCAGCGAATTTTAATGAACGCGGAGGCTGGAAGGGAGTTACAAGAGTTTAATGCCTGCTTTTAATCGTTTTTGACTAATTGGTGATATTTGAAGAACTATCCATCAATTTTCCAAGGCTTATATACAGAATAATTTCATTTACTTACAAATCAGCCCACTGTTTCATCAGGGATGGGTCACCTCAGTTGCATCATCTAAAACAGTACTACTTTTCTAGCATGGAAATGAACGTTTAGCCGAGAATAAAGAGGTGTTTAGACTTCCCACTTTAAACAAAGTTTTTTATTTAACTGATTACTCACTAGTCCCAATCACATGCCATAGGAGACCTTTTATTGTACCACTTGAGCTACAACTCCAAATGGTGCGCATTACCAGCAAGTCAACTCAAGTGGTAACAATGACGAACATCAAGGTCCCCAAAGGCTCTGGCCCAGAGTCCAATTCAAAACCAGTGGGACATTAGTGAAATAGGTCAGGGCACTAGCTTGCAGACATTATCTAGAAGATCCAATGGCCCGCCAGGGGCCAAGCAACATGAGCCCCAGGGAAAATTCCGCCCCCAACGTGTGCGTACAGCTGGCACAAGAGAGAGGTGTGACGGCACAATTTCCATGTGGCTGGCCCGAGCTGAGGCTGATGGCTTTGACGTTTTCCAGCAATCCTCAGTGGCAGAAAGCCTCCTAGACACCAGCACTATCATTTGCTTTAGGTTTGGGGAAAGTCCTCAAACATAGCAAAGTAGCCAAAAACACAAACAACCCCCAGCAGAGCTCCTGGAGCCTGGTGCTTCAGCTAAACCCACCGAGCTGGGCAACACTTTCCCCCAGTGGGCATTTTTTAAAAAGGAGGGTGGGGTGCATGAAATAAGAATGTAAGCATCGGTCAGTACATCACTTTCTCTAACTGCTCTAAGAAGGAGTGTGTATAATTCCCAGTAACTTTGCAAAGACATTCCCCCTTAGGCATACAAAACAGTGTAACTCATGAACTATTTCCAGTTGTAAGGATATTTGCCACCCATTTCGATGAAAAAAGCCACCGCTGCTTCCACTTCATGTAACAGTGTGCCTCACTTCTCACACCTCATTTCAAAAAAGAATCCACCCTTGGGAAGTGCCCTCATCCCACATGCCGAGGCCAGTACATGCAATCAACACATTCTAAATACATCCTAACAAACACGTACGGAAAGCTTCTCACAGATAGGCTTCTATAAAGGAGTTCCACTCTGGGAGGTGGTTTTAAAGGAACTAATGGTGTATTACAGATGCACCTGCAGACATGATAACATATCCAGACTCAAAATTCATCATTGGGATGCTTCCAATAGGGCCTATGCATTCTATTACATTGAAGATCATTCAGCATGATATTTCTTAATATAAGAGAGGCCCCTCATGTGACAATTGTTTTCAATCCACACTGTGGTTTGTTCAGCATCAGGTTGACGATGTCACTGAACTGGTGCTAAGGAGAATCAATCTAATAACCACTGGTTCCTTCCCAAACGTAACACACTGTCAAAAAAGCCACGCAGCACCCCCCAGCAGCCTACTCTTCCTCGTGACTAGCATGTTTTCATACAGCTAATAAACACCCATGGTGACAAAAAGTGACACACACTAATGTTACCAGTCAAATCAAGTATTACCCTTTCAGATGCTCAAGGTATCCCATATACCATTTCCCTCTAGTTTACATTCTGGAGTTCAAGCATAGAAGCCAAAGGCCTTCTAGGGTGCTGGGTCCTGACGGCTTTCTATACTGTCTCCCTTATCTAGTCCAGCACAGGCAACTTGCCAGCACTTTTCCAACTTCTAATCTATAGTCATCCTGTTATCTAGCCATCTTATATCCATGATTATACTCAGTGTTTATTATCTAGACTAATTACACCACCCTCTGATGTAAGGGCCCAAACAGCCCTACCCCATCCTAACTCAAGGAACAAGGTATAAGATTTTCCAAACTGTCCCTCCCCATCTTATATTCATCAATGTTTTCATTTTAGGAAAAAATGCTAATCACAATCACTTTATATGCCCAAATTTCAAAAACTCTACCATACTGTTCCTAAATTAGAAGATCCTTTTCAAAGGCACTGGAACAACTCACTACTGGCCTTGGTGTGACACAATGAGGACTTCTGAACTCCCAGCAAGGATAATGGTTTAAGTCAAACATGTGCTCGGAAGCAAAGGAAAAGCTTCCAGCCCAGGCCTAAGGGCTCCACTCACGCTGTGCAGAGTTCAAAGAGTCAGAAAAGGATGTCTATTGAAGTGGGTTTGCCTTTTTACTCAACTTCCTTCTTCTTGTAACAGTATCATCTCTGTGGATCGTGCTCTGCTGAAGTCTCTTAAGGCCCCGCTGCCCCACAGGGAGGAGCTCTAGTGACTGTGATCCTGCAGGAGAAGGGGCCCGGACAAGGACACAGGAACTTCTGCAGCAGACCATAAAGACGGATGCACGTGATACAGGACGGGTTGACAGGCTGGTCACCGGAAGGGACAGCTCATGGCCCAGGAATAAAACATTCTGAGCAGGTTTTACTTTAAATGAACCAGAAACACCAACCTAAGAGAAGGTGCTCCCAGTTAAAACGTACAGACTGGGTGACCCAGCCCTGTAAGGTAAAAAGCACTCAAGCCCCAGGGAGGGCAGTGTGGTTCTGCAGAGACCTCGCCTGCCTGTGGGTTAGACAGGAGTCTAAGGGCACAGTGAAAATGCCAAGCAAATCATTTTGCCATCACAGGTTCTCTTTACAACTGGCTTCAGTATCGAATAGACCATTTTCAAGAACCTGAGGGAAGTTACTCTCAAATGATGGATATTTTATTATCAGAAAGCCCAAGAGGAGAAGAGTTAACTCCTCCTTAGCCACGCCTAAATTCGCAATAGTGACCAGAGAAGCTTTATTTCCTAACTTCCTGACTTAACAAAAAACTTATGAAGAAAAAAACCTCATCACTGAAGACAAGTAATTTCATATGGTACTTCCAGTCTGAGAACAAAAAACTAGGAACCCAAGATGAGGTAGAACCAAGTCAAAATAAAATTCAGCTTCAAAGCAAAAAACTGAAAAGCGAAAGAACTATCGATGTAAGTACAAATATAGGAAATTAAAACAAAGCGCTCAGCATCACATTAGAAAGGAGAGTGACCGTTGGCCTGGTCCCTTGCACCGAGCAAACGACACTGGAGACCATCTCTCCTGGGACCCTCTGAAAAGGATGAAGGACTCCAGGGTCCCCACTCCAATCCCAGCTCTGCACTGGTGTGCCCACAGCCTCAGAATAAAAATCCCTCCTTGAAGTGGGGATGAAAAACAGAAAAAATCACAACTATTTTAGGTGATGTCCCAGGCTCCGTGGCTGCAGCAGGGGCTGTAACACAAGGCAGCAGCTGTAAACACACAGGAGGCCGGGAGTAGAGACCCAATTCAGTAGCCTATATCGCTTACTCTCGACTTAAAGCTCAGCCAGAAAGAAACCCAAGTCACCGCTCCTCTGAGAGCGCCAACACGTGCTCCTAGCTCAGCCTTCCCTGCACTCAACTCAGGTCCCACCCCTGACTAACACAGATATTCAACTTGTTTGGAACAGAAAACCTGCTCCCTATTGGTTACAAGGTGGCTTCTGGACAAATAGGGACTGCAGAAATGTGTTCATTAAACCTTGGGTCTATTTCAGAGTAAGCCATATGCAGGGATCTTTTCTGCGCTGCCTTCCCAGACCTGGGCTAATGTTTACACACTCAGGGCTCCTGATGGCAGGACTTGCCTGTGTGTATGGACCTGGGCTCCAGAAAACCAGGAAAGAGTTAAACGGTCTTTGCACTTGACTCAGTGGCTTCCCTTCGCCACACACTCCCAGATCCCACCATTCTCTGAGCCGCTGTGCAGCCAATCAAAGCAAAGGAAGGAAATTATCCTGGCCAGCTGACAGCCCCAGAGCTCTGATGGCCATATATGGTAAAAACCACTGTCAGAGCCCTGTCAAGCCTGCGGCCGGCCACTGCTGCTGCGGACATATCAGTGAACTGCAGCAGTGTGAGAAGCCGGCCAAGGAAACGCACAAAGGACAGGCTGCATGCTCATCTCCAGGGGAAGAGGGAGGGGAGGGGAGGGGAGGGTTGGAGCCGTCATCTGCCAGGGCACACTCTGAGTCACTGTCACTCATGGTAATCAAAAATAGCCCCAGGGTATGGCTCCTCCTGCCAGGACTTTGTGCTCCATTGTTAACTGAGGTTGAGTAGTCCCCCCCACAGCAAGACTTCGGAAAACAGTCACTGGAGAAAATAAAAAGGCCCTTCTGTGGCACTTCATGTGGTAATGAGGCCATGCAGGGCTCACTCGTGTGGCCAGCAGCTTGTGACATTATTTGGAAGTCATTGTTCTGCACCTGGTGCTCTCCCCCTGCCTCCAGCACCGACCCCAACACACCCCTGCTGCCTCCCTGCCTTTGCCAGCCCCTACTATTGACAGTTTAAGGTGTGCAGGGATCAGACAGCTTCTGTTCCAGGAGGCAGTGAGTGGGCACTGACAAGAATAAAATCCCCTGCCCATGACACCAAAGCCACCACGGGCCCAAAGCCCACGTCTGTACAAAGGGCCACTGGCACTGCTCCCTGTCCCAGTGGAGCCCCGCTACTTGTGGGAATGGAAACGGCCCGTTAGCAGTGCACATACAGTAAGGGCGCAGCCACTGCCAAGCCAGCAGGTGCTGGGTACAGGCACCACTGGGAGACTGCCATCCATTCCTTCTGAACTAGTCCATGAAAGAAGGCAACCATCACCACTGCGCCTGGCACTTCAGAAGCCCTCAAGAACGTGAACTGCTCCAATTTCATCATCGTTGCTGTTTCCGCACAAGGCGTGGTACAGACAAAGTACTTTCCAAACCTTAAGACAATTTTCCGAGCTGACAGAATCAAAGCCCTGACTAGCTAGTGTTTTTGTTATTAAGTCTTCTAATCCCAGAGAAAGATGCAAAGGATTAAGTGTCAATTATACTGCAGTTTCTATACAAAAAAATCTTTCACACTCAGTGGGAAAAAATGTTAATAAAAAATACACACGTACAAATCAAACAAAGACTCAGAGACCTAAGTTCTAATCCATGGAAGACCCACAGCCCTGGGCAATCCCTCAATTTGAGTTTCAATTTCTGCAGCTGAAGGGCAGAGGCAGGACAGCAGTCCTACCATATGCAAACACAGACACTGTCTAGGGAGGGGGCCATTCTGGGGTCTCACTCTTTAGACTATGACATGAAGTCACTATCTTTTCCTGAAGCTCATACAGTTCCATTTATAACAACAATCCAAAAAATGAAGAACAGTGCTTATTCTGGTTCTCCTCCATAAAATGATCACGGAAAATACCAATTTTGCACTATTTACAATGGAAGAGAAGGGGGAAAAAAAGAGCCAAGAAATGCGATTTTTCTATCAAGAAGCTGCACTTCAGCTTCTTAGTCACCCTCCAATCAAACATCCCATTTTTCCAACACTAGAAAAGCCTGTCTAAATACCCAGAGACCCAGGCATGTGAAGGCAGAACATGGCTCCCACTTCATTTTTTGCCCTCCCAGAACGGAGCGACTCTTCTAACACATCAGTTTGGTGGGTTGACTGGGCTCCTCTCCTGCTTCATCTCTAGCTCCTACACACAGGAAAAGCCCGAGTTCCCACAGAATCTCTCTGCGATGTTTTCCTTGACTTTACATCTGAGCCTCAGGTGGGACTCACCTCTCAACACTGTCAGAGCACTTCATGCACACGAAAAGCTCCCCACTGGAGAGATCAAGGTCAACTGTTATCAAAGCTTGTTAAGAGCAAGAACCCCAGCACAGGGCATGGCACAGAGCAGATGCTCAAATGTCTAAGGAATGAGCATGTGAATGAATGAGTGAATGTGATTTTTTAAAGTACTGTTTTAGACTTCACTAAAGCTTAAACAGCAATTAGCTCTTTATATATGCTCTGGTGATATTACTGACAATACTTTTAAAAATAACCTTTATATTAAAATAATGTAGCAAGTTCATTGTAAAGCATTTTGAAAAAAGTACAGGTATTATCAAGAAGGAAACAGAAATCCCCTTTAGACCCACCACCAATCTTAACATCCCAGACCTTCTCCCAAAACCAGTAATGAAATTTGAAGTTATATATGAGATAGTAACTATGACCTTGTAACACATTTTTCAGGTTACACGACAGTATCATGAACATAAGGATATTGCCACATAACAAATTTCTCTCGCTACTGTACAGAATCCACCAATTAGTCATTTAAGATGTTTTAAGAATGCTGTGTACCTATACGTATTTATATATTTACATAATTCTTTTTTTAAGAAGTGGAAAGAGTGCTTAAACCTACCAGATGGCCTCTTAGGTCACTGTGAAGTACTCATTTATTTATGCATTATGTGACCTCACATTACAAATCAAGCACCATATTCTGAGGTCACATGTATAAGTTATCACTGCTGCTTAACTCTAAAACTTAGCTCCCTGAGACAACAAACGTTCATTACCTCGCAGTTCTGAGGGTCAGGAGTATGAAAGCAGCAGTTATCTGGGCAGTTCTGGCGCTGGGCTCTCCTGAGCCCAGGTGTCAGCCAGCCAGTGTCGCGGGACCACTTACAAGACGGCTCACTCACGCTTGCCACGTCGATGCTGGCTGCGGGTGATGAGTCCTACGGACCGCTCCACAGAGCTGCCTGGAACACAGGGGTTCCAGAAGAGACCAAGTGGAAGACAGCGGGCCTCTATGACCTGGCGTCAGAGTCAAACTCCACCAATTCCGGCAGATCCCAGCAGTCAGGCAGTCAGCCCTATCGAGTACGGGAGGGGCCGCACAACGTGGGCATGAACACGAGGAGGCAGGAATCACTGCGGGCCACCTTGGAGGCTGCTACCACAACAGAGTAGCGTGAGGCCAGATTCTGGAGAACCTGTCATCCAGAGCTGCCAATCAAACAGCCATCCAGTTTGTACCCTCCACGCGAGGGAATGTCAGGACCAAGAGCATGGCATTCCAACTGCCTTCCCCTTGTCTGTTAAGTAACAAGGAAGATAATTGTAATACAATGTCATAATGCAGCCCATGGTCCTACTAGTACGGACAAGCAGCTCAGAGAACCCCAAGAATGGTTTCCACTGCCTCAGTGAATCAGAGCTAACACGTGAGTTAGACACTGAACAGTGAGAGGGGACACTCAGAATACTGACTGCAATGAATCAGTATTTCTTCCTTAATAAGTACGGCAGAAAAATGCTCTAAAGCAGCCCTGTCAACCCAAGCTTTGAGAGAGAATTAAGTCCTAATGCCCTAAGGGAGGTGCTGTAAGTAATTAATTAATTTCTTTCCTATGCATCTAGAAGGCACAGCTATATCCCATCCTTGAGAGAACTAAGAAAATATCCACCGAAGTGATTTCCTTAGGGCTAAAATTTTTTACAAAACCCTAGTTAAAACTGCAAAATGAACTGAAAAGATCATTCACAGACATAAATACAGCAAGATCTCAAATATTCCCACACTCAGTTCCTAAAATAAATGGCAGAAATATAACTGTAATAAGGTATAATACTTACACAGCTGTACCTGAGGAGCTAGAAGGAGGGAAGAGATAGTGACCCAAAAGGTCAGCAGAGCCCTGGCCACACCCACCCCATTAGGCCCAGAGCAGAGCTGCCCTCCAAGGCAGTTAAAGGGAAGATCAAATCCGCTATCACTCCAATACTCGCAGGTAAGAACAGTCCAGGGAGGGAGGGAGAAAGAAATGAGGGGAGGTAGGAGCCCTCCAGTTTGCATTCTCCATCCAAGTGACTACTAAGAGATCAAAGGCCTAGGATTCTAACCAGCTCCTCTCGCCCTTGTTTGTTGAAGTTCAGGACGTGCAGGCCCACTGTGATCTGAAGTCTTGGCGCCTGTGTGCACGTGCACCCATCCACAAACACTGGTGTGCCTGAATGTCCCACATGATTCATTCACAACAGGGACGGGAATGCCTCAGTCCCACATCACGAGTGTGGCTACTCAACACAGGAGAGGCTTGTTCATGCCCACGTGGTCGGGTGCACAGGGGGCTGGGACAGGCCATTTATGCAGTTGCAGGAAAAAAATCCCTAGAGCCAAAACCACAAAGCCAACTTCTGTTCAGCAAGACTGCCATTATCCAGCCTCTGAAAGAACAAAGAATAAGAAAATGTACTAGGCCACACCTTGAAAAGCCAGGAGGAACGGCATGCCAGAGCTTGACGGGAGCATCACAAAAGAGAACCTGAATCCCGTGCTGCCTAAACTGCCCCACCTCAGGGCTGGGTACTTTCCCTATGCCTCTGGCAGGGACTCTGAAAATCCCGCTCGCTCTGAGAGAACCACCCTAACAAAACCCTCATACACCATCCGGTTAAAGTAAGCATACATTCATCCGAAGCTTTGCCTTTCTACACACGTGTTTCACTGTATTTGGCCCTACCCCTCTCTCCATTTTTTCAGTCCGGAGAGACCTGGACCACGATTTCTCCCAGAATCTCACCACAAACCTCATGGGGCTGTGATAATGAGCCCTACTTACTGCTGACACTGACTCGCTTTGAGGAGAAATTCATGGAAGACCATGGTTTTAAATGGGAGCCCTTCTGAAAATGTCACAATACATCTTCAGATCAATAATGTATATTCAATATTAATATGTACAGAGAGCCACAGCATCAGCAAACCCAATCTGCCTATCTATAATAAAAAAAAAAAGTGGGAGGAAACTTACCAGAAGTCTCTGAGATAGTTATTAAAAACCATAGCCCTAATTGAAAAATAAAATTAAAAAAAAAAAGACCCATTTCCGAAAGTTCATGTTTAGAGTAACCCCAGACTGCTATCAACAGATACTGGAGCCCAATATATACCCCAGAGCATCATGTCTTGTGGTCTTGATTTCAAGCGTCACTTCATATTATATGTGGGAATTTGGTTTTCCTTCACTTTTAAACAAAAGCAGCACGTCATTATAAAACTATTTCAAAGTTGCTAAAACACTGAAGTTGTAGGAATCTCTTTTCCAGGGCCGAGCCCTACATTAGGATTAATGGGTTCCCCGTGTTCTTGGGGTCCCCACCGTATTTACCCCGCAAGGCTGCCAAGAGAAGACAGAACACCGCAGCACCAACAATCTTCTGGCCACAGGGGAAACTAGACACGAGTGCTCCTGAAGAGCAGGGACGCTGGCAACCAGGAGACACTCGGTTTGTAGATGACCCAACCATCTGACCCTGTGAACAGACAAAGACAATGAAAGACTCCGTACTGTACAAACATCTGTAAAAACATAAAACTTACGGCACTTACTCAAAGAAAGATAGGTATCAAGACGGCAGTCGGCAGATGGAAATGCAGTAGGTTCCTGACAGTGTGGAACACAGCTCTATTTTCTAGCAGCTGCTGACGCTCAGTTTAGATAATAACTAGTCCAGAGACGGGTTCTTAGGAAGAAAAGGAAGTGGGTGTCACTGACACTTCAGGGCTCGCGGGCTAGGCCCTGCCATCACAGCAGACCCCTGCAAGAGCTCCTAGGCACAAAACTGTCTGCAGGGCCGCAAGACCGCTCTTCTTTGTCGGGCTCAGCACTGGCTTTGGTGGAAAAGCAGCCACAAATAAAAAGGCATCTACTTTCCAAAGTTATGTGTTGGCACTAAGGAGGGGAGAAGTCAAACAAGTGGGGCCTTTGCGAACTCTGGGGGCCAGAGCAGCTGTATTAGAAATCATAACTGAGAACCACGGGAGACTCACTTCAAGATTATCCAGAATTTCCAAGGCAGAAAATCACTTTTGCATATAGCCCTCATGTCACAGAGAGAGAAATGGAAAAGCAGGAGGACAGACTGACATCTCCATGTCCCGGTGTAAGTTACTGACTGAGCCAGGACTGAACCCCAGGCCCTGGCTCCCCAGTTCCTAGACCTTTGATCTTTCTCTATACCACACTGACCCTAAGGGCTAAATACACTAATTCACGAAAATCCCACCCAGTACATGTAAATCCACCAACTGTGAAAGTCAATCATCCCAAGTACTGACCTTATTTCCAACAGCTATCACCGGGCTTGTTTATACCAATGTTACCTCCTTCAAAATAATATTTAAGGAGCAAAGCCACCCAGGCCGCATTATAGCCTGGGAAAGAAAGACCCTTGAGGCTCCTCCAAAAATCAATACTGCATCCAAACATGACTATTTTTAAAACAACTTATTCTACCCTGATCCCTATACAGCTGGTTAAAGAACAAAATGCTAAACTCTATTTATTAAGTGTAGTCCGCTTAATGCAAGTGAAAACCAAACTGTAGGATCCAGTTAGCTTAGGACCTGCATAGAGGCCTCCCTTAAACGGCACAAATGAAAATCAGTTTCCCATTCTTTGTAAAAGCAAAGAGGGACTCATGGACCCTTTTGGGGATGTAGAACTTGAAGAGAACTATCTAAACTCAGAGGAAGATTTAAAAGTTTATTTTGAGCCCTGGCTGGTGTGGCTCAGTGGATTGAGTGCTGGCCTGCGAATCAGAGGATCACCGGTTCGATTCCCAGTCAGGGCACATGCCTGGGTTGCAGGCCAGGTCCCCAGTAGGGGGCGCACGAGAGGCAACCACACATTGATGTTTCCCTCCCTCTCTTTCTCCCTCCTTTCCCCTCTGTCTAAAAATAAATAAAATCTTTTCTAAAAAAGATTATTTTGGGCTTCTTAATTGGTTTAATTTCTTTGAAGCTCCTCTCCCCCCCAAATCTTAAATCTATCTCTCAGTCTATAAAAGATGAAAGAAAAACTCTTAACTCCTCCCTGGCCAGGTGGCTCTGTTGGTTCGAGCGTCGCCCCGTAAACCAGAAGGGTGCAGGTTCAATCCCTGGTCAGGGCACGTACTTAGGTTGTGGTTCAACCCCTGGTTGAGGAAAGTATGAGAGGCAACCAATCAATGTCTCTCTCTCATACTGATGTTTCTTTCTCTGTCTCTTGGTCTCTTAAAATCAATAAACATATCCTCAGGTGAGGATTAAAAAAAAACAAAACAAAAGACGAAAAAAATACCTCTTAACTGCAAAACAGGTCATGGCACTCCAGCGCCTCATCCAGACCGACAAGGCTGAAGCGTCTTCTCAGCTGGCCGCCATCAAACCCACCACTAAAAAGTCAGGTTTCCAAATGCTCCTTGCTCTTTGTGAACAAAAAACTGAGGAGTTGTGCAGACCAAATGTAAGTGGTATTAAACTCAAACTTCCACTCCAAGATCAGGTTCAAGTCCACTTATAATGATGTCATGTATTATTTGCCACTAAACAAGCATGTTCTCCACAGAAATAAAAGCATCCAAGTAAGAAATTACATTTCAATTTAATGAAAAGATTCTCCTTTAAAATATCATCAACGATTCTGCCAACAAGGAGACACATTTGAAAATACGTATCAAATTTGTTCCCCAAAGTCAGCCATCCCCTATTTCTGTAGTGAAATGGCCCTACCGTGAAATATCACATCAATCCAGTCGCTAAAGTAAAAATCAGATGTTAAAATAAAGCATGTTAGTCATGAGCATCTGAGAGAAAGAAAAGAACAAGAAAACTGGAACTTTTCCCAGTGAGAGTTTTTCCTAAGGAAAAAACACCAAAATGGGAAACAATACTTTGACAGAAAACTGCTTCGTGGTAACCGCTCTCAGAATCACGTGGTCCATGATGATGAGACGTATTCCTAATGCGTGTGGCTCAGACTCAGGAAGACCCACTGCTCTCAGCGGAGTGGAAACAGCTGGCATGTGACCCACACCTGCATCCTCACCAGCACTAGCCCTTATCATCAGAGCTCAGGACTCACCGAACTTTTTCCTCCTAAAAGCTAACTAGAAAACTACTCATTCCAGGTTCTTTCTCATCACAACAATCCCCACTCCCCCACCCCTCCACCCCAATTACTTGTGTCTTTGGGATTTCCTGCTAAAACAAGTGCCGATTTTTATCTACAATATTCAAGAACAGCAGAAAATCACGTATCTCCTATCCTCCCCCTGCCCTACTCTGTGAGAGACGGCTCTCTGGATAGAGAAGAGAGGACTGGGAAGCCCACTGAGGCAGACAGTCACACGACACACGTTCAGTAATGACCCTTTATTTCTACCACTTATTAACACTGTTTAGGTCCTTCGCTGAAACTGACTGTTTTCCAGACTTGAAATCGGCATTACTGAGGACATTTCCTTGTGCTCTCATCCCACTTCCCATTCAAAACACCAAAAAGTCTTAGTCTTCATGAATTCACACGCAAAAAGATGATTTGAGAAATTTCTGCACACGTAAAAACAAGTGTTTTGAAACTGCACGTTCTGGAAAAAGAGGTTTGTGAGAAGTCGATGCCTACTCACCAAGTCATAAAACTCCTTGCCTGCCCTGCTCACAGCATCATTGTAATAATCTTTTTCACGCACAGAAGGCACGCCCAGACAGAGTTCACCATTCTGTTCAATGATTCTCTATTAGAGAAACACTGACGTGGGTGTAAACCGTCTGGGATGAAATCTCAACTGCATCAGAGTCTGACGGTCTGGGCAATGACATGATTCTTAGCGAACTATCAATCTCTTCTGGAGTTTCACAGAACGGAAAGTCAGGTAGGTTACTTACCTTGTGCAAAGGGAGCACAAGGAACGCACCTCCCCCACTCGCTTCTATGATTATGGCAACAAATCTGGGATTGACAGCGCAGAAGGAACTGTCCCAGGTCACTCGAGAAACCCGGATGTCATCATAACACTGGTCGTTTTTCACCGCTTGTCCAAATACATGCCGAAACTTGCTCTGTCGTACCACTCGCCTCATCGTGTCTGTAGAAGAACAAAATGATGTTAAAGTCATGCACCTAACCGAAAGTTTTACTTTTACAAATGAAAAGCTCAAGTAGAAAAAACCAGAATGGTATGGCATTTTTGTCTGCTCTCCTAAAAAGTAGCCAAATGGCAAATCCAAAATTCCTTTAGCAGCACATACCCGGAGAAAACTGAAAAATGCGTCAGGGAAAGAATTACAAAGAAATGAAAATTTCCTGATTCAAGGTCCAGAAACTGCTCACCAGTTTTAATTTCAGGAAAAAGATCAAGTCGGAAAATTAGCCTTTCACAATTGAGTGAGAACTGAAAAGATAATCACCTCCAGCCCTCCCCTTTTATAAATAAGAAAACTCCAAAGTTAAGTTATATGGTAGATTTGAAGCTCAAGAAACCCCCTCAAAAAAGTTATAATATTGTGGCTTTTTCCTCCATTTGCTAAGGTAATTTCTCAGGGTTTTTTGGTTTGTTTGTTTTGTTTTGTTGGTAGACCACTGAGAAGCTGGTTTTATTGGAAGAGGATCAATTCTGCACCCTGGGCATATGGAAGATGCTAGACTGAGGTTCGTAGAAGAAAAGTAATCTGCCCAAGGTCACTCAGCTGGTCAGAGCTGGATTCCAGAGACTGAGGTTTCCTGGTGTAACTTTTCAGTTTTAAGCATTTTCCCCCGACATCAGCACTCTGCTGTCTGAGAACTGCACCCACTCACAAGTGTTTCCACAAGACCAACTAGTGTAGTGGAGAATTCAAGAAATATTAAGCAAACACCCTTGTCTTCAAGAGCTTCCAACACAGGCACAATAATCAGAGCAACTCAGAACCAAACTCCTGGTGCTGAATGCGACCAGCAGTCTAAGGCAGCTGATAGGTTAAAAGCCAGGTCTCGGGAAAGAGTAGCAAGCCTGTAAGCGGAAAGGACGGTGATACACAGGAGGTATAGGACAGCAAGAGGTCAAGCAGTGGCATACTAGACCTATTAGACAGGAAGAAGCTGAAAGCAAGGTGCAGGGCTAAGTAAGCGCTGTGGCAATAAACCTGGCCAGGAGAGGCCCGGAACAACTGTGACAGTAGCAGTCGGACGGAGGATGCCCCCCAGGGAGGGGAAATAAAACCAGGATGGGTTTTCCCATCGGAGCTGGTCATTCACCTGGGGGCCGGGTGGTATTCCTGGGCTTACTCACCGGTCCTTTCAGACTCCAAATCCCACTGGGTTGTCCAACAGACACGTGCACTGAAAGCTCCTGCTTTAGGATCAGCAGGCCCCAGCTGGTAAGGCTTCCTAGACTGCATCCAACATCATTTTCCTACCCGCTATACTGTAGGACATTCTGTTCAAACAGGCTAGGATAGAAGGGGCCTGGAAAAAACTTAAGTGGAAATGGAGCATGTTCGAGCCTTGACAACTCAGCTGAAATCCAGTCACCCTGACCCCCATGCACAGAGGAGGGCTGGGACCTGCCCACTCACGCCAATGGGACACAGGGTAGGGTGCTGCTGACTCCATCCCTCCAATTCCCTTTCTCGTGCGTGGCTCTGGGCCCACTGCTAAATGCAGAGGGAGTGGGTTTATTTTTGCCAGAGCTTCTTTCTACCCTTCCAAGGAATGTGCAGAAGTCGCCTCTCTCCAAGCCCGGGGCATGTCACTGGGCTGAGGCACTGGACCCTGGGCAGGCAGTAGAGCACCCATGTTCCTCAGCCCAGCTGCTGCCTGACCTTTCCAGCTGACTACCAGAACCATATATTTAAACTACTGGGTAGAGGAGACAGCAAATAACTTGCTTCCACTTGGCCAGGGCCCTCATTTGTGAAACAGTGTGAATACTTCTCAAGCATGAAGAGATAAGAGAGCTTCCACGAGGTGTGAAAACCACAAGAAAAGCACAGCCATACAAAAGCCAATGTACAGCCAGCCGGTGTCAGGATCCATTTCCCGACACAACCATCTGTACCAGTTAGCGAAAGCTCAGATCCCCACCCGCACCTTCCAGCAAGTGTTCCAAAAGTAAGTTAACATAGAACGAAGAATTGCACCATATGTCAGACTTAATATCCTACATATATAAAAAGTTTACAAATTCAAAACATGAAAATTTCAATAGGAAATTACACAAAGGACAAGAAGAGGTAATTTACAAAAGAAATACAAATGGCATTTATCTCCACTCCTTCCTGAAAACCTAACAAAATGACAGTCAGATGGCAGGTATAAACACCGAAGGACAAGGGAAAGGACACTGGAAAGGGGCCTAATGTGACAACACAATCTTGGAAGATGGAAAGCGATCAAGTCTGCATAACTGACTTTAGTGCGAATGTTCCCCACTCAGCTGAGTACCTCAGGAGGAGAGGCTCGTAAAAGGATGCCAAGGCCCACTGGAAACCCCAGAGCACTCTGGGAAACTGTGTGTCTCTAAAGACAGGGATGGAGGGGAGGGGCTGCAGAGAAAACTGGCTGAATCCTAAGTCAGAAGCAGCTAAACACCCCAATCACCTCCTCCACTACTGCAAAATCAGAGGACTGCCCCGCACCTGCTCCAGCAGAAGCCAGACTGCGTGCTCTGAGCAGGATGACACACAGCACAGGTGGGCACAGGTATGAACAGGTGTCACACAACACTGTGGTTCTGTACACTGGAGCTTCCTGCCCCTTGTTCCTGGGGCTTCCAGAACCCTGGCTGCCAGGCCTAGACGCCAACTGCCCTACCTGGTAGATCAGAACTCACCTCTCACTGTGAGGTCTACCATTAGATAATCTAGATACCATCTAATCTCACCAACGATATAAACATTAATAAATATAAATAGGTGAGGTGCTTCAAATGTGTTCATCAAAAGATATTACACAAATCTGCTGGCTGACTTATATACTAAAATACTTTTAAAAGTCATTTCTATATTACACGTACTGACAACTTACTTTCATTGTACCTACATGGAGTCAGAATGATTTGCTACAAGCATGGATTAGACTGTTAGCTGCAGAACAGAAACAGTGAGAAAAGTCAGTGCTTCCCCAGTGCTGTGCTGAGCCAGGCATGTCCAAGTGAAGCTCGACAGGCAGCGTGAGCCCATTCACGTCCAAGGTTGAACCTGATCTGGGCTGGCTATGCATGTGGCACCTGCTTTTGCTGCACGCGACAGAGAAAAGCAATTAAGAGGGCAGGCTCCGAAGTCTGACAGCCTTGTGCGTGAGCAGTGCAGCTGTACCATGTACTTCCTGGACGCGGCTCAGTAGGGCAAGTCAATGAATCTCCCCAAGTGTCAGATTCTCCATCTGAAAATGGGTGCAGTACGTATAAAGTCGAAGTGATCATTAAACAAGCACTTGGTGATGGGAGTGTAGCAGGAGATTAAAATGCTGAAGCGCCTCGTATGGTTAGAGGTACATATCTAATCATTCAATAAATGTCAGCTAGAAGGTAATCCAGATTCATATCCTAGCTTTGTCATTTATTAGTAAATTACTTAACCTTTGAGCCTCAGTTTCCTGATCTATAAAATGACGGGAATGACACCTATAATATTAGAACTAAAAACATCAGACAAAACCCAGGTCCAGGTGGCTCCACCACTGAAGTCTATCAAACATTTAAAGAATGGCAATGCTTCACAAATTCTTCCCAAGAATAGTAAAAGGAGGAGACACTTCCATATTAACTTTATGAGACTAGTATTAATCTGATACCAAAATCAGACGAAGACATGACCAAAAAATACCTGGACAAATCTCTCTTATGTATATAGATGCAGAAATCCTCAACAAAACACTAGCAGACCAAATGTAGCAACATATAAAATACATTATTATACAACAAGACCAAGGGGGACTTATCCCAGGAATGCAAGGTTGGTTCAACATCTGAAAATCAATGTAACATATATCAATAGAATTCAAAAACACAGGTCACATGAACACCTCACACAGAAAAGCGTTTGACAAAATCCAACATTCTTGCACGATAAAATCACTCAACAAGCTAGAAGGAAACTTCCTCAAATTGATTTTTTAAAAACATCAATTGGCCCTGGCTAGTGTGGCTCAGTGGAATGAGCACCGGCCCACGAATCAAAGGGCCACTGGTTCCATTCCCAGTCAGGGCACATGCCTGGGTTGTGGGCCAGGTCTCCAGTAGGTAGCACTCGAGAGGCAATGACACACTGATGTTTCCCTCTCTCTCCCTTCCGCTCTGTCTAAAAATAAGTAAATAAATTTTTTTTAAAAATCAATGGTACTTTTGTACATTCATAACAAATACTCTAAAAATGAAATTAAGAAAACAATTACATTCAGATTATCATCAAAAATAATAAAATACCCAGGAATAAACCTAATCAAGAAGGTAAAAGACTTATATACAGGCACATCTCATTTTATTATGCTTGGCTTGACATCGCTACACAGATATTGCATTCTTTAAAAATTAAAGGGAAGACCCTCTCCAGCAAAAAGATTACAACTTGCTTTATTGCAATACTTGCTTTATTGCAGTGGTCTCGAACTGAACCCACAGTATCTCTGAGGTATGCCTGTACTAAAAAACTACAAAACACTGCTGAGAGAAACTAAAGAAGACACAATTAAATGTAAAGACATCTTGTGTTCATGGATCAGAAGACTTAACATTAAAATGGCAATACTCAAATTGAGCTACAGATACCATTCAATCCCTATCAGAATCCCAACTAACTTCTTCGTGAAAACTGACAAATTGATTCTATTGGGTTGGTCAAAAAGTCCATTTAGTTTTTTCTGTAAAATAAAAGACACATTTTTCATTTTCACCAATAACTTTATTGATTTGGATATTGTGAGTATGTTGGCTATCTCCTGCTATTGGTTTCTAGTGGTAGAGGCCAGGGGTGCTGCTAAACATCTTATAATGCATAAGACAGCCCCACAGCAAAGAATTATTTGGCCAAAATGTCAGTAGTACCAAAAAACTTCGCAAACCATTTTTGACATGTTCTATCAGTCACAGCACCTTCTCTATACACTGCACAAATCTTTTTTGCATTTCAGTTGCATTTTTATCTTTCTTGAATTAATAAAACACAATATGCTGAAAATATGGCATATTTTCTTCCATCTTCAATATTAAAATAGCTGCACAAAAGTTCACCAATTCTGGTAAGTTTTTTAAATGCATGCTGATATGCCAGCTGTCACAATACAATCTAACAAAATTGTTCCGAATGAAGTTAAAGACAACTAAGTACTACTAGAGCTATCATATGGAACAAACTAAATGAACTTTTTGGCCAACCCAATAAAATTCATATGAATTGCTAGGGACCCAAAAGTAGCCAAAACAACCTTGAAAGAGAAGAACAAATTAGGATTGGAATATTATTTGGTAATTAGGAAGATTCAAACTTCCTGATTATAAACTTACTACAAAGCAGTGGAAATCAAGACAGTGAGGTATTAGAATAAGGACGGACGCAGAGATCAATGGAAGAGAACTGAAATAAATGCAGAAATAAGTTCACATCTCTTTAGTCTTAAGTGATTTTCAACAAGGTACCAAAACCATTCAATGGGGAAAGAATAATTTTTCCAACAAATAGTACTGGGATCACTGGACAGCCACATGCAGAAGAAGTTGGATCCTGACCTCACACCATAGAAAATAATTAACTCAAAACGCACCAGAGACATAGCTACTAAGAGCTGTAAAAACCATAAAGCTCTCAGAAGCACACATAGGAGTAAATCTTCATGACCTTGGATCTGGCAGAGGATTCTTAGATAAGACAGCAAAAGCACAAGCAACAAAATAAACGGTAAATAAACTGGACTTCATCAAAATTTAAAACTTTTGTGCTTTAAAAGACACCATCTAAAGACACAGAATGTGAAAAAGTTTTGCAAATCATATATTAGATAAGGCACTTGTATCTACAATATATAAAGAATTCCTAAAACTCAATAATGAAAGACAAACAATCCAATTTAAAAATGGACAAAGAACTTGAACTTTTTCCAGAGAAGCTATACAAATGTCCAATAAGCACATGAAAAGATACTGACATGAAGTACTAATACTAATACATGCTACAACTTGGATAACCTTGAAACTATTGCACAAAGGGAAAGAAGCCAGTCACAAAAGTCTACACATTATAATTATATTGATATGAAAATCCAGAACAGGCCAATCTGCCAAGAAAGTACTCATAAATTAGTGATTGCTCGGGAGGGGCGTGGCACAGGGGGATAGAAGGTGATGGCTAAGGTGTCCACGGTTTCTTTTTGAAGTGATGAAAACGTTCTAAAATTGACTGTAATGGTAGTTGCACATATTTGCAGGTATACTAAAAAGACACTGAACTGTATACTTTAAATGGGTAAACTGTATGGCATGTGAATTATATCTCAATAAAGATGGTTCTTTTCTAATCTGCAAAGTGCCCAGCACAGACTCTGATCAATGTTAGCAATTATTATTTAAGAGCCTACTAACAGGTTTCTCTACCCAAGGAGGGGAAAAACAAGTAAATTCTCTCCTGATGATGGGCGCAGAGAGTAATTGTCACACAAGAGAACCAGCATCACTTTTCAAGGACCCTTCGCAAACTTTTTGTTCTCACCTCAGCGTGGTGTGCATTTACTGAAATGTCTCCTCTCACAAAGGAGACAACGGTAACTAGCTCACACAGAAAAACTCCCCTCTTCTCGAGACAGCTGCCAAAATGATATTCGTGTTTCACCAATTTTCTACACGTTTAGTTCTAAATTGCTAAATTGCAATGTCATACTATCAAACTTAGTTCTTTTATTAAAATAAAGATCTTGTTCTAAATTACACACCTGAAGCATCTCCCCAAATGAAAGCATTTTACCAATTAATTTCTCAATTATACTAAAAAGAATAAACAGAAAAAAACCCTTAGAAAATACTAGGTACAATTTTAAATGTCTTATCAGACAGAGTTCACCTTTGGAGAACTTGCCTACTCATTACGTCTGTCAAGTACAAATCCCTAAAACTGCACGGGACCTTTCCTTGCGATTGGAGAATGACAACAGTACTAAAGAAGGAGATGATGCAGCCACAAGTCATTTATTAAGCGAATCTGAAGAATGTTTACAAATGTCAAACCAAACTGACTTTAGACAGGACAAAATGCAATGTGGTTTTTGAGTTCCACAAAATGTAGGAGTTACAAACTTTATCTTAGGCCTTATACATGCAATGTATCATTCTACCCATATTTTCAGTAAGACTGGGACTATTCTAGAATGGTTTTCACTATGATAAAAACTGGTATGTCTTTGAAAGACAACGTGAAGACAGGTAGAGAGTATGGGGTCAACTATGAGATGCGCTCTCTGGAATCTGGCTGAAACCTCTATTTTAGAAACATGGACAGTCGTCTCCCCAGCCCAATTTTCCAGGGGACACTGAAGGACAAAGAAAGAGGATTAAGAGTTAGGTCTTGATTGTCGAGCAACTACCATAATAAATTTTTTCTTTCATTTTACCTTTTCCATAGTCACCATGCTGTGCGCTACATCCTCAGGGCTGACTGATCTTGTAATGCTAAGTCTGTCATTTTGACCATCACTACCCATTTCACCCACCTCCACTCACCTGACCCGTTTCTATGAGTTCTGGTTTTTGTTTAATTTTTAGAGCCAATATGTGAGTGATACATACAGTACTTGTCTGTGTGTGTCTGACACATTTCACTTGGCATAATGCCCTCAACATCCATCCCTGTGGTCACAAATGGCAGGACTTTCATCTTTTTATGGCTGAGTAATATTCCACTGTATTATTTTATATAGCTCTCATATTTTCTTTATCTCTTCATTTGTCGATGGACACTTAGGTTGTGTCCTTGTCTTAGCTGTATGGTAAATAATGCTGCAATGAACATGCAGGTGCAGGTCACTTTTCAAGACAGTGATTTCATTTTGTTCGGATAAAAATCCAGAAGTAGAATTGCTGGGTCATATGGTAGTTCTATTTTTAATTTTTCTGAGAAACTTTCATACTATTTTTCCATATTAACTACATCAAATTACATTCCTACATAAATTTCTAATCAGTAGATTATATACTTCTGTTTTTGGCTTCAATAAAGAAAATATAAAGCTGACTACCCACATTCACAATACTTAATAGCTCCTCTATAGAAAGAAAAAAGACTATTAAAATTTTCTTTACACCAAGAACTAAGCGTAGAAAACGGTCGGCCTCTATGGTTTAAGGACTCACTTGTAAGTGTCAGAGGAAAGTTTGCTAGAAACCACTCTCCGGATAAAATACGCACATCCACCTGATAATCCTCAACCGCTAGGAGACTGTAAAGGCATGTTTCTTATGGCGCTGCCAAGTCAAGTTACACATAGAAAACTTACTTCTCAGGCCATACATCAGAAATGTGTTGGGTGTGAGGAGGAAAAATGTATATATACAACAGGGTGTTTATATTGTAATGGCACCAAATACAATACACTCAAACTACCTGAGTAAATGTTACTGCATTTTCTCTGTCTACTTCCATCAATCTCATAGAAAATGACCACAATTTTGACATTTCCTTGTTTACTGAGAAGTTATCTGTTTAAAGATCCCAGCAGATGTACTTCTACGGTTCATATGAAAGGCAACACATCCTGCTAGGAACACATACAGGAAAATCCCTAGTAGTAGCAAAATCCTGCTCAGCACATTTGCTGCGACCATTCCAGAGCATCAATTACTCCAGTGCTCACTGGGCTGAAAACGTTCCCTGGCCAAGACCACAGAAAGACTCCAGGACATCCCAAGGGGAAAGAAAATGTTCCCTCTAAGTTGCTATTTGATGGCAGGCACTTTTTAATGTGCAAGAGATTTGGGTGAGTTCTTTAAAAGAAAAGGGCAAGTAAAATAACAAACGAGGCAACAAATGTCCTAAACTCAGCTAGGACATTTAAATGGCAACCCGTCAAGTAAAAACTTCCTTTAACAAGGTAGAAATGTAATATGTAAGCCTACACGCACCATACATTCACAAATGAGCAGATGCTCAAAGCAAATACGGGAGGCACTATGATTAAATCAAAATTCAACATTCGTCATTTCTGGATATGAGTTGGCTGAATTTTTTTGAATTTTCTTAAAATCTACCAGTGACTCGAAGAGTTCACCTTAAGAAATCATTTTCACTGCCTCCATTTTCTTAATTAACATATTCATGAGACATTCCAAGGGGAAAAAAAATCCCTAATGTACCTACTTTAATAGAAGTTACTTTAAAAAGGAAGAAAAAAGAGCCTTGACCAGTTGGGTAGAGCATCATCCTGATACTCCAAGGTTGCAGGTTCGATCCCCAGTCAGTACACGTGCAAGAAGCAACCAATGAATGCATAAATATGTGGGACAACAAATTGATTATCTCTTGAATCAATCAATAAAAATCTTTTTTTTTAAAGAAGGAAGAAAAGAGAGCACAATGCAATATTTGGTATAAAACATAGCAGGGCCCTGACCAGCATGGCTTGGTTGGTTGAGCATCATCCCACAAAACAGAATGCTGCCGGTTAGATGCCCGGTCAGGGCGCAGGCCTGGGCTGTGGCCGGGTCCCGGTTGGGGAGCGTGCGACCAATCGATGTTTCTCTCACACATCAATGTTTCTCTTCCTTTCTTTCTCCCTCTCCTCTCTAAAAATAAATGAATGAAGTATTTTTTAAAAAAACAACAGAAAAGTCAGACACACAACAGACCTCATACACAGCAGCTATGGCTGAAAAGGATTTGTACTCCGCACTGATGACATTGAGGTGTTACGAGGAAAATGATTTTTTCTAGAAAAACCGCTGACCACTTAAGACAACTGACTGAAAGTACTGAATGGCCTTAGTGTCGGTTCCATTTATCATGACACCAAGGATGGTAAAAATAAGGGGTGGGGGAGAAACAAGTTTAGAAACAAGAATAAAGGGGGAAAAATCATAGCCTTCTAAATAGTAATACCCCATTATTCATCCAAGTAATAGGTAAGATGTCAATAATGAGGCATACCAATTATAAATGCACTTTGTTTCAACTTCATAACCCAATACTATTTTTTAAATGTGTCTAGGAACAAAAGGACAAGAAAATGCAGGAGCTACCAAAGAGCATCCAAGCTCAGTCCTCCCAGAAGCCTGGAGTAAAAAGGGTTCCAAAACGCATCAAGACCCTTCATTTTCAGCCCAGAGACATTATGTGACTTGCCCAAAGATAAAGGACATCTGAGAGAGACATAAAAAGGACATCTGAGAGAGACACACCATGACCTCGAACCACAAAGTAGTGGGCAGTTCAACTCCCCACCCCCTGAACTTTCACAGCTTGTCATGACCGACTCCCAGTCACACGTACCCTTTGGCTTTCCCACGTCAGCCCGGAGAGCCATTCAGAGCTTGTTCACGGGCGTGCTGCCTTAGCTCAATTCCACACTTGGCCTGTTTGTGCAGTTTTTAAATATGAAATTGCATTTTGCTCACTTTGTAAACATGACTCAACATGGAAAACCCAAAATGCAGAAGCGAGCTGTATGCATTCAAATATCCCAAGCCAGACAACAGAGGCACTGGGCACGCCAGTCTTCGCTTCCAACCGGAAACCTCTAGGCTGTGTAGCCGAGGCCTACGTGCTCGACTGTCCAAACGACAGCATGAAAGGACATGCAGAAAATTCTGGAAGTTACATATATGCGTGGCAATGACAGTTTCTAAAAGGCAAGACACAATGAGGAGGTTTATAAAGCTTTCTAAGAAGAGAACTCCAACTTTTACTTTTTACAATTTTGTACTCATTTTAGGAATTTGTCACAAAGAAAAGTTGGGGACCAACGAACATCAGCATAAATGCTGACTGATGATTTATAGTAGAATATGAAAGCTGTGAAAATAACAGCTAAAAATGAAGTCTTACAAGAAATGAAATGAGATATATACATAAATCCCATCACAATAAACACTTTAAATAGCTCACATTTTATGTCAAGTGTATCTCAATAAAGCTGACATTTTAAAAAAATGAAATGAGCACATGATCAGCAAAACAGCAACATAAACATCCTAAATACAAAAATAGAAATCTTCACATTAACTCTCATATTTGTATGAGAGACCCTTTATCACTAAAACATGCCCTAATGGGGACTGTAACACACTTATAATAAATATGACATTACAGAAATTTTGCAGTTATTAAAACATGAGATTATAAGGTTTCAGAGGTCACCTCTTGCTCTTCAATATCAGAAATACATATTTTTACTTCACTATCAAAATAAGAACACAATTTCCCCAAGATAATGTACAAGGATGATGTGTTTACTATCCCCCATCTCTCCCAATTTTCTGCTTGTCACCAGCACCTTTATAAACACAACGACCTCCACTCATCCCTGGAGCTTTGAAGAGGACTGGAGAAGCCTCCAGCGGAGACAGGCAGGCACTGTCCGCCCAGAGCGCCCTGTGGAACTGCAGAAATTCATCTGAGGCCACAGTCATCTCCCTGAAGTGCCCCACAGGAGACTGGACTCAGAAACTGAACTCTCTGCCTCTCTCTTCAAAGAGCCCAATTAATCCCAGGAGTTCTCATACCAAATGCAGAACGTTTACAGACATGGCTGACACTGCAATCTCACTTAAAAATTAATGATGAATGTGTTTCAAAATCCTCCCTATCCTGATGATCCACTTTTCTCATCAACAACTGGTAAAAAGCACCCGGTGTATGACCAATCTTGCTAAGTCTGCTTTCACGACTTGGTCAGATGGAGTTTCTCTTGGAATAAAATTCTAATAATTCTTTGGCAATAGTCTTATACCAGGATATGAAATCACTGGACTCCAAGATCTTTTTGATGCCGCTGTTTTGAGGCATTTTTATGAAGATGCTCATAGGCTGGTCACAGGCAAAACTAACAAAGTCAAAATGCAAAGTAATCACCTTCGACTGAAGAATTTCAGTCTTGTCCTGACCAGTGCGGCTCAGCTGGTTGGGCGTCGCCCCCCAAAGCAAAAGGTTGCCGGTGGTTTGATTCCCAGGGGTCAGGGTACATGCCCAAGTTGTGGGTTCAGTCCCCAGCTGGGGCGTGTACGGTGGCAACCAATGGATGTTTCTGTCCTTCTCCTTCTCCCTCCCTTCCCCTCTCTCTAAAAATAAATAATAAATAAAATCTTTTTAAAACTTTTCACTCTTCCCTTTATACTATGGGCAAACAATGACTAAATACATACATACTCTCGACAATGTTTCAAGGGAATGGTAAGGCACCGCAAGGAACCTCTGGCCTGGATGTCAGACACAAGCTACCCTCACACACAGTCACTGACCCACGGCATCATTTTGGTTCCAGGTTCTTGGTTTCTTCTCTACAATGGGAGAACTAAAGCATAAGTGGTTTCTAAAGCCTACAGATCTATAGGAAATGGTCCTTTCACTGGGCTCCAGTCCATATCCCCCAATAAAACACGCTATTCACTGAGAACCGAGTTTTGAATTAGATACCAGCACCTACAGGGCTATACATGTAACATGTACACTCATCTGTGAGTGATGAATAGGTCTTTAATCTCAATCATGCATCCTTCATTTACTCAACATTCCATTATTTATCGAGCTTGGTCCACGTACCTGGCGTTGTGCTATGCACTGAAGACACAATGGTGAGCCAGCAGACCCGGCCCTAACTCTCACAGAGCGTACAGTCTACTGAAGGAGACACACCGTAATCAAATTCCCACCCAAACACTGACGTGCGGCTGGGACAGACCCTGGGACAATGAAGTACACGGGGAATGTATCGATAACCGGGGCAAAGAACCACTACTTTGTATCAGCACCCAAGAGTCTTCTCTTTACAAGTATGATGCCTAAAAAGAGTAAAAACTGAGGAAAAAAATATTTAAATGCTTATTGTACCTTTTCAGATCAACAACTAGATCTGTGGCTTTAAAATTAAGAAACTTTGCCAAGAAAGATTCCTGAAATCTGAAGGCAAATACACTGAACGTGATATTTGAAAATGAAACTAACACTATTCAAAATAAAAATCTCCCGATGTTTCCAGAATTTTCAGACATCCTACAGAAACAGGAAAGTGCACCTCTTAAAAATCTTACTGCAACTTAGGACAAATCATTTTGTCTGATCCTTTTCGGTCAAAGTACAAACTATTTCCTCATCAGGACACCTGTCTTCTAAAGGAGGAAAAGAAATAAACACAGAATATCAGTATCCACAAGAAACTGTAACAACGTAACTCACTGGGGAAAATGTGGTTACACCAAATAAACACGTTCTGTGATCTCTAAAAACTGCCAGAAATAATACACACACACACACACTCAATTTTTTGTGTGATCACTTATCACAACATCAATCACTAAACAATTTAAACCAAAGCCTGTCATTTCTGAAAGATTAACATATCGCACAAATGCACTCCTAAATGATGAGACCATCCAGCAACTGAAATGGGGCACAGTTCGCCGTATTTTAACTTACTCAGTTGCTGTCAATTTCTCAAGTGAAAATCAAACCAGACACAGTGACTCCTTGGAGCCCCAGGAGCCACGCCAGTGCCCTGAGACCTACCCTCTGACTCCTCTGGAGCGGGCCCTAGGACCCCCATCAGGACAAACCACCAAGTGGGACAATGGCACGTACCGTCAGTCAAAGCACTAAAAGATGAGAAACCAGAGACAGTAAGGGGAAACCCTGCCACTGCACGGCTACCTTAACGTTAAATCCTCATCCTGATACAAACTATGGTCCTTCCCACAACTGGTTTGACAAAAACTCTTAAGATGAAAACATGCTTCCAGATGAAAACATGGCTTCACTGGTTCTCTCTGAAGGCAAAGTCGCTACCTGGACTACTAAACAAAGCCCTAAGAACTCCACGCTACCAATAGTCTCAATTTATTTAATAAGTCAGTTAAGTAAATTTGCAATAAAGCATCAAAATGTAATGTCACTCTATTTTTCATCAGAATTCATGCTTGCAAATAACCAAAATGCCAAGATTTGCTTCGCAAATAAAATGTTTCAAGAAATGTATATACACACTTTACTAACATTTATTTATAATGAAAATTGTTAGGTTAACTTTTCATATGGTAATTTAATACAGCAAACGTTTACAATTAGCAGTCCTACACCATAGAAAACTTCATCTCTATTCCTTCCATCTTCTAGGAAAATGGGAAACTGACAACCCCCATCACAAGTGTATCATGTAAAACTGAAATTCAATTATTCAACTAACATTCACGGAGCACCGACTGTGTGCCAGGCAGTGTGCCGGGAAAGGGAAGCACAGAAAATGTAAGATGTTCTCTTCCTTTCAGGAAACAGTGCTCATTTTCACAAACTAGAAAATAATAACTCCATACTTATATTTATTTTTTAATTTCAACTCATAGAACTCAAAGTGTAATTAGTATTAGCATAGAAATCATTAACAGTAGGGACACCTACAAATTACACTTGCATATTCCATGTCTAAACTATCTTTACATTTGACTCAAATATACTGTATAAATGTACACTCTATCACGGTGACTTTGCACAGTCTGGGCCCCCCCACCTGTCTGATACTACTCTTCCCCATCACACCTGTTTCGAGTCGCTGTGGTGCTACTGCACACACCCACAGGCAGGGGCTCACTGTTAATTTCCCATAAATACCGACTCTCCAATGGCCAGTCCCCTCGCCTCCCAGAGCTCAGTCCCCACACAGAATTCAGCACAAAGAGTTATATACTTGAGGGTTAGCAGAAGTTTGTATTCTGTTTTTTTAACTCTTGCACATTTTTAAAGTAAATCAAAACATTAAGCTTGTCATGAACACGTTGTGAAGACCTTTCTCTTAATCGCACCAGAAAAATCGGGTCCCTAATCCTTATTCCACTCAGCATCATAAAGTGTTTGAATGAGCAGAGTTCTTGGAAACCAGGTAGCCCAAACTCTGCAAAAGGGCAATAACAAAAAGAAGGGGTCAATTATTTCCCATTGTTTGCAGAAGAAGGGCCTTTTTGGTAAGAGTTTATAAAGAACTAGAAATACAGATGGACATCAGCACCTAGCTCTGGCCAGTCAGTACCAGCTACCTCAAATACAACCATTAGCTTGTCCTGATCCACTTCTCAAGGGTCATAGAAACCGAGCCACTTTGCTAAAACCTAAGACCCTTTCCAGCTTTGATTCCTAAATGGCAAGAGGGGAAAAAAAAGGATCATGAATATTTGGGGGAGGAGGGGAATGTAACAGAGTCACCGTTTTAGAGGTAACAGGAAGAACCGCTCAAAACAGGGAGGGCTTCTTCCTAATTTCAGCTATCTGCGGTGGCCTCTTTACACGGGCTCTGCCTGACCCCACAGGCCTCTGCTCAGCTCTCCCCTTGAAACCGTATTATACTGACTGAATGCCAAAATTTCATTGAGACAATCTGCTTATCAATAAGGAGCCTCCTTTTTATTTTATTTTTTAAAGATTTTATTTATTTATTTTCAGAGAGAGGGGAAGGGAAGGAGAAAGACAGAGAGAGAAACATCAGTGTGTGGTTGCCTTTCACGCACCCCCTACTGGGGACCTGGCCCTCAACCCAGCCATGTGCCCTGCCTGGGAATCGAACCACGACCCCTAGGTTCGCAGGCCCGCGCTCAATCCACTGAGCCACAGCAGCCAGGGCAAGGAGCCTTCTTTTTAAAAATATTAATACTGTACCTCTCCAAGGGTTACGGAACGTGAATGAAACAGGATAACATAAGTAAGGCCCACAGTCATCCTAACACTGAACAACAGTGATGGTCTAGTAGTGACTGTGACCATCCAGGAACACGTTCCTGGAGATAAATCTGAGCCATTGGCTTTGCTACTTCTATTTAAAGGAGATCAGACTAACCAGGGGAGTGGAGGCTGCAAATTAAGAGAGAAGATGAAGAACTTGGAGGACCGCTGTGGCACGAGGCTGCTGGATGTCACACAGCCTGGAACAGGCACCTAGGGTGTGGGTCCTTACTGCTGTTTCAGACTCCCAAGATCCAGAATTCCATTATCACCACTAACAGTTTCAAAAGCTGTGCTGTGAATTACACAGGTTTCTTCATTCTTCGGTCGAGGCTGAGAACTTCCCCACCACTTGTAATACTGAATCTACACCAAAAAATGCTATCTGCGTTCCAAATAACTGAGTTACTCTTTGGAACCTAACCCAGTCGTGGGTTGGGGACTGAATCCACACATTGCCTCAAAACAGAAACTACATCCGAGTTCTCCAACCACTCACGTTTAGAAAACCGCGTGTTCCACAACTACCCTTCGTCGGTAAGATGCCTCACTTGTTCCACCTGACAACGTGACTCGGCCCAGGGCACCCAAGATATCTCTACACTGTACGAGATCAAACTGGAAATCTTGGGGTTAAAAAAAAACCCACAAAACTTCCAATTTATCTTCTATAGTAGCACTGTAAAGCAACAGTAGCCCACATAAGAGACAGAGCTTAGGGAAAATTACTCTATTTCTAAAACAGACAACATGCATCTTATTAAATATCACCCCTAAAGAGCTGTGGCCAGCATGCGTTGGCTCAGGCCGCTCGCTTGCTTGCCAAGAAAAACCAGGATGACAATGTTAAACTAAAGGCACTACTAACCACAAAATTAATTTACCACCTAGCTTGTAAAGTGACTAGTCTCCTAATAAAGCCTCCTGCTTAATGGAGATGACGGCTCAAGTGTATACGTGTTTCCCGGTCACCACTCAGACAGCATTTGAGTTTTTTATTAATAAATCAGCCCTGATTCTTTAAGTTCCTAAGAATGAAAGGAATTAGAATCTTTAACTAGAAAAGAATGCTTGACCATTATGAAAAGGAATTTAAGTGTCTTTCATGTGAAGTAAGCAAATAATGGTGATTAAACATTGGTCTTAAGGAGGGGGTGCCTATGAACTTTGTCAAGAACCCCTCCAATGTCAGCAGAAAATACACCCCCAAAGGCTTCACCCCTCCAACACTCCCTTGCCCATGCATGCCGCGGCCTTTCACGAAACTGAAAAAGCACAGCCCTATCCACTCGGGAGGAAGGCCTCAGCAGGTGTCAGCACGTGTGGGCACACATCTGCCTCCACAGTGAGTCAGAAAGGCCCCTCCCCCAAAGTGCCTAGATTCCCAGTCTGCCTGCGGGCCCACAAGGACAGAATGGCCCCACTGTGAGGCAACGGTCAGCTTCTGCTACCCCTAAGGGGTCTGCATTTTACCTACTACAATCTGTGTGGTTTAGTATTGGACATGTTGTTCCCATCAGACTTAGTGTTTGCAAATGTAAACGGCCTCATCGTGCCAATTACTCTGGGAAGACACACTGTAGCGGCTTCTTCACAATATTAACCGGTCTTTGAAACATGTGAGATAAATCCTTACAACCATTAACAGGTTATAAGGTTGAAGAAATAAAAATGGATAAATAAAACACTGTCCAAGAACTTTATATTAGAACTAGAAAATCAAGTCTACCAAAGGCTTATGCAACAGATTCCAAGTACTTAAGTTTCCCCCAAAATGCATCTAAAAAACCTTCTGAAAATCTGGACCAAGCTTAGTAGTTTAATACATGTGCAATCTGAAAAGGTGAGAGCAAAAACACTGTGATAAGGAACTGAAGAGAGAAACTGCGAGTAGGCTCACTCTAGGTCTGGCACAAGACCGTGGTGGGAGGTCAAGAGGGAACTCCTGCATGAGATCAAGGACTAAATATCAGGTTCACACTGTAAAAAAAAGAGGGTTTAAATCCACACTATACTATAAACCCGCCCTACCAACTATGAGAACAAATTCATACTTCTCATGGAAACAGGTGGAGGGAGGCTGGGGGAGAAGGGAAGGGACAGTTACGTTCCTGAAGGCAGGCAAGTCTCTGAAGCTCCTGTGACCACACTTCCCTCATCTGTAAGGTCAGGGAGGTACTTCCCACCCTGGCTGTGATTCAGGGTCACAAGCGAGCTGGAGCCCAGGCAGCTGTATTTATAAAGGTCTATAGCTGATCCTCACAGACCTTCAAGAACGAGAGAACCTCTGGGCCCGAGAAGTAAATCTCCCAAATCCCCCTAAAATGGTATATTTTTTACAAGGTGCTTCAGACACTGGTACTAAAATATAATCCATTATTCATAATGTTTTTTAAATGTAGACAAATGCATGACCAAAGGGGAAAAATAAATATGCAGTACAGTGAGGTTAGTCCCTTCTTCATACAAAATACAAGCCTCCTGCTCCCACTTATATTCCAGTTTCTCTTTCTCTGACCTGTGCACTGATCTGATTTAATGTCTCTTGACTGTGGCAAACAGAAGGACCGGCTTTTGTTATTAATGTAAGATTCAAACAGCAGGCCTAATTTAACACCCCAGGAGACCACTGTGGCTCTTTTCCCACACAGAAAGTCACACTGTCACAGTGCTGCCACTCACATTATGGCCAGATGAGCATCGCACACGCCGCAGGTCAATCTTCCAAACCCTAACATGCATCATTTGCCAGGAACTAACCCTTGTTCCTTAACAGATAAATAAACAGACAGACTGAACGCAAGAATAAGGACTGACAGAGGGAAGCTTGCCTGTACAGACATCTCCAATTCAGAGAGATGGCAACCCACTACTTCATTTCTACCACCTTCCTATCCTAAAATTAGACACTTCTTTTTCCCTCTTCAGTGACTCTTGGATTCAAAGTCTAAAACACAGAGGCGGGAGTGGGAAGCCATACGCAAATAGCTTAGCATCAGAAATGAAACCTACTCTACTAGATTCTCCGCAGGTCCATTCATTAACAGACATGCAAGAGGGAAGGGCCAGGGAACGCAAATCTATCCCATGCTACTCCTTATTAGGCACTTTACGTATTTCTTCTCATTTAACATTGACAATAACCAGCCAGGCAGTCATTAGCATTGCCTTCCGACAGAACAGGGAACTGAGGCTTGGGAGGTGAGGTATTGGCAAAGTCACAGTTAACTAAGAAATGGAGTCAAGGGTGAAGTCCAGCTCAGTCTGGCCCTGAAGGCCTGCGCCCTTCATTGCCTCTGATTTCCTAAACACAAAACCCTCTTACAGCAAGAAATGGTACAAGGTATTTTGCTTCTCTTCTTTCCTACCTTGCCACCACCCAGCCACTTCAATGAACCCACAGCAGAAAATGTACCCCAAATGGCCAACAAGTTTCTTCTAATTCTCAGGAAGAAGTTAAGTATTTTTCATTAAAGTAGTAAAAGTGAACATAACAACACAAAATATAACCAGACTACTCCTTGAGTTAGATCAGGGTGTCAAGCTCATTTTCACCGGGGGCCACATCAGCCTGGCAGTTGGTTGCCTTCAAAGGGCCAAAATCATTTTGGGACTGTATAAATGTAACTACTCCTTAACTGTTAGGGAGTTGAAATTACATTTGGCCCTTTGAAGGCAACCTCCAGGCTGATGTGGCCCCCGGTGAAAATGAGTTTGACACCCCTGAGTTAGATGCTCTGAAAGAAGCAAGAGAACACCCACAAAAGAAGGAAAGGAAGAAAGAATGTGTCCTTACGACCTAGTTCATACTCTTTATGAGGCCTGCACAGGAATAGTGCCTGTACTGGCGCCTTGATACCACCAGAGCTGGCCTGCTGCATTTGCGATGGCTAAATGTACCAAATTCAAAGTGCTTCCTGGCCACCTGCCCTACTAAGACTGTGGGCCAGTCATTACTGTTCATTAGAGGGAAGAACCTGGACGACAATGCTCTGCCCTCAGGAAAACGTTTCAAAGACTGGTTTTCAAAATCTGAGCAATTTTTTGGTAAGAGCTGGACTTGGATGTCCCAAAGGCAGAGAAGAATTACCTCTGCCCTTCATGTTATTCTAACACAGGCAACAAAACCATGAATAAGAATCAGAGAAAGCCACCGACCTCAGGATTTTTCCAGTTAACATCAATAATCATTCATTCAGCAAATACCCAGCAAGCATTGGAGACCAAGCTGTGATGATCAAGAGAATGTGGTCTGCCTTCCATGTCAATTTGTCTCTTGCATTCCACCTCCCGTGAGAAGGCATCTCTCAGACTGCAAGGTCAAGTTTGGGTCCAGTTCTTGTACCAGACAGAAGTAATGAATGTATGATGCATTAGAGCAGGAACAGTATCTGCCTGTGAGAACAAGTAAGGTTTCACAGAGGATCCCAAAGGGCAAATGGGATACAGCAAGTGGAAAAGGGGGCAGAATAGTAAGCACATCACAAGAAGATCTGAAGGCTGGGATGTTTCAGGGAGTGGCAGTGGGGATGATACAGAAGGGGAGTAGTGAGAGATAAGGCAGGCTGAAAGGAGAGCCGCCTTGATCCATAGCCACATTAAGAAGCCTGAACTTTAACCAGACACAGGGGTAGGAGACAACTAGAGGATTTAAACAACAAAATGACATTGTTCCCTGATGTACCCTTTTTGCTCTTGGACTAACCCATATATTTTCCTAACCCTTTCATCTTTGGCTTTTAATTTATATAATCAAAATATTGATAAGAATATGATTTGAGGTCTAAATAATTTCTAACTCCATCATTATCAATTTTGACTCCATTATGCATAAATTAGACTTCACCAAAATTAAAAACTTTTGTGCTTCAAGGACACCACCAAGAAAGAGAGCCCTCCCTGGCTGGTGTGGCTCAGTGGATTGAGTTATCAGCCTGAGAACCGAAAGGTCACTGGTTCAATTCCCAGTCAGAGCACATGCCTGGGTTGCAGTCTAGGCCCCCAGTTGGCGGTGTGTAAGAGGCAACCAATTGACAGATCTCTCATACATCAATGTTTCTCTCTCTCTCTCTCCCGCCCCCTTCCCTTCCTTCTCTTCTGTCTAAAAGTAAATAAATAAAATCTTAAGGAAGGATAGGAGGGAAGGTGGGGGAAGGAGGGGGGGGGGGAGAGAGAGAGAGAGCGAGAGAGAGAAAAGAGCCCTGGCAAGTGTGGCTCAGTTGGTTGGAGCATCATCCCATAAACCGAAGGGTTGAGGGTTCGATTCCTGATCAGGGCACATGCCTAGGTTGCAGGTTTGATCCCTGGTTAGGGTATACATGAGAGGCAACTGATCGATATTTCTCTCCAGCATCAATGTTTCTCTCCCTCTTTTTCTCCTTCTCTCCCTTCCTTCCATTCTCCCTAAAATCAATAAGCATGTCCTCCAGTAAGGATTAAAAAAAGAAAGTTAAAAGACAACTCACAAAATGGAGAACATTTTTGCAAATTATATATCTGATAAGGCACCTGTTTCTAGAATACAACTCATAACAACAACAGAAAAATAACCCAATTTTAAAATGGGCAAAGCATTTGAATAGATATATCTCTAAAGAAAATATACAACTGTCCACTAATCATATAAGATGCTGAACACATCATTAGTCACCAGGGAAATGCAAATCAAAACCACAATGAGATATCACTTCACACCCACGAGGATGGCCAAAATCAAAAAGTCAGAGAATAACAAGTGTGGACAAGGATGTGGAAAAACTGAACTCTTTATACACTGCTGGTGGGATTGTAAAATGGTGTAGCTTCTTTGGAAAACAATCTGGCAGTTCCTTTAACAGCTATACATAGAGTTACCAACATGACCCAGCAATTCCCAAGAGAAATGAAAACATATGACCATACAGAAACTTGTACATATATGTTCACAGCAAACATTACTCATAATAGCCAAAAAGGGGAAACAGCCAATGTTGACCAGCTGATGAATGGATAAACAAAACACGGTGTATCCGTACAATGTGATATTATTCAATCATAGAAAATGAAGCACAGATACATGCTACAACACATATAAACCTTGAAAACATTACGCTTAATAAAAGACAGACACAAAAGACCCCATATTGTATGATTCCACTTACATGAGATGTCCGAAATAAGCAAATGCAGAGATAAAAAGTAGATTAGTGGCTTCCTAGGGCAGGGGAGGGAGGAGAAGGAGGCAGAAGGGATTGCTAAGGGTATGGCGTATCTTTTGGGGCTGATGGAAATACCCCACCACTGCAGTGATGACCGCACAACTGTGCGAGTAAACTGAAAACCAATGAACTGTACACTTTAAATGAGTGAACTGTATGGTATGTGAATTATATCTCAATAAAGCGATTACAAGACAAAAAAGAGCCCCAACTGCTGTGGCCCAGTTGACTGAGAGCCCTCTCACAAAGCAAAAGGTCACGGGTTCAATTCCTAGTCCAGGCCATGCCTGGGTTGCAGGTTCAGTCCCTGGTCAGGGCACATGGGAGAGGCAACCAACTGATGTTTCTCATTCGATGTTTCTCTCCCTCTTTCTCCCTCCCTTACCCTCTCTGTATAAAATCTTAAATAAAAAAAAAAAGACTCCATTATACACTATTAAAATACAAAATAAGGTCTTAAAAAGGAGTGTATAATCTTGTTCACTCACTTTAAAGGTTCTGAACTAGGGCAACGAAAACCCAGAGAGATTCTGTTACTGAACATTCTAGGTACTAGGTCATACTGAAATATTCATGACGATATCCATGTTTTAATACAGAAAAGGCATCCTAAGTTTAAAAAGCCACGTGAGTGACAGAAAAGAGTTCCTAATTCAAGATAACACAGGGAACTCGTCAAATAGAAAACACACATGGATCTGTACCCGAAATACGAAACTGGCACCCCAATTTATTACTTTTCCACCTCTGAAAAAGAAGTCAAAGATAAAACAGCCCAGTTAATAATAACAATAACAATAATAACAATGTTTCCACAGTACCAGTTTGTGGCAAATCATAATATTAAGAAATAACTTGCCCTCATAAAGAGCTGAATCTTCCATTCTCAGTTATGTAACTAAGAACTCATCGTTTATCCCTCTGAACATTCTATTTCATAGACAAGAGAGTGATCCTCCTTCTCCTGGTTGGAGTAGATCTCCAAAGGTACAGATGTATTAAGTATTAAACTTAAGAAAAAATCCAAACAGTGTTTAAAAAGTGCTCAATCCTAAATCTAATCCTAAACTATATATAAAGTAATAGACATAAATGCTGGTTAGCACAATCTGCAGGCAAAGGAACAAATGATCACGAAAATTTCGATACTGCCCCTGACCACACAGCTCAGTTGTTTAGAGAGTCATCCCCATACACCAAAGTCGCAGGTTCAATCCCAGGTCAGGGCACATAGAACAATCAACCAACAAATGCATAAATAAGGGGAACAAAAGTCAATCTTTCTCCCCTCTGCCCTCCTTTCCTCTCTCTCTCTAAAATTAATAAATTAAAAAATAAAATTTAAAGGAAAATTCACCCAAACTGCTGTAGTTCAGAAGGTGTACAGCAAACCATACCTTCACAGATTCGATTCCCAGTCAGGGCACATGCCTGGATTGTGGGTCGGGTCCCCCACTGTGGGGGTGGGAGGCAACGGAACCATGTTTCTCTCTCTCTCTCTTTCTCCCTCCCTATCCCCTCTCTAAAAATAAATAAATAAAATCTTTTTTAAAAATTAAAAAAGGAAAATTCAATACTGTGTGCGATGATATCTCATTGGAGTCTACTAAAATTCATCAGGCTTTAATTACCCTCCGCAAATAATCAAAAACAAATACAGACAGGGCACATTCCGGATCTGTCACGAAGGTGTGTATCCGACCTTTATACCAACCTTTGTTCATTCCTCAGTACACCTGACTACTATCACCTACAAAACGCTGTCCTCAAGACCTAACATACAAACAATTTCCGGTTTTATTTGATTTTTTTTTTTTTACCTCTACTTATTTATGCAACCTCTGAGACCCAAAGGTTACTATTAGGCTTCATGTCCAAAAACTGCGACTCTGAAATGTATCTCCCAGCCAAAAACATTAGTTTCCTTAAATTACTTTGCTGAAATATACAGAATCAAGTCCAAAATATATACACATATCCATCTGCCTTCACAATTGAGCAGGCGGTACAAAACAACTGCTTCTACTTAATCATGTTCCTGACTATCCTAGCAGGCCCTGGTGTCAGGAGAGAGTTTTGCCAGAGAGGACAATGAAATTCATTATTATATAGAGTGACTAAGAGACCTACAAGTACAGTTTTAGAATGCAATCCCAGGCAGGAAGGCTCCAGTAAGAGAGCCCTAATATTTCGTGATAACTCACTCTTTCCAAAAGTAAACATATTTGCCATCCAGTACTAGTTTAAAAACACACGCTGTATTAAATTCTTTTCAAAGGTCTTATAGGTGAGAAAGGCCTTTGTATCCTGCTATCCTGAGAGATGAACTTGCAATTTGCCTCTCACACCAAATCCCACGTTTGCAACATGTAGAGCAAGGACTCCAGACACCACAAAACAAGGGCAGCCTACATTAAGGCCAAATATAGGATGTGTTTCTAAACCACCATGCAGTAAAGCCTACGTTTCCTTTTCCAGCGATCAAAACCCTTTGAACACTCCCAAAAAAGGACGGCAGGGCCAGCGCCTCTCTCCAAGAGGAAGCCCCTTTCTTCTCGGCTCCCCCGCAGCCTGCCACTTCCCCCAACACATTCAAATCATTTAAGAGGTGGAGAGCTGGTGTGTGTGCGCCTGTGTAGACAGGCGGGAGAGCTCGGTTCCCGCATTTCCACCCTCAACATCTGACCTCATCCTCAGTCATTTAAGCGCAGCGAAGCCCCACCTGCACCTCGCTCCTTTTTACTGCGTCCCTCGCCAGCTGCTTCGCTATTAGGGGAGCACATCTCTGAATCACCCAGCTCACCCGGACACTCCAGGCCCCCGACCCTGCAGCATTCCTGCTTCTTTCTTCCTCTCCCAACCGCCCTCCCCCACCCCCACCCCCGCCAGTCCCAGCCCTCGGCTCCCAATGCCAGGCTCATCCCCTTCCCAAGCCGCCCGCACCCACATTACTCTAGCTCTGGCCCTGTTCCGCCCTTTCTGACCCCTAACCCAGATCTTCAGAGCAAAGAGCTAGCCTCGCACCCAAAGCTAGGCAACCCCCGGGCCAGAGTCACCCGAGCCCCTCCCACGCAGAGCCCAGCTCGCCCCCGCCACACCAGAACCCCGACCCTGCCTACCCGCACCCACTCACTCCCAAGGGCCGCTCCAACTCCGTCCCCAGGTCTGGCGCCCTCGGACTCTGCGCCCTAGCCTCAAGCAGCCCCTCCCCATCCAAAACCCCACCCAATCAGACAGGTCCCTGACCCTTATAAACCTTCCTCGGCCAGCACAGACCGCACTCGGCCCGCAGCTCCTCACCCCACCAGGAGATTTCCGGACCCCTAAAAGCCTCCCTTGGGCAATCTCCTCCCGAAAGGGACCCGGGTTCACTCTCCCCAAGCCAAGCGATTCTGTCCCCAACTCCCTCCCGACCCAGGCCCCGAGCCTCCGGCAGCAGACCCGACCCCAAACCCCCGCACACCGACCAGGGTGATCCCCGGGTCCAAGGACCCGCACCCCGTGCAACCACCCCAGTCCACTCCCCTACACCCGGCCCTGCCCCACGCCCCGCCGGTTCCTGTCAGCCGGCGCCAGCACATGCTGAGAGAGGACAGGTCTGCCCGCCCGGCTCGCTCCCAAGCGGCCCCGCCAGGCGCGCGCTGCTCACCAGGGCCGAGGTGCCTCAGGCGCCGCCGCCAAAGTCCCCGCTGCAAATCCCGACGAAGCCTCCAACCGCTGTCGCCTCCCGCCTGGCACTGAGCGCCGCGCGGGGGAGGGGCGTGGGCAGCCGCCACCGCCCCCACCGCCCCACGCAGGCTCCACCCCCGCGCTGCACCGCACCCAACCAGAGCCGTCGGGCTGCAGCGCGCCACGCCCACTTCCGGCAGGAAAGTGCTGTTCCCACCCAGCGATCCACGCCTCACTCTCTTTAACGCCCCCTCTGGTCGCGCTGAAGGATGCAGGAGGGCCGAAGAGGAAGGCCGGGCCCAGGCGCACGTACTGTCCGCTAGTCTTCTCAGAGGCCGGAGGGCCACGCCCACTGCTCCTCCTAACCGGGAGCGGCGGTCTTAGAGCCCCGCCCACTGACCTGCTTGGCTCTGCAGGGCCACAAGCCCGGCTCTTCAAAGATTCCTCTAGAGCCCCTTGAAAACCGGAACATCAAGTCCACTGAGCCCCGCCCACTGCCCGTCCAACCCCTCAGCCATCCTCCTGGCTCCCTAAGCCGGGCTCCCCGCCCATTGCTTCAGAACTGACCTATCGGCACCCCGAAACTCCGCAGCAAATTCTAGAAAACCCGCCCATAGCCTAAACACCCTGTTCACAGCACTGCAAGCCCCGCCCACTGCCCATCTGAACGCTTAAACTAAGCTCCGCCCCAAGTTCTCGAATCCCCGCCTCTGGCTGCCTAAGCTCCGCCTTTGCCCCCAGGATCCCTCCCCACCACCACCTCTGGTTGATCTGGCCCTACTCCCACTTTCAGTTATCATATTCCTTGCACTGGGTGACTGAACCTGAGCTGGGCCACTCCCACGTATCCCCCGCCCCTACAAGGAGGGCCTGTCTGACCCCATTTCGCAGGTGAGGAAATGAAGGATGCACGGTCCCTCCCTTCCTTTTCCTGGTCAAAGTCCCTCACTGGTTTGCTTAGTAATTAGACCGCCCCAGCCTGCAAGTCAGGGCACCGGGATTGAGTGCCTGCTCTGCTGCTGTCAGACTGTGTCTTGGGGCAGTTTCTTTCACCCCTACAAGCCCTAATTTCCTGATTGTTAGCGTCAAATGGTCTTATTAATAATAGCCAGAGTCCCCTTCTGCAATACCAAACTCTGAAGTACCAAGATTTGGGGACACTTGGCAAAGCTGAGAGATAGGGCTATTTACTTCCCTAAGCAAGGCACCTTTGCAATTCACAGGGGAATTTTTCATTTTAAGCATCTGCCTCAGAAATGTGCATTATGTAAAACAATGTCCACCTGAACCAAAACAGCTATCACAGCAAATTACTTATCCTCTCTAAGCCTCAGTTTCATTATCAGTAAAATAGGGATACGGTAGCAACAGCCCCACCCTGAAGGATTCCATGAGCTCACTGTTAATAATGGACTCAGCAGGCCCTGGATGGTGTGGCCCGGTCGGAGCGTCGCCGGTAACGGAAAGGACGCAGGTTCAATTCCCCGTCCGGGCGCATATCTGTGTTGCGGGTTCCATCCCTGATCAGGGTGTGCGAACCCCTGTGTGGGCGCGTGTGGAAGGCAAACTAATCAATGTTTCTCCCTGTATTGATGTTTCTCTCTCTCCCTTCCTCTCCCTCTAAAAGCAATGAAAAAAAAATTGTCATCAGGTGCGGATTTAAAAATACATGCACTCTGCAGGGTGCCTGACGTGTAATAAGCCTGCAGCAAATGATCCTGTTGCTGTTACCGCTGTGCCTCAATAAGGGGGAGATGCATTTCACTTTGCGTTGAAACAACCAGGGGACTACAAGAGGGACTGAGCACTCTTCTGGTAGGTAGACTTGGCTGCTTGCTTCATGTAAATAAGATGAAAGTGGCTAAGCATCTAAGGCAGTGCGTGGTATTTGGTGATGCACAAAATCGATGGCCCATTATTATGGCTCCTATCTTTAATGAAACAAGGACATTGAGATCAGGTGAGTTCTGCCTGGTTCTGGGAAAATAAAGGCTGATAAAGTGCTCTGAGATGGAACTGGGAACCAAACTGGCTTACTCTTTGGGAACATTTTCCATCACTTATATATGCCAGTCACTCTCTGAGTGATTTAAATGCAAAATCTTCTGACATCCCCTCAATAATACTATGGCGCCAAAACAATTCATAACCCTCATCTGTAAAGGTGAAGAAAAGGAGAAGTTAAATTACTTGTCCAAGGTCACACAGCCTGAACCGGGGAAGCTAATGATAGAACTGGCATTCCTCTAATTAGGGTCTGCACCCTTAGCCAGTTAGTTGTTACATTAAGTTGCCTCTATGGCAGAATCACACACCCACACACCCTTGGATTCTGAGAGACTCGGCTCTAAATTCGGGCTCTACTACTTACCAGCTGTGTGACCTTGGGCAAGTCACTTCTCCTCTCTGAGCCCTACTCCCCTCATCTATGTAGTGTTGTTCATCCGAATACAAGTGGCTCTGAAGATTTGAGAGTTTAGATTCAATGAATTGAGACATGGCAAAGCATCCAGCATAGTGTCCAGCACAAAGTAGGTGTTTAAGGTTTAAAGCATGTTGATTCCCTTCTCCTAGTTCTTTAAATGATGAAATTAGAAGTAAAATTTTCCATGACACCAATCCGTCTCCATGACACCACCATAAAGCAGCCACAGAATATGCTGTGAAAGAAAGATCCCAAGACCTTTGCCTTCCAGCTGCCTGTTTCAGTTCCTCGTTTTATCCCTGGTTTGAGGGAGGCAATTTTTACACAGGAAGCATCTAAAGGCAGAAGCAATGCCTCCTCATCACCCGGCCCCACACCTGCTCCCAATGTGGTCAATGGAGAGCGGCTATTCCCAGAAGCAGGAGGAAAATTGCAAAAACCCTTTCTTTGCCGGGAGAAAACCCCCATCATCTCGCTGTTCTTGAATCCATAGCAACGTCTTTGTGGGCCCTGAGGAAATCTTGGCTCTGTCCAAGCTGGCCCTGAATGGAGGGGTTCAGGTCCAGGTAAGATGCTGGATTTGAGCGTTATTTCCTGCTTCCAAAAGGTGATGATTTCTGAAGTGGCCTAAGAGAGATGCTAACGATGAATTTAATGATCAGGAAAAATAAGAGGGATTCCAAATCACTCATGTATGAAGAAAAAAGAATTCTGGGACCTGCAATTCAGAGGCCCCTGAGCAAATCATTTTTCCAGCTTCTCAGTAGCAAAGAGGGGGGCATTATTCTTAGATTGCCAGGGCAACCTGGAAGCTGAGTGAATTGCCCTACAGAGGCGTGAACAAATAATAATAATATTAAATCAATGAGAGACTGGAAGCCCCTAGAGTCATCTCAGTAGGCAAGGCCCCTAACTGAAGGACAGAAGAGGACAAAGCTCAGAGAACATTAAAATTCACTCTGCATCAATAAATCTTGATCATCACTGCTTTGAGTGCTGCTTTCTGCAAAATAAAAGCGGAAAATGATAGACTGGCTACAGAAGGATGCCTTGCCTAATTAAATTTTTTGAGATGATTGTGGATTCACATGCAGGTGTAAGAAATAATACAAAGAGATCGCATGTACCTTTACCCAGTTTCCCCTTATGGTGGCCTCTTGCAAAACCGTAGTGCAATATAACAAGCCAGGACTGACACCAGTACATTCAAGATACAGAGCATTTCCATCCCCACGAGGACTCCTCACATCGCCCTTTAGAGACACACCCATTTCCCTTCTGCCCCGACCCCGCCCTGCATCCCTAGGAATCCCTCCTCTGTTCTCAACTTCTATCATTTTGTTATTTCAAAAACGACAATTCATATAGTGTACGACCTTTTGGTATTGGCTTTTTTCCACTCAGTATCAATCTCTAGACATGTGTCCAGATTGTTGCATGTATGAATAGTTTGTTCCTTATTATTGCTAAGTAGTATTCCCAAGGTATGCATTATCAGTTTGTGGAACCATTCACCCACTGAGTGAAACCTGGGTTGATTCCAGTTTGGAGCAGTTTATTCTAAATAAAATTGCTATAAGCATTATAAACATTCATTCACAGGTTTTTGTGTGAAGATCAGTTTTCATTTCTCTGAAAAAATGCCCAGGAGTACAATTGCTGGGTCATATGGTAGTTGTATGTTTAGTATTTTAAGGAACTGCCAAACTACTCGCTAGAGTAACTATGTCATTTTACATCCAACACTAGCAAGCTATGAGTGATTCAGTTTCAGTTTCTCTGCGTCTTCACCAGCATTGGGCATTATCACTGTTTTTTATTTGAGCCCTTCTGATAGGTATATCTCATTGTTGATTTAATTTGCATTTCCCTGATGACAAGTGATGTTAAAAATCTTTTCATGTGCTTATTTGCTCTCTTTATATCTGTTTGTCTCTTTATATCTTTTGCCAATGTTTAATTGGACTATTCGTTTGCTTTGTTGCTGTTGAGTTTTGAGGATTCCTTATATATTCTTTATACTAGTCTTTTGCTGGATATGTGGTTTGCAAATATTTTCTCCCAGTCTTTAGCCTGTTTTTTAATTTTCTTAATAGTCTTTCACAGAGAAAATGTTTTAATTTTAATTATGTCCAACTTCTCAATTTTTCCTTTTATGGATCATGCTTTTGGTATTAAATCTAAGAATGCTTTGCCAATATCCCAAAGATTCTCTCCTATGTTTTGTAATTTTACATTTCACATCTAGGTCTGTGATCCGTGTTGAATTAATTTTTATATAAAGTTTGAGACTTAGGTTGAAGTTTTTTTTGTTGGTTTTTGGGGTTTTTTTTGTTTTCTGAGAGACATACCATTGCTCCAGTATCATTTGTTGAAAGGCTACCTTTCCTCCCTTGAATTAATTTTGCACCTTTGTCAAAAGGCAGTTGGGTACTATTTATGGGTTCTCCATTTTGTTGCATTAGCCTATTTACCCACCCTCCGCCATGATCACGCAGTCAGGATTACTGCAGCTATATAATAAATCTTGAAATTGGGTAGACTGTTTCCTCCCACTTTATTCTTCTTTTAAAAAAAAAGTTTAGCTATTTGCCTTTCTATATAAATTTTAGAATAATCTTGTCCATATCTGAAAAAATATTTGGGGGATTTTATGGGAACTTTTTTACACCTATCATCAATTTGGGGAGAGCCGAGAGCTTTCCTATGCTGTCTTCCAATCCATAAATATAATACATCTGTTTGTTTCGATCTTCTTTGCATTCTTTCATTACGTTGTGTATCTCAGTATATAAGTTCCGTACATGTTTTGTGAGATTTATACATAATTAATTTTTTAGCAATTATAAGTAGCATTGAATTGTAAAATTTCAGTGTCCATGAGTTCTTTGCCAATACGTTGAAACATACTTGATGGTTGTGTGTGTTTAACTTGTCTCGTGAAACCTTACTGAGCTCATTTATTAGTTCTACGAGGTGTTTTGTAGATTCATTGGGGTTTTCTATGTAGAAAGTCATGTCATCCATAAACAGTTTTATTTCTTCCTTTTTGATCTCCCTCTTTCTTCCTTAAACAGTATGCCTTTTATTTCCTTTTCTTGCCTTAGTGCACTGGCTAGGACCCCCAGAATTGTGTTGAATCAGTAGTGAATGCACACATCCCTGTCTTCTTCCTGATCTTAGTGGGGAAACATTCAGTGTTTCATCATTAATGGTAATGTTAGCTACAGATTTTTTTGTAGATACTTTCTGTAAAGTCATGGAAACTCCCCTTTATTCCTTTTTTTTCCTAAGAGATTTTTAAAATCATGAATGGGTATTGAATATTGGCAAATAATATGATCGTGTGATTTTTTGTTTCTTCTTTAGCCTGTGAATATGGTGGATTACAATCAGATTGATTTAATATTGACCCAGCTTTTCATCACTGAAATAAACCCCACTTGGCCATCCTGTATAATTTTTTTTAAAAAAGATTTTATTTATTTTTCGACAGAGGGGAAGGGAGGGAGAAAGAGAGGAAGAGAAACATCAATGTGTGGTTGCCCTTCGTGCGCCCCCCACTGGGGACCTGGCCTGCAACCCAGGCATGTGCCCTGACTGGGAATTGAACCAGCGATCCTTTGATTTGTAGGCCAGTGCTCAATCCACTGAGCTACACCAGCCAGGGCTGTATAATTCTTTTTATATACTGCTGAGTTCTATTGGCTAATGAGGGATGTTGGTCTATAATTTCCTTTTTTGTCTGGTTTTGATATCAAAGTAACCCTGGCTTAATAAAATAGTTGGGATGTGTTTCCTCCTCTTCTATTTTCTAGAAGAGATTGTGTGCATTACATTCAATTCTTTAAAGGTTTGGTAGGCTTCTCCAGTGAAACCATTTAAAGTCAGAGATTCCTTTTTTGGGAGCTGCTCAATTACTAATTCAATTTCCTTAATAGTTATATTGCTAGTCCTATTACCTATTCCATATTGGGTGACTTATGATAGTTTGTATTTTTTTAAGGAATTAGTCCATTTTGTTTCATTTGTCAAATTTACATGTGTAGAGTTGTTCATAGGATTTTCTTATTATCTTTTGATATACACAGGGTTTGTAGTAATAGCTTCTGTTGCATTTCTGATGTTGGTGATTTGTGTTTTCTTTTTTTTTCTTTCTTTCTTTCTTGGTCAGCCTTAGAGATTTCTCAATTTTACTGATCTTTTCAAAGAACTGCTGTTTGTTTCATTGATCTTCTCCATGGCTTTCCCATTTTCCGTTTCATTGATTTCTACTCTTACCTTTATTTTCTTTCTTCTGTTTGCTTTAGGTTTATTGTGCTCTTCCTGTTCTCGGTTCTCGAAGTGTGAACTTAGATGATTGACGTGAGACTTTTCTTTTTTTCTAATGTAGGCATTTAGTGCCATAAATTTCCCTCTCAGCACGGCTGTAGCTGTGTGTCACAAATTTTGACATGTGGCATTATCACTTTCACTCGGTTTAATGCACAGTGTGTCACCTCAGTACTCATTGATAATCATTCCAATGAGTGGCGAGCAAGCGCCGAGTGCTGAAACACGTTTTCCTCGTCAAAATGCAATGAGTACTAGGTTTGACGAGTTCTGAAGCCAATTAGTATTTACTGTAGTTTGAAATTTCTTTTTTTAAAAGATTTTATTAAGAGAGGGGGATGGGAGGGAGAAAGAGAGAGAGAGAGAAATATCAGTGTGTGGTTGCATCTCATGCGCCCCCCACTGGGGACCTGGCCTACCACCCAGGCATGTGCCCTGGCTGGGAATCGAACCGGCGACCCTTTGGTTCACAGCTTGCGCTCAATCCACTGAGCTACGCCAGCCAGGGCTAAATTTCTTTTAAGACTTCCTCTTTGACCCATAAATTATTTTTTAAAGATTTTATTTATTTACTTTTAGAGAGAAGGGAAGAGAGGGAGAAAAAGTGGGAGAGAAACATTGATGTGCAAGAGAAACATTGATCAGTTGCCTCTCACACCCCCACCCCCAACCAGGGACCTGGGTTGCAAACATGTGCCCTGACCTGGAATCGAACTGGCAACCTTTCGATTTGTGGGACAACACTCAACCCACTGAGCCACACCAGTCAGGGCAACCTATACATTATTTATGTGTTATTTACTTTCCAAGTATTTGGAGATAATTCTGTTATCTTTCTGTTACTGGTTTCTAATTTGACTGTATTGTGGTCAGAGACCTTACTATAAAAAGATCACGTGTATGATTTTAATTCTTTTAAATTTGTGGAAGTTTGTTTTATAGGCTAAGATATACTCTATCTTGGTATATGTTCTCCGGGCACTCGAGAAGAATGTGTACTCTGTTGTTCAACAGTGTGTTCCACATAAATGTCAATCAGATCCTGTTGTTTGGCAGTGCTCGCTGATTTCCTGTCAAGTTGTTCTTTCAGTTGAGGGAGCAGTATTGAAATCTCGAATTATAATAATGGATTTGTCTATGTTTCCTTTGCCTCGTCTTTTCCCCTTGGGAAGCCAGATTATTCCCAGGCCACCAGGAGCCACAGAAGGTTTTTAAGCAGGAAAAATGAAATGATTCTGTGGAAGAATACTTGTTGCTTAATGATACGTAAAGATGTTCCAGACGTGCGGTTGGAAGAAACAGGCAGGTCAGAAAACCCTATGTCCCATTTTTATAAAACACACACAGACACACACACATATTGTAATAGAAATGATCTCTGAGCAACAGGATCCACGTCATGGGCGAGTTTCCTTTTCACATGTCCTGTTCTGTATTTTGTAATTCCCCTGCAAAGTGCATTCAATGGTTTGAAATTAAAAAGCTTTTTTGAAAAGGTAGAAAGAATTCTGTAAATTCAAGGTGTTATGGCAAGACCCCAAGCCTGACGTCGCTCTTTGACGAGCAAGCAGAACCCTGGCTGGAAGGATTTCCAGACAGACAACGCTTCTGTGTGGGCGGCAATTTGCTCCCACCCCTCCCCCAACCCAGGTAACATTTGGCAATATGTGGATGCTACTGGCATCTAGTGGGTAGAGGCCAGGGATGCTGCTAAATATCCTGCGCACAGGGCAGCCTCCATCCTACCCAACAACAAAGAAGTATTAGACCCCAGATGCCAAGATTGAGAAACCCTGGCTCAGACATGTGGCGCTTATTCAGTCTTACTGGGCTAGGGTCTTTACAGGAAAGATCTCATCGAATTTTCACAGCAATCCTAGGAGATAGGACTTATTATCATGCCCATTTCTCAGAAAAGGAAACTGAGGCTTTAGAAGGGGGAGGAGCTTGAGATGACATAGCTATGTCCTGTAGAATCAGGAATCACAAGGGGGTTTTGACTTCAGAGCTTACATTCGCCCTTCCCCACCCCGTGCCCAAATCACTGAGTTGTTGCTGTTTGTTTTTTTTTCAATTACACAAACTTTCAGACATAAACAAAAAGTAAAGAAACCACTTGAACAAGTGGATTGAGCCAGTCCCCATGGTCTTACTCTCCAGCATCAGGGACTGTACAGGCATCATGCTCTCCCTACAGAATTGAGAACCCCTGAACGTGCCAAGAAAAATCACACCAGGCCTGGGCACCCGGGGCACGTGGTTTGGAATTTGTTCCCTTTTCCTTCACAGGTTTTGTTCATAGCCCCCAGCTGCCGTTGCCTTTCTCAGCAGAAGCGTTAGGTGTAAGATCATCTGCTTTCTCCCCAAGGGAGTGTCACCTCCTTTTCTGACAGGGGAGAAAACGGCTCTTCCCAAAGGAAAGCTGATCTGGGAGAACACACACTCCAAAACACACACACACACACACACACACACTCTTGTCCAAAATCTTTAGTAGCAGGAAGGCATTATTTGCGATGTGGGAGTGGAGCTGCTCTCCCTCGCGTCTGCAGGCATGCATAAATTCTTGGGGGAATAAGTGGTAGTATCTTTTATTCGAACAAATGTTTCCGGTTTCCACTTGGTGCCAGACTTCACTGTACTCAATCCAGAACTACAGATGACAAGCATGAGCCAGCGGCTTCTTTCAAATGAGCCAGACCCTCATGGTGGGATGAGTTTATAAGCCAGGTACAGGTCCTTGTGAATGCCTGAACTGAATCACCTGAGCTGGGAAAGCAGCAGAAGGGGCAGCTCTGAACATGAGCTTTGCAATCGGTCCAGCTGTTTCACTGATTAGCGGTGTGACTCTAGGTAAGTTAGTAACTTCTCTGAACCACAGTTCTCTCACCTAGAAAAAGAGGATTGTTCATTGACTATGTTTTGAGCCCCTACTATGCACCAATAAGTGATTTCTATTATCCTTTTTTTGAAAGATTTATTTGTTAGAGAGATGGGAAGGAAGGAAGAGAGGAACATCATTGTGTGGTTGCCTTTCATACGCCCCCTACTGGGGACCTGGCCTGCAACCCAGGCATGTGGCCTGACTGGGGAATCGAACCAGCCACCCTTCGGTTCGCAGGATGGCACTCAATCCACTGAGCCACACCAGCCAGGGCTGTAAGATGGGCATATGATAATAACACCTACTTCATGGCACACTTAGGAAGACTAAGTGAGTTAATGAATGTAAAGGACTTAAAGCAAGGTCTGGCACGTAGCTCGCACTTGGTGCATGTCAGCTGTCATCAGGAACACTGTTTTACAGATGAAAACACAGAGGCTCAAACAGGTGACTGCACTGATTAAATTTATTTGGCTTAGTTGATGGCGGAGCTGAAATTTGGACCTGGTCTGACAGATTCTTAGTAAGAATCCTACCTCTCCTGAAACTTCCAAGGCTGTTTGCCAGAGTTCCTGTCCCAAAGTCGAACAAGAACGTGCTCTGTAGGGTCCTAGGTCCACAAACAGATTGCAGGCTGGTTCCCCAGAAATCCACACCCAGGCCTCAAAACTCATATAAAACCAAGACCTTTGCTATAGAATTTATCACACTGTATTGCAATTATTTGCTTTTTCTGATCATCTTCCCTACTCATAGAAGTAGCTACCAAAGATTGTGGGTCTCCTGTGTGAGGAGCATCCACAGGCACATATTGCCCTATTTAATCTGCGCAACAACAACCCAGCAAGGTACATTGATTAGACCTCTTCTATAGATCCAAAGTACTGAAGCTCAGAGTGGTGAAGGCATATGATCCACCTCACTCTGACTCCCAGATCAGGGTCCCTGTTAGACTTCCATGAGGGGAACCTCCACTTGGTGTGGGAGCTTTGGGTCACCGTGCGAGGCCAGCAATGCGATGACCACATCGGCTGCCCCGTCCCCAAGGAGGTCCCCCAGGTATTTCCAAGGGTAATGCAGGAGCTGAGGCATGTCCACTAAGCAACAAGAGGACCCCTGCCCTTTGGCTGAGAATCCAGGCCTTGTGAGTTCAAGCAGATGATCTGAGGTGGCAGCATGTCAGTGGAAAGAGCATGGCCTGGGGGTGCCCTTCTAAGCCTGATGCCCACATTTTGAACAAGGGGCCTGAGAGGCCTGAGGTGCCGCAGCTGCTCAGACACTGCTGAGTGCAGCTACTGGTGTTCCTCTAGACCGTGTGATTTTGTTGATTTTGTTACAATGACTGCATTTTACTTTCTAATAAGGAAAAACAATAGTAACCAGGAAAGCGAATTCCATCTCGGGAGCAGGCTAGGGCCTTGGGCAGCTCCTGGAGCCCAGCTGTGAGTAGGACCAGGAGGGGAATTCAGGAGGGCCCAGTCTTGCCAGGGCTACGCATTTGGGATCTGTCCCCGGGACCTCCAGGAAGAAAATGCAGAACTGGGAACTCTTCCCTATGGGGAGTCTGTCTTGGAAGGCCAACTTACATGTATGCATGTATGTGCTGTGTATGTTCATGTGTGTGTGTGTGTGTGTGTGTGTGTGTGTGTGTGGTCGGGGGGGGGTGGTTCCTTCCCACACTCGGGTCTTGTTGGGTCTTGTGCCCCCTTCACCCTGCCTCCCGTGCCTGTCCAGGCCCTCACCCATCCAGGGCCCCGCTGCCAGCTGCCAGCCCCAGCCGTCTGTTGTGGCAGATGTTTGGCTGTGCCATGGCAACGCCAGAACAGGATGTACCTCTGGATCGCAGCAGGGACAAGCCCATGCTCCCAGGCCAGCCTCACGTTCCCCTGCCCAAAAGCCTGTTGGGTAGAACTGCAGGGGTCCAGGTCGGGGACAAATGGTGTTTCTATGGTGAGAGCCAGCATCCTACTCGGGGTCAGTGGCAGGGGAGGGGAGGACACACAGGCACATCCCAGCTGAGTCCTTCCCAGTCACGGGAGCTTGCCTGTGCTCCTCTCTGTCCCTCAGAGCGATGATTCTAAGGGACCAGGTGGAAAGAGAGGCTGGCTGGCTGCAGGGTTGGTTTGTGAGCGTGTCCTCCGTCTTCCCCACGATAGCAGCAACTACTCACTGAGGATGGCTCTGGGCCAGGACCTGCACTTAGTATTTTTTTTTACAAGGCAAATAATATATCATTTCAGGGGTATTTACTTTGTGCTAATTACACAGTGCTAACCTTTACAACACTCTGAGGTTATTCTTGTTTTTCAAATGAGGTAACTGAGGCACAGAGAGGTTAAGGCACTTGCTCTAGGTCACAGAGTGGGCGAGTTAAGCAGCAAGACTCAGGGCTGTCTTGCTCCAAAGCCCTTGACCAGTGTGGAGACAGCACCAGGACCAGCTACATAATTTGCAGGGCCCAGTGCAACATGAAAAGGTCTGGCCCTGATGAAAGAATGAGTAGAAATATTAAGAACAGGGATCACAGAGCATTAGGCCAATTGCAGGGTCTTGTGAGTGTGGAGTCCTGTGCAGCGGCCTGTGAGGGCAACCCTGGGCGCTATACTGCACCATCACACTGGCAGTTCCACTGCCAGCCTCCCACGTGCTCAGAGAGTGGGCATGAGAAGCTTACAGCCCACAATGGTGAGCCTGTCCGGCACAGAGATCCGAGAGCAATCTCTCTGTTGGAGGGAACCCATGCTACCCAACGGAGGGAAGAAAAGATCCTCCCCAACGATGCTGTGCTGAATGTCCTGGAACCATGAGCCTGCAAGCTTAGAGTGCAAATTTCAGCTTAATACAAAAGCCTCCTTTTTATTTATTTTTTAATCCTCACCCAAGGATATGTTTATTGATTTTGGAGAGAGAAGAATGAGGGGAGAGAAACGTCAATCGGTTGCTTCCTGTACATGCCCAGACCAGAAATCGAACCAGTCACCTACGTATGTGCCCTGAGCGGGGATCAAACCTGCAACGTTTTTGTTGTATGGGGCAATGTTCCAACCAACTGACCCACCTGGCCAGGGCCAAAAACTTCCTTTTATTAAGTCTTTAAATTTTCATTTTTTATTATAAAGGCAACATCATTCTGTTGCAAATCTTTTGGGAATAGATAAAAGGAGGAAAAAAACATAGAGCTTGATTCCTACCTGTCTGACCCCGTTGCTGTTAGCAGCTGATGTGCATTTTCTTCCTGTCTTTTATAGAGGGGCCTTCCAACAGGACCCCAGGGATGAGACAGCTGTCTCCACTTTGTCCCCAGAGACTGGCACATGGCAGGGGCATCATGAATAAGCATGAAAATCCTGGAATGGATGGATATCATAAAGGGACTTGGCTTGGATGACCTTTCAAATTCTTCTGGACTCTGAGAAACTCAGGATTCTTAGATTCACAGCAAATTCCTGGCCTTGACCTGGGGTTCAGTCCAACATGCCAAGAGCCCTTGCTGGGGTCCTGGAGGTGACTGCGACACAGCCTCTGCCCCGGAGGAACTTAGTTTAGGCTGCAGTGGCTGTTCCCAAACTTCCCTAGCATGGTGAATAAAACTGGGACTCATTTTCACAGCACATTCCATTCATTCGCTCTCATCAAATATTTATTAGGTACCTACTACCTGCTAATGAGTGCACTAAGCACATTAGGACTATTTCCTTTGGGGAAAAGATGATGAGGTAGAAAGTAGATGAATTTGGAGTCGGGTACCGTGGGTGTCTGACCCTTCCTGGCTGTGTGGCCCTGTCCCATGTTACCTAAACTCTCGGGGAGCTTGCGCTTTTTTATAAAACAAGGTCATATCTTGCTGTGAGGATCAACTCCGCAATATGTATCAAAGATGCTCTACTTCCTTTTTGCCTCAGTCCCCTCCATCCCTCCTGCCAGTACCAACAATAGCATCTACGGGTGTGCCGGGCAGAAGGGAGTTTGCATACATTATCAGCTAATTCTCAAATTATTGGCCCCATGAGCCAGGTAGCATCATTGCCAACCCATTTGATATCCAATTTAAAACCCGGAGAGGGCTCCGCACCTCCAACAAACCACTTGGGGGAGAATCTGTCTCTTAATGTCAGATCCCTCCCCCAGCCCCCACACATCCCCTTCTGTGCGGTGGGAGGCTGCTCACGGCAATGCCAGCATGTTATTTGCTGAAACAGTTTACAAAAAAAAGGAATTTCAGGCTGAAACAGGATCCTTTGCTATACATGAGGAGACATGAGCAGTTTCCCTTTAAAAGGCAAAGCATGGTGAACACAAATTGGGGGAGGGAAACACACCTTGTGTCGCCCAGGTAACCCTGGGAGCAGGCACGTGGGTCAGATTCCCCAGGGGCCGGAGGCTTCATTTCAGCCGCAGGTGAGATCAAGATGCAGTTTCAACTTGCTTCTTTCTACTTCTGCGGTGGGGGGCAGCTCGGGGACAGGTTTCAGGTGGGGATGGAGCAGTCCCTACCCAGCTCCACCACTTCTGAGAAGTAACCTTGGGCAAATGACTGGCATGCTGCAGGCCTGTTTCTTCCACTGTGAACTGAGGATAATGTCAATAGGGCCACTCAGAGGACTCAATGTAAAGGAATTTCTTATGTGAAGCGCTGGGCACACAGAAGGGGCAGGAGCATCTCCTGCTCCCTGGGGCTAGGGTGCGGGTGAGTGGGTGGCGTGTTCTGGGCAGGCCCCACTTTGGCACTGTTGCTGCACATCTCCTGTGGAAAGGGCTTTCCCACCATGGAGTCAATCCTCCTGAAATGCAGTCACCCTCCAAGCTTGGCCTGCTGGAGCCTCTTGCCAAGAGGGGCTTCCCCAGGCACAGACACAAGCAAGCATGCACCCCCTGCAAAACCACCCCCATGGGAGGTGTGATCTGAGATCCCTCACAACCACAGGCTTGCTCCTCGGAGAAGGAAATCAGGGTAAACACAGCCTGTTCTAGGATGTTCTCCCAGGGCCCCGGGCAAATGAGCATCTGGAGAGTTCTGGGAACACCCATATTCTGTTAGGGTGATGTGGGTGTTGTCTCCAGAAAGTATGTATGGAATGTGGCTGCAGCTAGTGAAGTGGAAGCCTGCTGGATTGCATCACATTCTCATTTCAATCGATGGCTTCTAAACTGGGCCATCAGTTTCCCAGGGAACCCATCGGAAACGTGCCACACTCTGATTTGCCCTTGGAGCCTGAAGAGAATTTACTATGCGTGTCCAGCCTTGCCAAGGAAGTGTCCTGAACCATGACCCTCAGGTTGTTTAGAACACATCTTGCGTGGAAGGCTGCGTTATAGCTTCACAGCAGCACCCATCAGAATCAGTCCACTGACCGACAGACAGCTTTGACTTCAGGCTCAGGAAGCACCTCCTAACCATAATGTGGCTCCCCATGCAGATTCATCCGGGGCTCCAGGGGCTAACCAGCAAGTGGGAGTGCCGAGTCCTGCTCCGCAGCTTTAATTCTTGCTGTCAACTAACAAACCTGCATCCAGTTTAGCCCTCAGTCTCTTTCGAGTCCAGGGAAGAGACAAGCCTCGGTGAGGAACCTTCTGGATCTACAGGACTTGCAGTCGGCAGTCAGCACTCAGCACCCCCCACCCCCGCAGCTGGGGTGGGGCCCACGTCACAGGCCACGCCTGCTGGAACATGAGTAGACATGTTTCTCGCAGCCAAAGGCAGTTAAGCGTGAACGTGAGTCCCCATGCTCTTTCCCCGACCACACGGCTAGAAGCAAAGAACTCCAAGAGGCAGTTTTAAATGCCTGCTGCCCAGCTTTGCTAGTTGCCAAGGGAGGACAGCCACCAAAAGGTCCTGACCGGCAGTGGACTGGGACCTGAGCACAAAGTAAAGCCTTTGCCCTGTTCAGTGCGAGGCCTCCCCAGGGGTCCCGCCCTGGCCCTTAGCAGTGATCCCTCCCACAGCCTCCTCTCCCAGAAACTGCACTGTCTGTCGCTCCGGGGGCTCTCTCTAGCACGCTGCTAGCTTTACGTTTTCTGCTTGTGTAGGGGGAGAGATCACCCAAAGTCCACTCTGCTGGGGACAGTTTTTTTTGGTGTACAAATGACTCCCCAAAAGTGAGTCTGTTCTTCCTCACTGGCAAAATTAGGGGAAAGGCCAATTCCTGGAGAAGCTCTTTCTCCCCCTGGGACTAAACTGTCCAGGATTTTAGCATGGGGCCCAGCACACAGTAGGTGCTCAGTAAAGACTGGCCATCGTGGTGATGAAGATGCACCTGACCACCTTGGCAGGGGCTGAACAGGCAGTTTCCTTTTGTACAAGTTCACAGGTCATCGGGCATTTGCAAAGAAAAAGTTTATTTTCGTCACAGGAAGCACGCAGACTATATACACAGTACACACCAACAGAAGTAAAAAAAAGTGCATTATGCATCTTCTACTGCAAATTCACAGTACAAAAGATACTGCCTTTTAAATATATACTATAAAAAAAAACCAAGAAAAAATATAATAAAAAAAACTGGTATCATTACGCAACACACCAGAACCCACTGGCAGCTTCTGAAAACCAAAGGGCAACCCATCCTGTGGAGCTCCTGATTTTGGGGGGGCAGGGGAGGGTTCTGTACCTGCATTTTGTTGCAAAGAGCTCAGGACACCAACAGAGAAGAAAACAGGGTGGCCCAGGTGGTAAAAAAAGTCTCTACTGAAGAAGAACGCAACTGCGTGATGGGGGGGCGGCGGGGGGCGGGGCTGCAGTCCAGGGGGCTGGGCCACCGGGCCCCCCCGCCCCGCCCTCAGCTGGCTGGCACACCAGAGTTCCAGTCTCTCCTTGCTGATATGGTCGCAGCGTGAGCCGGTGCCCGCCTCGCCTGCAGAGAACTCCCAGAGCCGCTTCCAGCAAAGCGCCCAGCGCAGCCGTGGGTGCGCGCGCAAGACTGCACAGCAGATGAGCACGCGTGCGGGACAGGGCAAGCCCCGGCCCCGACGCCAACTGCCACGGACAAGGCAAAGTATCCAATCACAGAAGGTGAGAGCTTAACAGCTTCCCGTAAATACACAGTATTTGTAAACTATGATTAAGGCACTCCGTTGTAAAACAATAATTACAGTGTCGGGAAAGAGGGGGAGGCAGCCACCTTCTTGTGCAGCACCGCCGACAAGGGACAGCCGAGGACTGGTGGTTGGGTTATGAAGTCTCCGGTTTAAGGGGCTGCCTGAAGCCAGGGCTGCAGCACCTCCTCCCAGACCAAAACAAGGCAGTCGGTTCAGATCTCCCCAGGATGGCACTCCACAGCGTCACTCCGGATCGCCCCAGGTGACCCGCTTCACAGCTCGGTGACAGTGTGTGTGTGAATGAGAGGTGACGCCCAAGACGGTATGACTCAAGTACATACATGCTCAAATATGTATATGCAGAGTGAACCCACAGGCGTTCGACTACAGAGCAGAAAATAAAAGGAACAAGGAGCTGAGCTGGGGGGTGTCAATCCACGACCCTCCTTTGGCATGCAGTGTCGGCAAGAACTGCAGGGCGGGACCAGAGCAGGCGAGCCTGCACGGTGCTCTGTGGATGTCACAGTTTTCCCAGCCCACCTGGCTCTCTGGTCAGCGGTGGACTGGTCACCCTCACTGTGCTGTGTGTATCTGGGCAGCCCTGCCAGGCGGCAAGCCAGAGTAGCGGTGGGTGAAACGTATTTTGGCACCAAGCATTTCCGGCCAACAGCGAGCGAGTCCCTCTTGGGACACCTTGAGAGAGGTCACTTACATGATCTTGACTAAATGACGCAGCTTTGTTCCCAATGGGGAGAAATGGCCCCAGGAAGCACGGGGATTCATCAGCCTTCTACGATGGGACCCATGTGGAGAGACCCAAGTGCCAAAGTCGCCCTGAAGGTGCTAATTCTACTGCAAACTCGGTTCCGTCCCGTGGCATCCTCTGGGCTCGCTGATCCAGGGGAGAAAAGGCCTTAGAATGGGCTGCAGTGCTTTTCAGCTGGACAGAGGGCGGTGGGGCAGAGGGTTGGACCGTGCAGCCATTGGAGTACCTGGTAAGTGATCTGCATGCCAGGTGGACGGGGTGTCACTCCCTGACAGAGAATTGTCACCAGCCCAGAGGTCAGCCTGGGTCCCCACACTGACACCAAGGAGGCAGGGAATTCCAAACAAGAAGCTCAGGCAACAACAGACACTGCTCCTTGACAGAGACACGGGGACACTGCCTTTGTTAGAGCATGATCAGAGGGCAGCGTGGTTCCTCCTTGCTCCAGGACCAGTCTCCCACTTACATGTGACAGAACTTGACCAGATGACCTCTCTGTGTCAGTGCCACACGAAGGTCTGGTTCAGTCTCACTTTTGGCATGCCGTAGGAATAAAAATGAGGAAAAGGAGAGGTGGAGGATGACATGCAGCTGAATACACACGGTATCAAGCTGACTAAGGACATTTTTGTTCTCTCCTAATCTGACAAAGGCACTCCATGAGCATGGCGGTCACCGATATCAATGACTTTTTGGGGCCTACACCCCTGCCTCTTATCTCAGGAATTATCCCCACCGGCTAAGATTACAAACACAAGGTCGGTCAGGATGTGGCGCATCTTACGGAGCAAACACCCTCCTCAGAGAGCAGTGTGAACCTCTTTGCCAAGGCGCCCTGGCGGATGCCCTTGTCAGTGTATTTCAGAGCCACTTGCCATGTGCTAACACACAAATGATCTGGGGCCGGGAGAAAAGGCTTCTTCCTTTTCTCGGTCTGCCCACCAAGCCAAGAAGGCTTCATTTTGCTCTGATGATGGGGACTGGGCCCTGGTCTGTTTCGATGTCAATATACCGACTGTGCTTCTGGAAATGCATAGATGATTTTGACAAAAGCCAAAAACCCACTCAGATTTGTCATCTTCCTCCTGCCCTTCAACTGGGTAAGAAAAATTATGGCTTTCAAAATTAAAGTTTTCAAAAATATGTCACTCCCATGCACAGGCATGGTTTTAAAAAGCAGAAATATCAGCCTGTCATCACCAAATCTAAAGGATTATTTTGACACAAAAATTGATCCACCACATGAAATTTAATTTGGCAAAACATATTTCACTTGATTTTTTTTTTTTTTTTTGAGAATATGCTTTTGTTGGCTGAGAGAGAGGAAGAAAAACCTAACAGAGTTTTCAGGAAAAGTGAGTAATCACCTTTTAATGTGATTTCAATTAACAGTGGTGAGAAAACAGATTCCTATAAAGTAACACATATGTCTAAAAATTAAAAGGATAAGGTCAGGGAGAGAGAGTTCCTGGAAAGAGGGTTTTTTCCCCCAAAACTCTCGCACTAGGTGAAACGTGTTCCCGAAGACCCTGCCTGGGCACTGCCCACAGGGGTGGCTGTCTGGGGGGTTCCTGTTGGGACTAACGTAGGACGGCAGCCCATGTACCCACTTCAGGAATCTGGCTGGTCCCTGAAGGCTTTCTCGTTCCACTGACTGAATCTGGCTGACCCAGCTGAGGGCGAGCGGCACCTGTGGGTCAGCTTCCGTCGGGAGTGCTTCCCCATGGACAGAGCCAGCCACCCTGCAGGAGACAGCGGGGGATGGGCCAGCAAGGTCCGGGTCGGGAGGTGGGTTTGGCCTGAGGTGTCTAGAGGCAAGAGGCCTCCACATCCGCCCAGGTTTTTCCCAGAGGGCCCTGGGCAGCCCTGTGCTGCCGATCAAGACCGAGGTGAGTGACTTTTTTCTACACGGGGCCCGACGGTGATCAACACCTTAGACTTTGCAGGCTCTGTGCTCTCTGTCGCCTATTAGTTTATTTTTCTTATAACCCCTGAAAAAATGTAAAAACCCTTCTTGGCTCACGAGGACCACATACCACAGTTTGCTGACCCCTGAATTAAACCTTTCCAATCTAGCCCCTTCTCTCTTCTCAAAATGTTTTAACATCCTGGCCTTGCTGACGGACACCAGACGACTCTCCACTTGTGCCAAGCCCGTGGCAGCGTGACACCCTGAGTCCACCGGATTCGAATGGGGGTTCTCACAGAGCCCAGGCTGGGACCGCAGACCCTCCTGGGTTCCACTGCTGCCGCTAGGCACAGCCGGAGGGAGACAGGCAGCGGTCCTCCCCGCACAGAAAGGGGCAACGGTAAACATCCGTGAAGCTATTTGACAGCTGCATCTCTTTCAGAGAAGCTTCTACTCAGTCGCTCTTAGAGAGGAACTGGTAATCTCTCACTGCTCGGTTTTCCTTTTCCTCCCAAAATACGAGAAGATGTGACCAAATGACCTTGAGTGCCGGGGCTTCTGGCAGGAGGATCTGCATCTCAGGACTACCGCCCCCACCAGGTACTTTCAAAACTCTTCACAACCACTGGGCTCAACAGCAGGAGACTCGAGAGTGCTCTGTGGGTCCTCTCCCCGGGCGGGGGGCCATTTAAAACCCGCCACGAGCCACAACGGAGGACGCCACACACATTTCCCCCCCACCAGACCCCAGCGCGGCCCAGACACACACCAATCGGCCGTAACGACACCCGGGACAGACAAGTCCACCGCACAGATGACCTCCACCACAGAGCTGGCCCACCCACAGCAGGTGTAGTCGAGTCGAAAACCCTAACACTTTTTGGGGTCCCAAACAAAAACACCCCTCCTTTTTGGAAAGCCTGTTTCTGACACAGCATTATTCCCTGGAATGAGCCTTGCTCATCAGTGTATTTTTAAAAATAAAAAGCTCAGCAAGAACAGAGGTAGGACTTATATTGCCATCCAAGACTTTTCCCACGAGGGCCTGAAGGAGCTCAGAACGTGCGCCTCGGCGACGAGGTCATCACCACGCCATCACCACGCCTGTTCTTTCGTATGTTGCAGATGGAGTCCTTTTGATGTGTGTGCATATCTGCCTACGTTCTTCTTCAGATACGATTCTTCTGGAAAACACATGACCTGGGCTCAGAGCCTGCTGGGCGACAGCTTCTGGCTCTCCCAGCCACACGACGGACGCTCCCCTCTTGGGCTGCGAGCTTTTCTTCTCCTTCCCTCTGGCAAGGTGGGGGGCGGGGAGTTACAACACCACTGCCATCGTTTAAGAGAAATCTAGACGTGAGGGGCCAGCCAAACCCACAGTGAAACTAAGGGAAGGGCCATGTGATGAACTAGAGGCGGGTCAGCTTTTGCTCAGCCGTGAGGGGCTTTTCAAGTTTTCTGGGGCAGACTTCCCTGATGGTTTAGAGGTGGCGGCTGGGTGCCCTGGGGTTGCCCGGGCCTCATGCAGGAAGGAAGCCTCACTCAACTGGGCATCCTGGGAGTCAACAACGGTGGACATGTCGGCTTCACTGGCTAGGTCTTCTGTCGAGAAGGTGAGACTCCCGAGCTTGGCAAGAGAGTGTGAGCGCTTGAGTGGGGACGAGACGGTGAGGCCCGCCAGCCGGAGCCGAGTCTCAATTTCCTGGGCCCGCTGCTTCACCAGCCCCGGCTTCCCGCGGACGCTGTGGATGCTGTCACTGCTCGAGCTGCGGGTCAGGTTGGAGCTCATGGAGGACGAGGTGGGGGTGTAGCAGATGGTCTTCAGGAAGTCTTTTGAGAAATGGCTGGTGTGATCCAGGCGGCAGAGGAAAGGAGTGGGGCTCTTCAGTGAGGTTGCCTCCAGCGCAACGGGGGTGGCCTCTGACTTCTCGTCGCTCCCATCTTGGCCAGGCAGAGCCAGGGCCCCTGGCAGAGGGACAGGAGCCAGGTCCTGGTTCTCCTCGGGGATGCTGGCCTCCAGCCTGCTGGCGCCGTCCCTGAAGGGGGACGCGGGTTCTGTGGGCATGCCCTTTAACCTCTCCAGTTCTTTGGTGTGCTTGCGGACCAAGCCAGCCTTCTGCAGCTGCATGATGGACTCCTGGTGCTGCATCAGGTAGCTGTGCGTTGTCGGCCTCTCGGCCTCTTTACTGAACAGCAGCCGCAGGTCCTTGGCCGGCTTCACGTCTTTCTTGGGTGGCGATTCTTCCTTCACTACCTCCATGCTGGGAGGGTTCTTATCACAGTGAGAGTTCTTCAGAAGGACGGACTTTGGCAGGACTTTTTGGGTCTCTCTGGAAGGTTCCAAAAGGCTAGCTGTTAGTTCTAGGGCAGCCCCGGCCCCAGAGCCACCAGTGTCCGGCCTCCTCGAGCTTGCTGGTGGTAGGAATGGGGGAGTTTCGGTTGGGCCCGAGGCCAGCTTCTCCAGAACGCGGGACCTGATGGGTGTGCGGGCTGCAGGGGATGATGTGAGGTAGGGCAGGAAGGCAGGCTGGGTGCAGATGGCGGGGGTGCCAGGGTTCCCGCGCCGCTCCCTGAAGCCCTCAGGAGCCCCGCTGGCTGCAGGGTACATGCAGTCGGCACAGGATTTGTAAGAAGGCTTCACTTTGTTGAGGATCCCAAATACGGCATCGTGCTGGAAGGGGACAAGGATGTCGTGAGAGTACAACAGGAATCAAAGACCACAAAATATGAGGAGGGCGTGGGGAGGGCTGGGCGGGCTCTGGGGAGGCGGCGCTCTCACACCCGTGAGCGCAGAAACAGAGACTTGTGAGAACCCACTTGACAGTGTCTGGTGTGGGTTAGAGATGCTGAACCAAATTTTCCAGAAGCTGCGTGCCCACAGTCCTGGGCAAACCTTTGGCCACATGGCAGGCAGGGCCGGCAGGGCCGGCAGGGCCTCCCCTCTCACGCCTGCCCCTGCCACGTGCACGAAATGACCCTTTTCTGAACCTTGGTCTCACCTGGAACATGGGATAACTACGACTTCACGGCACTGTGAGAATTAACGGAACATTTCTAGCACAGCAGGCGCCTCTGCGTTCCTTTCCCTTTCAGAAAGAATCTCCGTTTGGGGAATCTGCAGCCTGGCAATGAAAGGTTTCCCTTCTAGCACAAACACAGCATGGCTCCACAGAACGATCATCAAGCTGTGCTCTGAACCAGGGAGGTGGCAAAGGGTAAAAAATGGGTTTGGAAAGACTCTAATTCAGACCCACACACAGGTGTACCCACAGCCCCGATGAGGGAGCCAGGCTGAAGAGGCTTTTATATACCAATGGGAAATACCCTGGCGTTACTTCCTGAGGAACGCCACTCGCCTCTCCAGCCCTGTTCCACCGACAGGCCCCAGGGCTGCTCTTCTGGGCCGAGATGGAGATGAGAGAAGCCAACGGTGAAGTGGGGGGAACCAACGCTTTCCCCTGTTGAGCTGGGAGAACCCTAAGCCGGTCTAAAACAGAGCCTTCCTGGCAAAGGGCTCTGCCTCCGAAAGCCCCCCAAGCCGTGCATTTCTGTTCCTGCCTGTCTTCTGAGCCACCGTCACCTCAGGCTGCTGCTTCCACTCAGCCCATCAGCCTGCCGGTGGACCACAGCCAGGGGCCTCATCCCCTCCCTACTTCAAGTCCTCCTGGAGGCTCCCAGTGCCCCTGGAACAATGCACAAAGGGGCCCTGCCATGGTGCCTGGTGACTCTGCGTGACCTGGCCACCTGTCCCAACGCACCGAAGACCATGCCAAGCTCTCTGCCCTCAGGGAGCATCTTGGCAACTGCCGCTCCCTGGGCCCGAAGATTGTCCTCCTGGCCCTTGGCATGGCTAGTTCCTCCTCATCCCCCCACCCCACACCGAGACCCACCTGCAGTTTTCTGTGTTACATCCTTATATGCCTGCCACTCATCACAAGGCTCCGTGCACTGAGCCGTCCTACTACAGCTGTGCCCCACACCGGCCTGGTGCCACAGCTAACGAACACGAGTGGGACAAAGGAATAAATGCTCGTCCCTAGGTCCTCCTCCCTAGATAAGATCACCTATTCAATCCAACTCTGGCCAGGAAAGGAGGACTGTGTCCTTCATTTGCCCGTTATGCAAGCTTCTCTGCGTTCACCATCCTACGACTTGCGGCTATGCCATGTCGGACTAACCACTGCACCAAGATCTTGGACCAAGAGGTTGTGTATCATCCCTCTTTCCAGTATTAGCTCTTTGAGGGAAGGATGAGTGATGGGGGAGATTCATGAGTTATTAACACTTGGTTTGGAAAACGTTTTATGATTTGGAGGTTGGTGGATCTAACTGCCCAGTTTGGTCTGCATTATAACACGATAATGACAGACCCTTTGCATATGGGAACGCGCCCACCAGCTTTCCAAGTGCTCTCTCTCACTGGAAAATGGCAGTGGTCCTGGGAGATGGGCAGTGAAGCCACGGGGAATGAGGCTCTGTGCCCAGGCCCTGTGAGCTAGCCCAGGGCGAGGGCGGGGCACCTCCATGGCACCAGCCTCACTCAAAACAAGTGGTGAATAAACATGAAATGGGGTATAAAAAGGACACTCAGAAGAGGGTAAAGGCTGGGCGATTCGTGGTTTTCTGCGTTTGCCCGCCAGGCTGAGGCTAAAACCTCACTGCAGACAACCCTCTGAGTATGACAGTTACATGGGACTAATGGACTTTAGCATCAGGTTCTGAGTTCAAATTCAGGTATTTGATGATGTTGGGGAATCACTACCAATGCCTTAAATATGGCAATGGTGCTGTGGCTGTCATATGCTGGAACATTTGTGAATGAAACAATGTTACCTGGGATATTTCAACCCAGGGTTCGAGAAAATGGGTGGGGGGTGTGATGAACTAAGAACAGCTGCACACTGAGAAGTGTTGAAGTGGGTAATAAGGTGTATGTTTTCCATTGAACATAAAGAAAAAGAGAGAAAGTTGGAAGCCCCACCCAAAATGAGAATGCGGTGTGGGGGGTGAAGAGGGCCAGAGGGTCGGTGCTGTCCCTGGTAGATCCCCCATGCCCTGTATGTCCAAATTCCCCATCAGCCTTCAGGATCCTTCCCTGAAACAAACCCACAGGTCCCTGGGGCTGAGACTGCCCCACTGACAGAAGGAAGGAGCAAAGGTGGCTGGGAGGGGCTGCTTTTCAGGCCAGGACGGAAGTGATGTGTACAGTCCCTGCCCCTCCCCCCCACCCTGCCCCACACTGGTGCCACACCTACCTCAAAGTCATCTGGACAGCTCCTCTTGCTGTTGTTGTTATTTAGGTTTTCCCGGTAGAGCAGGTTTTTATCAGGCTGGGGCAGGGCCCTTCCCCACCTCCCTACTCCTGGAGGCTCCTCCCGTTCCATCTCCTCCACCTGGGGCAAGGGCTCACTCTGGGCTTTCAGGCTCCTGGATGCTGGCTTCCTCTTCACCTCCTTCTCACGGAGTCCAGCGCCTCCCTGGAGAGGTCTGGCTGGCTTGTGCGCCTCCTCCGCTGGCTGAGCAGCTTCCTCCGGCAGAGTGTCCTTCTCCAGGTCCTCCAGCTGGACCAAACTGCCCATTTCATCATTGGGGGAATGCAGGAGGGGGTCTGAGAGCCGCCTGAAACAGCAGGAGAGAGAGGGGCCCCCTCCTCTTGGGAGCCTGCTGCCTGGGAACGCAGGCTGGGGAGCATCATCCAAGCAGGGCAGCCGGGCTTCTGGGGTGTCATCCAGGGTCTCCCGCAAAAAGTCCCCAGGCCCCACAAAGTCATCCGCAGGCTGTTGGAGGCAGCTTTCAGTCTGCTGGCGCCACAGCTTGTTGTGCCTTTGTTTGCTGGGGGAGGAAGGGCAGAAGGTCATCAGAGGCCAGTGCCCAGGGGCTTCTGGGAACAGGGGTAGGGGGCGAGCCAGCAAGGGACAGCCCAGGCTCGGGTGGATGCTGGGGGCTCACTTAGGTAAAGCGGCTCTCTGTTCATTTGTCCCCAGGAAGTGAAAGAATGAGAGAAACAACCCTGGAACCCAAAAGCATCATGACCCTCAAAGGAAGCCTTAAACGACTTTCTGCCCTGTGCCGACAGCGTGGCAGACGTGTGAAGGGAGTCTGGACCTGAAATGCCCCCGTGATCCCAGTGTTCCCCTCACCTGGCCACGCCACTTACTGTTCCCTCTCTCGGTTTCTCCCCGTGTCAATATAAAGCTCCGTACACGTACCCTTACGCTACTACAGCAGCGTGAGCACATAACGCACACGAGTAAAGTTGGGAAGACTCCAGAAAACCACAAATATTTGGTCACGGAGATTATGAGTCAGTTTTTAAGATATGTCTTCTAATGCTATGGTGTTGTTTTTACAATACATTTTTAAAACAAAGGTAAAAAGAAAAGAGAAAGGCTCCGAGTGAAGTAAGGTAATGAAGTCCCCTCCCCGAACCTGAGAGCAATACCTACATCAGGGGTTGGGATGGTCAGGATGAGAGAGAATTAAGTGTGAATTGAGGATCTGCTATTGTTGTCCAATGAGTGTCGTGATCACTCACGACTGTATGCTCCCCATGCATGTTGTGGGCGAGGCCAGGCAGGCCCTTTATGGGGCTTCGGTTCAAGGTCAGTGCCGGGCAGTGGTGAACCCAGGCTAGGCTACCAAGGGCATGACGGGAGAGTGTGACCAAAATGCTAAGGGACACATGCTCCTCCCCCTCGGCCCTGCCTGGGGTCTGTCAGGCCACTCTGTGGCTGACAGTGAGATGTCTGGAGCTGTCCTCGGGACCCTGGCCAAGCTTGCCAGGGCGTTCCTGCTTCCCCAAACATGGTCAAGAGGACAAGACTTAGCCCCAGGCTCCCTCACAACACCAGTCAGAAATAACCCGGGAGGCCTCCTACAGACTGAACAGGATGGAAAGAGAGAGGAATGAGTCTCAGAGCCCAGAGCAGGGATCTTCCTGGGGTGACTGAGGACCCTTCTCTGTGGGGCAGGAAAACCTCAGGGCCACCCCGCCTTGGAGGCCAACAGACCTGGGCATGTGCTCCCTTCTGCCTTCCACTGGCTGTGTGATGTGGGACAAGTTAACCTCCAGCGACTGTTTCGTATTCCCGCATAAAGGGGAATAACCTGTATTTTGCAAACCTTTTCAGGTGGGGGTTAAAATGTATAAAAAAACTACATCATTATTTACTGTGAGCCCGGCCCAGCAGTCTTATAAAGGGAAACCTGTTCAGTGTTCATATACAGTTCACAACCACTCTACAAGCGGGTGTTGGTTTTTAACTCAGGAAGAGAAAAGTGAGGCTGGGGGAGACTGATGAGCGTGCCCTAGGTTGCCCGGCCCATCAGTGGGGGGGCCCAGTCTGCCTCTGCAGTCCTTGGAACTGCCCTGCAGCGAAGCCTGGCACAGCGCTCGGCCCAAAGCAGATGCTCAGGACTCGGGGCACCTCTTGCCCATGCTGCACACGAAGTCCTGCCTTAGATTAGAAGTTAGGCACCGTTCCCTCCCGCAGCCAAATAGCTGAGTGTGCCAACAAAATCAGAGCAGGTCCCTCCTGGAAATCACGAATCAAACGCCAAACAATAGCTGTTTTTCTCAAACCGGTCCTCCTGCCCCCCTCCCCCCAAGCCAGGGTTTTGGCTTCGGAAGTCACCGCTAGATGCGGACAGCAGCTTCTGGAGCTCAGTCCCGCCAGTCTTCTGCAGAAAGTCACCCACCTCGCGTCCAAGATGCCTTCATACTCAGACAGCTGTCTCATAAAGCCTGCGTTGGGGCGTGTAATGCTGCGCTTCTGCTTCACGTAGTTGTACGCTTTTTCCAGGGGCCAGCCGAATTCCTTCATGGCATAGGCTATGACCGTGGAAGCGGACCGACTGACTCCCATTTTGCAATGTACCAGGCACTTGGAATGGTTCCGCCTGGGGAAGGGGGGCGAGTTTTTAAAAAGCTTAACTTCATTCTCTCGGGTTTTACACAACCAGCAGTTTTAAACCCCGAAGTTATGTCATTGCCCAAATCTTCCTAGTCCTGATGTTTACGCAGCACATGCTCACCCACCCTCTAAAGGAAATAACTTCACTGTGAAATCAATCAGCACACAATGGGAAATCGAGATAAATCTCTCCTTGCCTAGCCAAGTTTTGCAGGGAGAGCTCCAAAATCGGGCTGCCTTCAGGGACAAAGTGGGGATCTTCCCACATTGCTGGGATAGGCTAGGAGGCCAAAACCCCTTTTTGTGGGAAGCAAATGGGCAGCGAAAGGGAGATCTGCAAAAGATATCGGCAGCTAGAGCCGATGGAGACAGGGAACGGGTTACTGTAGAAAAATGGGGTCAGAGAACCGGAAGCCGCAAGGCTCCCGGGAGACAGGAGGGTCAAGGAGCCAGGGCGAGGGCAGCAGCACCACCAACTTGGCCAAGACAGAAAAAAGCCAGAGGAGGGTGGGGCCCTCGGCTGTGAGGAGGCAGTGCTGGCCCAGGCGTGGCTGACTGAACAGATCCAGCAAGGCCAGACATAGTGTTCCTCTAAGTATCACTCGCTCAGGAACGAAAAGGACCAGGCTGGAAAGCGCAGCATCTGGCAAGCTTTATTTGTACAGGAGGTGAGCCCACCTGTCTATTTACGTTAGAAGTAGCCAGGCTGCCAGGTGCAAACAGACTCCTTTCCCCTATCTCAGGCTCAGAAAGCATCACCAAATCTCAGTGCCTTTTCTTTTTTTTTTTGGACTGCTGGTCTGAAGTCTTTCCCTAGAGCGTGCAAACGAATTATGAGGGCACGGTGGTAAGGACAGGCTGTGGAGCTTTGACCTGGAGGGGTGCAAAGCAGAAGATGGGGCCTCGAAGGCTGCTCTCTTTCTGACCAAGCCTGCAGTAAGACAGAGCCATTCTGCAGGAGAATAAAGGGAGCACAGAGGCTGTGTGAAACCAGGGACAGGCTCGTGGTCTGTCCCCTTCTGCTCACCCAGGAAAACTGTACTAACTCAAGCGGAGCAGGCAGGCCACGGCTTGGGGCACTAGCCCGAGCAGGTTCCCCTGGGAAAGCGGTCTCAGAGGCTCCCCACAGGCAGAACCTCCCAAGAGTGTCCACGTGGTATTGGACTCTTAACTGGAAGCCGTGCTGATGATGAAACTGGGGTCAAGTGTCACAGCCAACGACAGGTGGGAGAGAACAGGCTCATCTGGGCCCAACGTGGAGATCAACTTTGCCTCGCTGGTGCTAGGGGTCCTGTGGTCTCCAGTCAGAGGGCCATGAACACCCACCGCTCCCTAAGCCAGGAGATGCCTGTGTCTGGGACTGCCATTCATTGTTGCCCACCCAGCATCTGCCAGCGTCTTCCTTAGACCGGTTCCTTTGGTTTCTCCACCCACTTACTTTGCTTTGTTTATAAAATGGTACGCTTCGTTCCAGTGGGCAAGAAGGTCTGTTGTCTCCTCATCATAGACTCGGATGTTATGATATGCAAATAAGCCAGGGAAAAAATTATCTATTTCTCTAGTGACATTTAAAATGTAGTCCACACTGCAATGAGAAAAAAAAAGAGAGAACAAATCTGGAGAATCAGAATGAGGAACTAAGAAACAAAAAGTAACAAAAAAAAACTGAACAGAGAAAAAATCAAATATACATTAGTAAAGGGTTTATGTTTTTACAGTGGGACTTCTGTTTTTCCTTAACAGAAATTTTTTTGATATTTTCTAAATGCCCTACAATGAGAATGTACTATATTTATAATAACAAAACAAAGTTCTTTATAAAAACTTGTAGAAAAACCAGTTCAAAGCATTGCTATGCAACGTTAATTCTGGAAAGTAGATACATATATTACTTAAATACATTTTTAACTTTCTCCAAGTTTCAAAATTCATAACTACTATGTGCATACAGAAGCCTTAAGAAAAGCAAAGTCTTCACTTTTAAATAGTTAAAAAGCAGAATATGTTTGTCCATTATTTATGTCCTTGGGAGCTGCTTTACACCCTTTTTGAAACAAGGCAGGCTATGAATAAATAAAGAGTTGAGAGGGTCTGCTAGCCAGGTTTTGTCAGTCTCTACACTTAATACTTATATTCCTGGAAGACCAGGAGTTTCAAAATACCTCCAATAGATTTCAGAAGTGAATACATTATAAATGCTCTAAACAAAAATATTTTTACAATAATTTACTTATTCCCAGCAAAATAGAAAGCATAGGCAGTGTCACCCTCCATTTTAAGAATACTTTCTGTTGAAAGAACACAACTTAACCAGTAGTTCTAAAGATATATTTTAAGATTTGTTTAGTCTTGATTTTTAAATGCAGTCATTCAAGGATGCCATCATGTCAGACCCACAGAATGGTGATTTTGTGGCTGTGTAGTTTTTTCAAAGAAATGTCCAGACATCTGTTCTTGAAGGTCTAGATTTAAACATTTTTATTCCTATGCTGGGCATTGCTCGGACTAACATAGACCCAGCTTTCTGCCCAACACCGAGGATTTAGCTGCAAGAGTACCATCAGGTCCAAAAGTATGAGTTCAGCTAGGACCGGGAGTGGTCTGGGGATCAGAGCTGCTGAGTGGCCCAGCAGACAGGTGTGTCCACACCAGGACTCTCAGCAGCTCTGTGGGCAGTGGGTATGGGAGGGGCTCGAGGCCCTGCCCTCATCCAGGCAGTCTATACCATGGGACTGTGATTTAGGATGTTCTTTGGGACAAACACCATCACACAAGCTCCAGGAAAATCTAAATGATGAATTATTCAGGAGATGGCATTCTAAAGCACATCTGTTTAGCTATGCAAATTGCCCTGGCTGCCAGGGTGCAGGCAGTTCCAGGCAGGTAGCTCAAGGGCTCAACCTGGGTGGCAGAGCCCAGGGTGTCTCAGCTGCCTAGGAGGACAAGGGAAGACAAGAGGAGCAGACTCACCCTGAGCCCTGCAGTTCCTCCAGATTGGATGCATTCCATTCAGAGCCCTGGGGGACAGATCACACAAACCCCCCGTGAGTGTCACGTGACAGCCTCGGACTACTCTAGGATGCTAGCCCTGATGGAGATTTCACAGGCCCCTGGCCTCAGAGAACAGAGAGAACTGACGGAGGCCGGTATCCAAGCAGGTTCCTGAGCACTCACCGCGTGGTCAGCTCAACAGGGGAAGGGCAAGGTCAGGAAAACCTGCCCCTTTCACCACTTCCTCTCCTGAGACTCCAGCGGGTCCTCTCACTGGAAGCGGCGACCCCCTCCCACTCAAGAGAGGGCACTGCCACCCTCGCAGGAGTCACTCTGCCGCTTCTGGGAAGTGTGTTGGCAATATTCCAAAGGTTCCCACCCTCTGACCCGGAAATTCCACTTACAGAAAGCTACCCTGAGGAAATACCCAGAATTTGCAGAGATTTATGTAGAAGGATATTTAAGGTTATTTATAATAACAAAAGAGTGGAAACAACCCAGGAGTCCAACAAGGAGAAATCAGTAAAATAAATGATGATGGATCATGTGATAGAGCATTGCAAATCACTCCTACTTTCGGAGGATATTTAGCGACACAGGGAAATACCACACAATGGCAGACAAATAAAGCAGGACACGGACGCGAACAGTATGGCTGGCTCTTTCCATTTTCCTTTTTTGACAAAGCTAACACGTGCATTTAAAAAACCCAGAAGGTAGAAAAATAAATATACCAACATGTTAACTAAGACTTCCTCTAGATTGGCGACATTGGGAATGCCTTTAATTTTCGTCTTTAGAGAGTAACATGTTTTAATACTTAAAAAACGGTATTGAAAACAAGCCCTCCATTTCCGAGTGTGCAAAGAACATGGAGGGGAAAAAAAAAAACCAACAAAGAAAAACCATCACTTTGCTCTCAGGGAACGCAGACAACACGAAGTCACAAGAACAAAAAAACCTGCGCCAGTCTCCCTATGAACTTCCCTTCCACAGAGGGCAGACCCTGCAGCGGGCAGGGGCTTCAGGGACCCCGAGGGGGCTGGCTACGTGTGGGTGCGAGATGGAGTTTCATACTGGAGGGAGAGGCTCAGACAGAGAAATTCCTTTGGTATCTCTCATGGAAAAAGTGACATAAAACACCGACCACACCGAAAAATAACTAGCGCTTTGCTAAGGCCATGTCTTCTTGCTGTGATCGCCACCTAGTGGAGACACGGGCTGGAGGTGCCCTGCGTTCTGTCTCCACCGGGGAGAACCACCAACTTCCAGGAGAGTAGATAGAGCCCAGGGCTGCCACACAGCTCTCAGGGTACAGGCTTCAAACCCACATACTTATGTACATTTTAGCCCATACACTGAATGTATACAGACTTATATCTATAAATACATTAAGTACATATTTGACATATTAAATATATATCACGACAATGCATTTGGAGGACTATTAATTACTCCCCACAGGCAGAGAACAAAATCGTTATGCTTTCCAAAGCAAAAAAATACACTTCCTTAACTTCCCCAGGAAGTGACTTCTGCTCTACCAATGGCTACCATTTATTCGTGCACTCAATGCCTTAAGTCTGTATTTTCCTGGACCCTCATAATCATTCCACGAGGTACAGGTTGAAGGAAAAAAGAGGCAGAGACCCACGGTCTGGCTGTGTCCAGTCGCATTGCTGGTCCGGATGGGGGCTGGGAACTACGTCTGGTGGGGCCAATTTCGTTACTATGCTGTGCTGCCTCTAATTTTAGCAACGTGCCTTCCTCACAGTCTCTCTGACTTTGAAACCTTGCCAGTTGCCTTCTATGGAGATTTACAGCTTTAAGAAAATCTGAGCAAGAACGGGAGGTTGCATCACCGAGGTCTGTCCCTTCCATAGTTCTGGGGCCGTGCACGGAGCGGCTGCCTGGACAAGCAGAGGGGACGCTGCCTTGCAGGTGTCTCGTTAGGTGTCTAGTTTGCCTTCCCTACCATTTCTCACGTCTCAGGATTCCTAGGCATAACTCTGGGGTTTGGGGAGCACGCTCCCTGTAGTAACTGGGGGGGTTTTAGCCCACAAATCACTTCGAGTTATCTGGAGGGGGGTTGTGTGTTAGTGATGGAAGGCGAAGGGGGGTAAGGGTCTGAATGTGGCTGCCAACTGACTATGCCAAAGAGCTTTCACACAACTCCCCACAGCCTGGCTGGGAGCCTCATCGCAAGCATCTGGCTCCAGAGCAAACCGCGAGGCGGCAGGCCTGAGGAGGGGAGTTCCCATGCAAGGCAGGATCGAAGCTCCCGTAACTCAAGTTCTCCCCTCTCCGACTTGCTCTAAGCAATCAAGGTCGAATGTATGTTCCCCAAGCCAAACCCTGACGTGTGCTGTGCCTCTTACGAGATAAAGATGATCGAAGATGAGGGAGGGCTTGTCCATCTGGCCCAAGATGAGGAGCATCTCATTGTCGATGAATTCCTTGAATTCCTTCAAGTTACAGTTCATCTGTTTCTCCAATTCATTACGGATCTGTGGGGTGGAAAACACCAGGAAGAGTGATTTGTCAAAGAAAATAGTCGTCACCCTCCACGAAGTAAAGTCACAACGCAAACCGTGGCTGTGGTAAAAAACAAAAGCGTTTTTTGCGCTTGGACACATGCGGCGCACGGGCGGCAGGGACACAGGCCGCTCAGCCTCGAAGTCAAGCTGGCGTGGGGACAGTTTACTGTTTCAAATGAGAAATCCGATCCCCAAGGGACCTCTCCTGTGTTTCAAGCACTTGTACCTTTACAATGAAATATCAAGCACATTACAGTGAAAGCCAAAATCAGTTTCATCTTGCTGCGGAAGGTATCACAATACGATGTAGTATAGGTATTACTAAATCAAAAGATTGGATGTAATTTTTAAAAATGGCCATTTCAGCCTCTTAGATCTACCTGGTTTAAACTGTTATTAAAATGCATTGCATTCCTTGAACAAAGTGCCACTGACAGAAAAAAAAAAAGATCCGGAGAAACATCAGAAGGCAGAAGGCAAGCAGTCCAGGGCTAGCGACTTACTGGTGAGGCGACGTGGGGCAGAGGAGAGGGGCTAATAGGTAAATGCTTCCTGGTGCAATCTACGCAGAGGTCTCGTGGCATTCTCACTAAAGGCCTCACAGGAAATTTGCCCAAGCCCCACAGCTGGCACGTGGCAGGGCTAGGTTCAAACTAGAGTCTGACCCCCAGGCCTGTACTCTTTTTGCTAAGTCCTGCAGGAAAAGGCCACCAAGACCTAGTGCACCGAGTGGTCAAGAAGATCAGGTTTGCGCAACCGGACAGGGGAATGACCTGTGGCCTGCAGAGAAGGGAAGAGTTCTCTTACTTCTTTGGAGGTCACATTTTCTAGGTCTTGGCTCATCATGATGCTCCGGAGTTTGGCTTTGATGAGGCGCTCAGTCCTTTCCCTTTCGGTCGGCCTGGGGAGAAATTGGGACAGTGCAGAACTGTAGGAAGACTGAGGCCCAAGTTTACAGAAACACCTGACACTCCTGGGCTTGGTTCCCAGAGACAACTTCTTGGCATGAGTGTCCTCAGCAGTTGGCAGGGAGGGACAGAGAAGTCCTGCTCTGTGTCCAGAACTCCCATAGGAGTCAAGAGTGGAGCAGATCGAGGGGGCACAGAGGGGCTTGGAGGTGGCCTCCTTGCTCAGGTCCTACAGAGTATTAAGCTCTCAGGGCAGAATGCTGGAACCACCGATGTACCATCCCCAGGCCACGGGGCCCTTCAGTCTCAGCTGAGGACACAGCTGAGTCCTGAGCCCGCCCACAGGCCCGGCTGTGTCCAGATCTTAGGATCTCCTTCTCACACGGCACCAAAATCTACGTATTTCCCTGTAACTTCCATATATCAACCCTAGTTCTCACTTTGGGGCCCACACCAACCAGGCCAATCCTTCTGCAACAGGATGCCCCTCATCGGTTCAAAAGCAGCCTTGGCTTCTCCCCAGCCCTCTCACAATTTCTGTGAGGCCCACGTAACATGGCCCTGGAGTGTCCTCACTCAGGCTGCTCCCCTGAGCACAGCCCTCTTAGACTCAGTGTCCCCCAACACTCTGTGGAGAAGGGGTCTGAGTGAGAGAAGGGGAGGGCCGCTTCCCTCTTCTGAAACCAGGTTTTCATTCGGTGTAGCCTCTGGCCACGCAAGCGCTGCAGGGGAGCCATGCGCCACAGGCCACGCAATTCACTGTTGCTGCCTCTAAGGCTGCCCTCGGCCTGTGCTGGTGCAGTTGTGCTTTGGGATCCAAGGAATTGGATGCCACATTCATACTATTCCTAAGAGGTTGCCGGATGAGGGGGGGGTTGGGAGCCTGGGTGACAAAGGTGAAGGGACTGAGAAGTACGGGTTGGCAGTTACAAAAGAGTCACAGGGATGTAAAGTCCAGCATAGGAATATAGTCAACGATACTGGAGCAACTGTGCACAGTACCAGGTAGGCACTGGAAATACTGGAGGGGTTATTTTGTTAAATGTCTAATCACTATGCTGTGCACCTGAAGCTAATATAAAATAATACTGAATGTCAACTGGCATTGAAAAATTAAAATGAAAAAAAAATAAAGGGTAGAGGAAGAGGCTTTCAAAGTCAAGTCTACGGTAACGGAGCCCTGCCTGGGAGCTGGTGACACAGGTGGGCCACATGCTTCTTTTGAGATTTGACAGAAGTTAGGGAGCCGCTCGCCAGAAATGCATTCATTCCCGATGTGTCTACAATTTCAAAAGTGGGGTGGTGGTCACAGACCCTTCCCCCAGCCAAAGACCACCCACAGGCCACAAGTCAGGAACCTCTGCTTGAAATGCTGGTCCTGGGAGAGGCGGCCCTCAGTCAGGGGAGCGCAGAGGGGGTGTGACACTGTGCAGACCCAGGGTCCCACAGGGTGATGTGGGAGCAGGGGGGTGGGGCGCGCCGCACTCACTTGTCCACAAACAGGGCTGGGGAGTCGGGCCGCGTGGACTCCAGGTCCTGCATGGCGTTCCACTCGTTGATGCAGCTCTGCTCGGAGCTGATGCAGCTCTCGTAGTAGCTGGCCCAGACGAGGGACACGCCCCCGGGGAAATAGTTGTGCCTTCGTGCCACTTCGCAGGCCTTGTGAAGGACCTGCAGGGCCGACCTGGGTGAGGACGGGGAGAGGGTCAGGCCTGGGAGGCGGAAGGAGGCTGGGTTCTCCCTCCGACAAAGGGGCTTTTAAATGAGGCAGGGAAGGCCAGTCACGAAGGACCCACTGGCAGGGACACCCAGCCTGCCGGGTAGTTCAGCCCGTCTCCGTGACGTACACTCTGACCCAAGAGCAGATGGGACATCCTCTACCATTCCCAACAGGAAACAAAAAACTTCCCAACTCTTCCCGTCAGGCTGGTTCCCAGTGCATTTGACAGCGCACTGATTAACCCCCAAGAATTAAGATCAATTTCCAAGGCCGTGGCGGCCGTGAACGTGGGAACCACGGTTCAGCCACGGCTGCGCAGCGGAGACCTTTCACTGCCTCCGATCACTTAACTCCTGCCCCACCCAGCAGCGCCTCACCAGCTCGGATTCCCTAGGAAATGAGTTCGACAAAGTCATTCTGCTGCAGAAGCTGGCGGAAGAGGCTTGGGAAGGCGGTGGGACAGGGGGACCACATTAAAAGGTTTATCATAATGGTCAATGTAGCCATTCCTGTTTTACTTCTTTTAACAAAAACATGGGTTGAAAGTCTCTCAGCGAACAGAGTGAATTGGGTGTTGATGAGGGTCGGGGGACAGTTATCAGAGAACGGCTCGGCAACGGCATGAAAATCACCGCGGCGCACGTCACTTTTCCCAGTGGCACACACGGGTCCACCCTTTGGGCTGGTGGAGGGAAGAAACTTGAACTGTTTACTAAATTTAGTTCTGGTTCTGAAATTTTGGAAAAGCACATAAGGCTATTTTTCACTTGCCTGTAGAGAAAGATTAAAAAAAAATCATCCAGGGATACAAAGAAACAGCCAGGACACCTAGAAAATTGTGATTTCATGACCCCCCCCCCCCAAATGATCCTGAGCTGACTGCAGAGCGGAGTAACAGAAGAGATAAAAACGAAGCCCACGGGAGAATGCTGCGTAACTCCCGCCGTCCTGGAAAAATGATTATTTTGAAACACCGGGCAGAGGTCTTCTCAGCAGGCACCACCAGCTTCCCCGAGTCTTTTCCAGGTTATTCAAGAGAGACTGTGGAGTTTGCTGCCTGAGCGGTTTGCGCGACCCTCCAAGAACAAGAAGGCACTGAGATGTGTGTGCCTGGATCAGCGAAGCTGTGGACGGGACTTATTTTGCCCCACGCAGCCTTGACCCACAGCGACCTCATCCTGAAAGCAGAATGTACGGGAGGCCCCACCCCTGCCCAGGCCCCTGCACGTGGCAGTGGGTATCCCACAGCCCAGCACCCTGTGGGAGAGCCCTCCCAGCACCCCTGGGTGTAACATGACTTGTTTTGTGTGTGTGGCCACCTCCCCTACAGACTTGAAACCATATGGACAGGAGTGCTGTCCAAGATGGTCAGCACCCAGCATGCTGTGTGCCAGGCACAGTGAAATTTGTCAGGAGGAAATGCCCACCTGCGAAACAACATGCCTTCCGCAACAGAAACCAACCACATTACAGAGTGGCCAAAGGACAAAGCAGACTTTTCTCCGAAGAAGATACACAAATGGCCAATGAGCACATCCGATGACGCTCAGCATTCATTAATTGGGGAAATGCAAATCCAAACCATAAGGAGATAGCACTCCCGGTCCATTATGTGCCGATTACGCAAAACAACGGAAAATCACAAGTGCTGACGAGGACACAGAGAAGCTGGAACCCTGTGCATTGCTGGTAGGGTTGTAAAATGAAAGCAGTTTGGTGGTTCCTCAAAAAACTAAACGTGAAACTATCCCATGACCTAGAAATCCCACTTCTGGCTGTAAACCCAAAGGAGACGAAAGTGGAGACTCAAACAGACCCTCCGCTTGCCAGTGCTCTCGGCAGCTCCATCCACAGCAGCCCAATGGGGCAGCAACTCAGGAGTCCACCAACAAACGCACGGGCAAACGAAACGTGGTGTGTCCACGTGACGGGCTATCATTCAGCCGTAAAAAGGAACAAAGTCCTCACACACGCTGCAGCACGGATGAGCCCTGAAAGCACCGTGTGCAGTGACAGATGCCAGACACAGGAGGACACATGGCCCAGTCACACAGGAGACAGAGAACAGGCAGATTCACAGACACAGGAGAACTGAGGTTACCAGGGGCTGGAGAGGGGCTGGGGGCTAGTGCTGGGGGACGGGGACAGAGGCTCTGCCTGGGGTGACAAGAAAGCTCTGGGTGTGGCCAGCGGTGCTGGCTACGCAATGCTGTGAGCGCCCTGGTGCCTCTGAACTGCACACTTAAGAGGTCAGGACGGCCAAGTCTGTCACGTGTCGTCTGCTATACATGCAGAACAGAGTGCCCGAATGAGCGTCTCAGTAGAAGGGGTTTGTCTAATCACGCTGTCACACTGGCAGCAGTTTCTAAGACGCTAAACGTCCCTAAAACCACACTTACCACATGGCCTGGACAGATACGGGCTTGAAGACGTGCATCCTTCCTGCTGTGCTGACGCTGAATCCACTAGGAGCGAAAAACAGCGGCAGAAAGACACTGTGGTGAGCAGACAGACCCCTAACCACACCACTGCGAGACAATGCACGGGGACACTCGGAGGACGAGTGTGTCCCATGCTGTCTGAGGAGGGATTGATTACAGGCCGCCTGCATCAGACAAGGGTAAAGCAAAGGGGGAAAAAAAAACCCCGGAGGTTCCCAATTCCAGAAGACTTGCTTTTAACCCAGCAACGCGAAGCCTACAAAAACTGAAACCCCGGCAAAGGGCGCAGGGCTGTGGCAGCATCCCACACCATCTCATCCATGCTACCGCGGGGTCCCAGCCCACCCACTCTTTCCACCCTACATATCCCATCAGCCTGGGGTTTGTTGGAATTGCACTGAAAATGTATTCATGGAAGACAAAATTTCAAAAAGGAAAAATGTGACCATAATCCTACGTCTCCAAGAAACCAAATTTTTACCTCTTCCCCCAGATCTACCTGTAGGGCACCATTACTTTCACTGCTGGCATCCCAGAAGGGACGATGTCCAACTCTGCTTCTTTCCACCCTCTGCAGACACCCACGCATCTCCCCTGGGGACAAATGTGTGCCGAACCCGATGGCCCTTCTTCTCTACCTGCCCAGGACCAGCCCCAAAGCGGCACGTGAAACACGGTTGTGCCCACCGCTGTGTGTCCTTCCCCGCACCCCCGAGACTGTAAGCTCCTGCTGCTGCCCCGTTTATCTGTGAACTTTCGGGGACCAACCCCACACGGAGGGCATGCTCTGAGTGTTCATTCACCGTATCAGGGCAAATGAATGAATGTCAGTTTTCTGCTGCTCTTGAACTCCACCCAGCACTGACCTCCTGTAATATGCTTCTGTCACTACTTCACGACCCAAACTCCTTTGCGTAATGTCCAGAACGCCCCTTTCCTTGCGTGGCTCCCTGGAGGGCACTGTTACTTCTCCTGATGTCATAAACACATCACACACATGATTCTGCTGCTAATGATTACCCAGTGATGCTCAAACCAACTCACAGCTCAGAGTTTATGGTGACGAAAGGGATCTTTCAAAGGGACCTGCTTACCCGTCGCCGTCGAGGTGGATTTTCGTGTCACTCCACAGTCGGAGAACCATCCCAACGGTGCAGCTTTTACTGCGCAGGAGGAAAGAGAAGACGCCCGGGGCTGGAGTTCCCCTGCTTGCCCACAGGCTTCCCTGTGTCTCACCCAGCCCATCCAGCTCACAGAGGGGACTGGCCCCTGACCTGGGTCTGGCCGCTGGGTGTGTATCTGGGAGAAGCTCTGCAGGGACTGCTCACCCCTGAACTCTAGAAGACACGGGTCTGAGACGGCCCACTACAGGGAGCTGCCAGTGACCCCTTCTCAGAGACAGTCTAGGGTGCTCTGACCCCACCATCTGGTGTGGTGGCAGCTCCACAGACACCAGGTCTCAGCTGCAGCTCTCAGGGGACAAAGAGCAACCAGCTGACCGCATGACCTCCCTGCAGCAGGGGTGAAGCCACCAATGGCTGGTGCAGTCTGGGCACGAGGCCACACGCAGTCTGGGGGACACAGACGAGTGGTGTGGCCAATCCAGCCTCCTGTCGGGGGCGGGGGGAGGGGAGGATGCCAATGCGTTACTGGAGTGCAGTGCTAGACCTCTGTTTCTGTACCTTTTGTGCAGCTGCTGTTTTAAGAACTAGCTTAATCTGCTTTTGTTTTGCCCATCCTCACAGCGAAATGATACTTTAGAGACTGGCGCCGTTGAAACACACAGAGGGAATGAAAGGGCTTTATCAGAGGGGCTCCTCAGGTTATTGCGAACATTCTTCAGGCATTTGAAAGAGTCAGCTTGTGAGAAGCCGTTGTCACGGAGCCAAGGCCTGCGCCGCCGACCTCTGAGGATCTCCCGCTTACATCTCTGCTACCGCCTAACAGCCGCCCAGGGAGTAATGTTACGAGCGTGTGACTGTGCGGCCAGGGTGCTCTGGGGTCGCAGATGCTGCAGGAGCTGCGGCCCTGCGGGACTCTTCCACCCTCGGCTTCTGTGTCCATGGGGAAGGTAGTTTTAAGTCCTCCGGGTAAAACTAGACTAAGCCTTTCGGGTTAGGCCCATTCTCAGGTCCTACCCATCCTTGATGCGCTAACCCCGTTGCCATTGCAGAGCTGCAGAATAAAACTTATTCTGAGGCCCGGAGCCACTGGGGCTTCATGGCTGTGCCAGTGCTAGGAGGCTCCAAACCGACATGTCTCCCCCTGAACTTGCCCAACTGCCCACTCATCCTGTAAGATTTGGCTTAGCCACGGCATGCCTTTGGCGTGGCCCCTTTATAGCGCCCCCCCCACCCAATGTCTCTGCATCACTCAGCCCACCAGCCCAGCATCTGATCACAGCTCTCTTCTTCACGGAGCTTACAGGCTTCTTTGTTTAGCTGGGCCTGGCCTATTGCCTCGTACATGGGAGAATGCAAATAAATTGTTTGCTCGATGAATGAGCAGATTAACGAATGGGGGCTAAAGGGAGTCACCTTAATCTGGTTTTAACAAATCCAGGTTTTGCAATGGTCTCACATGTACTAACTTATCCTGGATGTAAGAAGAGTCACTTGTCTTCACTTCACAAAGATAATAGGGTCTATGATATCCCGAACTTGGCCTCTAGTTATTGGGAAATTCCAAGCCTCTCATTAAGCCTCTGACCCAGGACCTGTCAGCCAGTGCCTGGGAATCCATGGGACAGCAATACTGGATAAGGCACGTGATATGCTGCCTGTCAATCACATACTGCTTCACTGAGCTGGTTCCTGCTTGCACCTGGGTGTTCACCACGGCCATCACCTCCTTCAGGAAGCCCTCCAGGCTAAGGCGCCCTTTCTAGAGCACCACCAATAGCACCCAGTGTTAGAGCTCTAAACACAGTGTAACTTTTCTGTCCTCTCAGCAGACCCTGAGCTCTGAGCAGAGGCTGGATCTAGAACAGCACGTGCACACGAGAGCTGAAACGCCATGCTCTGTGGTGCCTGGTCACCCCTACCACCTGCCACTGCGCATCCCACCGTCACCTCCCAAGGGTACGGGACCATGGAAATCTTTTTCCAGCAGCAACTGCTGTCCCGTCAGACTCACCTTTCCTTGCTGGAAAAGTCGACGCCCAGCAGGATGCTCTCCTCGGTGTCCTGCCGCCCGCTGCTGTCCACCACCACCATGTACCGGACCCGCTCCGCCCAGGCGCTCTCCAGGCGCACAGCCTGCGCAGGCAGAGATGCTCTCACCGGCTGCCTCTCCAGCTGGGGCCCCCTCCCTCGCCCAACCAAGGTCAAGGGCTTCTGTTTTCTACCTTTCCCCCTGTGAGTTTAGGAACCAAGATGACATTCTGAGACACAGGAGCCACATCTCTCTTATACCCCCAACACAAGGGACGGTGCCTGGCTCAAAGGCGACCCCTCCCCAAGTTAGTTAAATGGGTGGATAACACCGTCCAGAGAACGAAGATGCTCTGACACACCCGTGCTCTGGGCCTTCCCGGTGCTGAGGAGCAAACTTCGCTCTGGCTTTTGTGAACACTTTGGGAGAATTTTTAAAAAGTAGAACTTATACCGCACCCCACCCATTGCGTGTAATTCCCTGCCAAATTTCACAGTGAAAAATTCAAACTTGCCACTCTCGTCTCTTCTTACCAGCTTGATTCTATCTTCGCAGCGCAGAAGGTTGATCATTACTTGAAGGTGCCGGGGCAAGTCACCTATCAGACCAACAGAGAAAAGCTTTAAAAGGTCACCCCTGCTTTCCAGGCAGAGACCCAGCAGAGGCTGATCTCGCAGACGTTCAACCCCACCCCCCCACCTCAGGGGAAACACCCCCCCAAACACAAAGCTCAGCTCTCTCACCCCGCTCCTGAAAAAGTGTGATGAGCGTGAGAGAGACATCGCTTTTTGTTCTGTTTTTAAAAGTGACTTTTATTTTCCAAAATACTTGCTAATGAGTTTTTAAACACAAAATCTGGCAAATACGGACAAGCCTGGAGTGGAAATACTGTTAAATTCAAGCGAACGTTATTTTGCAGGGTAGGGTGGCAGAGACCAAGGACAGGGCTGAAATAGGGAGTCTGTGAAGAGCTGGTCTGCAGGGAGGAGGGCTGGACTGGGCGCCACTTTCCCTCTCTCAGCTCTTCTGCACCTTCGATCTGAAGTAAGACTTCCACAAGCAGGAGGGACCTAAGTGACTCTACAGACGACAGGCCGAGTGTCCAGAGAAATGACAGCAGGCCGCCTTTTCTGTTCTTGCTAAAGACTACACACTCCCTCCCATCCCCGCCCCGAGTTATTTAGAAGAGGCAGCAATCCAGGCCAGGTTCCCAACTTCTCTGAGCGGCCCCAGGGTGCAGCAGCACCCCCCAGGGCTGGGTAGGGTGGGGAGGTGCTAAGTCCCCAAGACCACGCGGGATCAGCCCAATGGAAGGAAGAGCTGGGCATTCCAGGCAGTGGGGCCCCGGAAACCGAGCTCCCTAACTAGTAAGGAGCAAGTGTGACTCAAATGCCGCTTTTCTCCTGATTTATACATTAAAAAAAATGTCTGCGTGGGTTTCTTTCTGAAGAAAAGGTTCATCTGTAGAGATGTTGATGTAGAAGAAGTGCAAGGAAAACTCAGAAAAATCTGTATTAATTTCATTTGGGGCAACACCCCGAGGCAGCAATGGCCAACCTTTTTCATCTCATGGCGCACACAAACTAATTACTAAAATTCTGGGGCACACTAAAAAACATATTTTTGCCCAATCTGACAAAAAAAAAGTAAAATTTTGATTCATTCACACCAGATGGCTACTGTTGTGTTGGCTGTTGTCATTTTTCTATGTGACTGTCTGAGGGAAAAGAGGTCAGTGCCCCTGACTGAACAGACAGGTTTCTTACAGTACACTGGTTGAAAATTGCCACCCTAAGGAAACAGAATTATCTTCTTTTAAAAAAAATTACCCTATAGAGCATGACTAGAAACCCAGAAGGATCAATACATTGAAGTTATTCCTTCGGCAAAAGCACCTTTTAAATTTTAGGGCATGTTGATATGTGATGTCCAAGTTGCACCTCCTGCCTCAGAGAGGAGTCAGGTCATCAGAAAACTGCCCCTCACAAAATAAGCCACCAAACAAAATAGAAACAGACTCGTAGATACAGAGAACAGACTGACAGCTGTCAGAGGGGAGGGGCGTTGGCAGCCTGGTGACCAGGGGTCGGGATGAAGCAGCACAAATAGGCAGTCAGAGGACAGCCCCAGAGATGGGGATTACAACACAGGGCATATGGTCAATAATGTCGAGATAAACAGGTATGAGGCTAGGGGGAACCACTCTGTAAATACCTGATTTTCTAACCACTTTGCTGTACACCTACAACTAATACAGAATAATTTTGAATGTAAAATTTAATTGAAAAATTTTTTTAAAAAGAAAGCTGCCCCTCCTGTCTGATCTGTTCATTAGAGGGTCGCACAGGGCACAACACCCTCCACGGGCCCACTTCCTGGAAGGAATGACTTGGAGGTCAGGGTTCACTTAAAGAAGGACACAGGGCCCCCCGGCCCTTCCTCTACCTAATGTCACCCTCTCCTGTTCTGTCACCAACCCACAAAGGCTGACAACCACCGTGCTGGTCCTTGGCTTGCCCGGGGCCCACCACTACCCACTCCAAGTCAAAGCACCCGAACGAAAGTGAAAGCCGGCCCCGTGTCGGAAGGGTGCCTACAGGAAGGGGACACTGGACAGAGGGACTCCTTTCAGTGGGACCGCTCGAGGTGTGGGACTGCCGGCAGACAGAAGTCCCGACCCCCGTCTGGCGTCCACACACGGTCTCCTTACGCTGGCGTGCTCACCAGGTACTGGCACCAAAATCAGAGCAGAGGAGCACGTGGCTTGGTCCCAGACAGAGTCTCAGATGGGCTGGACTGGCTGACACGAACCGAATTACTTTCACATGGACAGAAATCATGCTCAGTGGAACTCAGCTCTGTGCCGTGATTACTGATGGGGCTGTGGGGTGCCCAGGGACAGTCCGTGATCCCGCTGCCTTTCTGAGCTCACCGGCCATTCCAGACCCCAGGGGCCTAGGGCCGGCAAGCCGGTGGTCTTTGTCCTCTCAAGCACATTCAGGGGACGCGAGATGCAGCCTGACTCGGGGCTCGTACGGAACAGTTCTGCACTCACTCCCCGCAGCTCTCACAGTGCGAACGTGCTGTCTGGTTCAGAGGAAGGAGACGCTTCACCGAGCCAACAAAGCCTGAGCACTTGCTTTGCCGTGCGCGTTCCGGTTAGGACACGAACCTCAGCTGGACCCCTAACAGGGCAGAACCGTCGGCAAACTCAAGAAAGTTCTGTGGGTGGGTTTACGCGGCTGGGAGCCATTGCAGTCACCGCCATGGCTACTGTGACGGAGAACCCACAAGGAGGCATGTGCTACCCATGTGAATTTTGACGTCCACACCCTCCGAGGTTCTGGTACTTGACACCCACTGTAAAGACCAGGAAACCAGGCTCAGGGGAGGATGGTGACAGCAGAGTGAGCTGCAGAACCAGGATCAGACGCCGGGCCGCCTGGCTCCGAAGCACATATTCTTTCCCCAAACCACAAAGCCTCCTTGTGCAGGACAACTGTTTTCTTGGTTTAAAATAGACTTGCATCTTGATTATAAATATCATTTTGTGAAACCACCGGTCGAGCCTCGGGCGTCTGCTATTAAACTGTAAGATACGAAATTCTAATCGAGGCCCTCGGTTCCAAAATGAGGCTGGATGACCGGAGGCCAGGCAAACAAAACGATCGAAGTGACAAGAAACCCGGCCTCAACTGCAGTTGCTTTCCCCTGTTGTCCCAGAGTCCGGGGCCTTTCCAGCTCTCACTCAGGTGTGTGCTGCCTGTCGGAGAAGCACCTGGAGAGGCCGCTGCCTATTGCCAAGGCTGACTCATACACAAATGGTTTCTGCTTCTCAAACTGCCTCTGGTTTCGGAGACAAGTCACCACGAACAACCAGGCCTGTCACTTCACACGCCTGCCTTACTTGTTTGCTAAAGCAGTCCTAGGTTCCATCTCTACTTCTTCACCTCCCTACTTCCCAAACCAAACCCACCATTAAAAATAGAGAAATCCCATCTCAGTGCATGCCAAAGGTCTGTAAGTTCCCCAAACGAGGTCGGTTGGAGCTCTCTTTGCATTGCAAGAGTAATACATCCTGTTACAGAAAATTTGGAAATGAGAATTTAACAACTTCATCACCTAGAGGCCCAACACCCGAGACAACGAAGGTTACGGCTTTGTTCTACGTGAAGACCAGCTAGGAATCTTCTCTCCGTTGGCACTGGGGTTCCCGCTGGCCTTGGCTAAGAAATGAGGACTCCGTGGGTACCCTCACCTCCCGGCTATGCGGTGGAAGGAGAGGGGGGGATGCACAGTGTGGACACACGTCGCTCTACCAGGCTAGGCAGGCTGTCAGCGGCTCATGTCACATGTGTCACTAAATTTTGCTTCTTTCTAGACGGTCTTGGCAAAGTTTAATAATTGCTGTTTTTCCATACCACTGCCTTTTATAAAAACAGGTTTTTTTTCCTTTTGATACTAACTGTAAGAGTAGTGGATTATAGAGAATGTGGGAAAAAAACCCAAAAGAAAGAAATTCTCCAAATGAGAATTTCCAAATGCTCAGAGAAATGACAGCATCTCCAGAGTAGGTTCATAGCACCCCAAGGGGGCTGGCTTCAAGGGCACAACACCTGGCTATCATGCCTTCTGGTGCATTTGTTCAAAAAGTCACACTACAACTCAAAAATATACAGTTAACGGATAAACTCGGAGTAGGAAATCATTCCCATCCAAACCAAATGCTACCGACCGCCTTACTTGTGAGGCAGACGCAGACGCTCAAGAGGGTTGCCTGCGTCCAGTGCCACCTGGAAAACGCGCATGGGCCGCCTGCGCAAGGAAGGACTTTCATTACGAGCTGGTCGTGCCACTGCTCTGGCCTTGAAACCCAGCAGACAGCTCACCACCAGTAACGGGAAGTCCGCCTAGTAGCACAGAAAATACGTTCCGATGTGAGAAGACCAGTTTACCTGCGTGCTTGTGGGGATGCTGGAGACTTCGCTGGCCTTGAGGGCTGCTCCCCTGCTGTAAGAAGAGGGCTGCTCCTTTCACCATGAAAAAGCTCTCACTTACGCTGGGAAGAATAAAACCCAAGCACAGTTAGGCTGGAATTCAGAGAGGAAAATGGGCCGAGACATGCTCCCGAGGCAAAGCTGGAGTGCAGACAGACAGCATATAAAAATCGAACGGGATAAAGCAGCTTTTATAAAAACTTCACATACAGTCTTTCTTCCCAAACCTTAGCTACAAGCTCACCGCTGGAGAGTTCGCCTGATGAAAGAATGCTTCTGCTAAAACACCCAAGGTTTTACGTGGGCCCTTCCAGGGCCAAGAGCCCTTTCCTGCAGGGCACTGTAAAGGGACCACACTGTAATACAGCGTCTTCTAAAAATAGGACTGACTCTCGTATTAGGGCAGGGTGATTCACTTTGTGCAGTTAAGTCTTGCTGTTGACCTCTGTTTCTGACTCCATGACTTTTAACAACGTGGCCACTTCCTGGTGCCTTTGCTGTGATGTGACACAAGGAAGGGGAAATGACACTTCCACTGTTTGTCTGCGTCTTAAGAAAAGTGAGTGGCTGTTGACCTGTGATACAACTTAGTCAAGGTTGCTCTGTCCGCTGTTGCTGCGGAAAACCTGAACTTGCCCCAGTGAATTCTGGAGCAGAATGAATCTTTGGTCTTTTGTTATTTCAACTGCCAATAACATTTACATTCCGCCCTGGCTGGTGTGGCTCAGTGGACTGTGTGCCAGCCTACAAACCAAAGGGTCGCCGGTTCGATTCCCAGTCGGAGCACGTGCCTGGATTGTGGGCTGGATCCCCGGCAGGGGTGTGTGAGAGGCAACTACACACTGATGTTTTTCTCCCTTTCTTCCTCCCTCCCTTTCCCTCTCCCTAAAGATAAATAAAATCTTTAAAAAAAGACATTTACATTCAACCTATAGCTGAAAAATTTGCAATTAAACATTTTTCAAGATTTCCAAATGCCCCCAAAATTCTTTTGCTGATGGAGAAATTAAGACTATAAATTGACAGAGTGTATTATCTATTAATTACTACCAATTATTCAAAAATACCATCGACTCTGAAAATTACCCATAAAATACACCAAAATTATTAACAGTCCTTTTTGAAGGGTTGAACTATGATTTTCTTCTTTCTACCTCTTTGTATGTAGGGCGATTCCAAATCTCCTACACTGAGCAACTACTAACTTTTCAAAAAGATTATTTTTGTTTGATTTTCAAAGTAACAGAAAACATTATACTCATGTTATAACAAAACAACCATTTTATTTTTATTAATTTTTGTAAAAGAAGATCACAGTTCGAATCGCAGAAGATCACAGGAAACTGTAAAGATCATTAATTCTCTCTTGAGCAACCAATTAACATGTAAATAATCTGAAGGGGAAAATCTTTAAAAAAACCTGCAGCACTTTTTTTTGTTTAACAGAGAGCAAATCAATTCCTGACAGAAACAGAACAATGTCTTCTGTAACATAAAAGAGCAAGATCACCTTTGCCCCAGACACCTAAGGTGAGTCCTTAAACGTTCTAAATCCTGGAACAAAAAACCCAGCTAAGAGATGTAACTCTAGGTGCTAAGCAAACTCACCACGCAAACTAGCACGTAAATCAGCAGATCCTGGAATCAGGAAAATGGTTCTCTTCTAGAATGTAAGTCCATAATCACATCTGTTCGTTTTCCTGATTGAATCCCCATGCTACAAATATTGACTGCTCAAACATCAAATACCAAGGCTTCGCTCTGCCTCTCTTATTTGGGCCTTTGAACTACTGATACCTGGCTTCATAGATTTCATAACACCAACACCTGACATCCGTACGACACTTCTTTATTTAGGATCGCAAATGCACCGCCACGCCATCCTTCCCACCCATTAGTCCTGTGTTCGTGCTGCGAGTTGGAAGTGTTGGGGAGCCCAGGATTATAAGTGATGGAAGAAGTGAGAAGTGTCCTTTCTTTGCTGTCTCACTCTTGCCCACGGATGGCAAGAAGCACCTCAGCGCTCTCCTGGCCCATGTGAAATCCAGGTGTCTTAACGTAGCAGGAGGCAGAATCACCCAACACTTTCCGACCCTTCCAACTTGTCGCCCTTTCCTTCCTTAAAACTTCACAACCACGTTTGTTTCCAGAACTATTCTGTGTTAGACACAGATCGCTTACTACTTACTCTCAGCAAAACCGAAAAGAGCTGCCCAAGGGACTCCAAAACCCACGAAACTTAACAATCAGTTCATCAAAGCCGCTGGGGAAAATCTTTGCAAGGCAACGTCAGCCTCTTTTGTTCATGAGTTAAAAAAAAAAAAAAAAAAGAAAAACAAAAATCCATACTGACCAGAAACCCGAGCACTCTGGAAACAGCCAGCCATTAACGGTGACCTTTGCCTTGGAAATCACGGGCGAAAATTCCCCTTGGTTTCCCTTACACTTCCTTTGGAAAGAAAGGGGAACAATGCAAAAGAATAGGCCGGTTTTACCCTGTGATCACTGACAAGGCCAGCTGGTCCTCAGGGTTCCCGAGGCTGATAAAGAGTCGGAGCCTCCCGTGCACACATGAAGTCCGGGGGCCGTGGGGCTGGGGCCTGGGAACACGCTGCCTCTGTCCACCTCCCAGCAATCAGTCACGGGCATTCACTAGGAGAGAGAGACTGGAAGCTGCAGGGAAGCCCAGGGAACACATTATCCCGAGCCGGTGCCCTCGCCCTGCACCTGGGGAGACAGTGAGAGGACACAGCACAGGGATGGCCACCCAAGATGACTCTTGGGGCCAAGAGGCCGCCAAGCAGGGGCAGTCACAGGATTTAGGAAAACAAGATGCAGACATTCTTCGTGACCCTGTTTCCCGTCTTCTGGTCTGAGCTCACGCGCCAGAGCCTCACGCACCCTCTGGCCGGCTGAAGCGAACACTATCTCCTGCTGCTAGTGCTCCGTGGGGCTCTGGGCCTGGCTTCTAATACCCAGGGGCACCGCACCCCGATTCATCACTCTCAGGGCGCCCCTGTGGGGAAGGAAGCCCTGTAACAAGTGCACTTGGGCAATGGCACACACACTTGCCTAGCTACTCAGGGCCGGGAGCAAAAACCCACCAAGCGCCCATCCCAGCTACAGAAACACCAGCCTCGCCTCAAAGATGCTGGTGTCCCACAGAGCAACTAGAGCTCCAGAAGGTCAGACCCAGACAAACAAAACTGAACTGTCTTCCTCTGTCACTTTAAGAAAAATCTGGAATTGAAAACAAAGGCAGCCCCTGCCCTCCTGACCCCCACCCTCAATGCTGCTGTCTCCAGAGCGCAAACTTGTTCTCAGACACTGGTTCCTGCCGTTTCAGAAGATGACGCGGGATTCAAGTTTCTATGAAGCACTGAAGACAGAGGAAAACCTCAATCGCTGCTCCTCAAAACCCCCAGCCCTCAGAACATAAGCAGCCAGTCATCCAGACACCAAGACGCAGTAGGAAAACAGAAACCAGTGGTGGAGATACGCACTAATTTGGGCTGGAAACCCCTGAAGAGCAGAAGTGAGGAGGTGGCTGAAGGGAGACGCAGAAGTCGGTGAAACGGAAAAGGGTCATGACTGCCAGGGCCGCAGGCCGCACCGCCCGAGCTCCTGCCTCCCGCCTCCCGCCCCCTCCGGAGAGGTGGAAAGGTGAGCGCGAGGCTGGAGTCCTTCAGCGAGGAGTCCTCGTCCTCGGACGATGTCCCCACCCAGAGAGCAAATGGCTCTTGTGGAACTCTCGTCTTCCCCTGATGTTTGGGCTGAAAAGGCCCTTGTCCCTGCACATGCTGATGAAAGAGGGCCATTCAGAGGGAGCGACGCAGCCCAAGTCCCTCGGACTGCTCGCCTCCCACGGCTGTGTGGGCCTCGGCGACGTGTGCTTGGGTATCAGAAACTACGGGAAAACAGCTGGCCACCGAGCCACCGACCCCAGGCAATGGGGACCCCAGCTTGCTGCCATCGACATATTGAAGGATTTCCATTTTTTCTCAAAACACCATCCATTCACCCAACAGTGACCGCGGGCAGCCGCCACAGCTTCTTGGCGCTTTCAAAAGCACTTTTACATTCTGGAAATTCTTCGGTCATGCTAATCACTGCTCGAGGAGGCAAGTCCAGGGAGGGAGCATTCCAGGTAGAGAGACCCTCACGTGCACACACACAGGAGCTTTGAGAACTGCAGGCAAGGTGCTCAGGAAGGACAGGCGGCAGAGGAAAAGCCGGCCCAGATCCTGGAGGGCCTGGCGCAGGACCCCGGAACCCACCCGGCAGGGAAATGAAGTAAGGAAGCAAATAACCATAATGCGGGGCAGAATGGGATCCGCACCCTGCGAAAGGGACTCTGCTAGGATTTAGAACAAGGGAGAGAGCATCTAACCGGTGGATTTGGGAAGTCTTCATGAAGGAGGCAGCACTGAGTAGAGGCTTCTGGGAAGGTCTTATGTGGAAGCTTCCCCCAGCCCCGAAATCCTCAGAAAAGGATTAAGTGAAACACACACTACAATTATTCTCATTTTGTAGCCGAGGAAACCACAGCTTGCCCAGGAACATCCATCAGTACAAGATGGGACTAGACCCAAGTATGTCTGTCCCACGCCCACCTTCTTAACCCCTGCAATGCCATCGTCCCTACTGGTCCAGATGACTAACTGCGGGGCGCTGCTTCCGTTCCACTAAAGCACGTGCCACTGAGAAGCCAGGGGATGAGCTTGTCCTCAGTGCTTGCTCCCAGCAGGCGGAAGTGTCGTTTGCAGGAAACAGAGACAGGGATTCATTCAGGGCAACGGGACCTCAGGAAGAGAAGCCTTGGCATTAGAGCTCTTGCCCGGCCCTGGGGACAAGCAGAAGGCTTGGGGGACCACCCCAGTCACCCTGCCCACAGGACACATCATCGGTCCTTCCTGACCAAATGGGAACTGTGATGAGTTCCATGGGTGGCACAGCCACACTGGCCAAGCTGCTTCCCATCAACAGCACTGTCATTACTAAGCACCCGCCACACGGCAGAAACCATACCAGGCACTCGGCTACACCATGCCACCCAGTGCCCATGGCTCTGAGGGGCAGGCAAACGCCTGAAACAGTCCCCAGGGAGAGCCAGGGGAGCCTTGTGCTTAACTAACTCCCTTAGTAAGTGAGTCTGGTGCACATGGAAGTTTAAGAAAATAAAAATACGCTGGTCTGGGTTGTAATTTATGTTCTACCATACGCATGTTCTGATACTCACTCACAGAGCTCTGTCCTTTCACTCACAGAGCAAATAGTTGCCGACTAAGAGGTACAGTGCCAAGCCAAGCCTGCCCGAGTGTCCACAAGGGCAAAGGTAATGGTCCCCTTTCAGGGACGGGCGTATATTTGGTTGGCTTGGGTGTGTGCCAGGCCACTTAGACACTTAATTCCTTGAGAACCAGAAACACGAAGTGTAGCAACACCACAGTACAGAATATTATGCTAATGCCCCCGATTTCCACGTCTGGCCGGCCATACATCCAAAGAACCTCTGAAACCCCTACGATCCACTCACGTCTAGGTCTAACCTGAACTGATTGCATTTCAAAAGGTCTGCAGTAAGTCTGAGCATCTGCTTTGTACGAGTTCCAGAAGTGCTTCTGACACACAGCCAGGGTTAAGAACCCCTCAGTTTTACTCACAGAAGACACAGAGAAAACTGTTTTTTCCCATGGGTTTCATAAAAATGCCTTCCACATAGTAGGTGCACAAGAAATGTTTTCTGCGGGGGGAAAAGCACTGTCTCTAAAAATGCACAGTCCTCTAGGAGAGGAATACAATCAGGTACAACTGAGGGGGGTCACGCCAGGTCACAAAACAAAACAGCACCCTCCCTGGAAGCAGTAGAACAGGTTAGCAGGTAAGCGCACACACATGCTGGTCTTCCACCAAGCACTTCCAGAGCAAGTGCCCCACCCTTGGAAGGCAGCCCTGCTTCCCCACCACGCTGTGAGATGCCAGAAACAGTGACAGATCAGACCTCTGATAAGCTCTGCTGATGAAAAAGCCCTCTAGGGAATGTCAACTGATTCAATCTTCCAGAAACTGCCGGGTGGACTGAGCGGGCATTATGATGCTCATTCTATTGATGAGGACACAGGAAGTTACTTCTACGTATGACGTCAGGGTTTCGGACACCTCCCCTCGCACAAAATCAGAGAATACGAGCCTGAAGCGCAGGCTCTGAAAAGGGTCCCAACTGCCTGGATTGGCTGGAACAACCCAAGCCACTGGCATGTGAACGGAACCAACCCCCCACTGCCCGCGGCTCTGCACGGTGACTACCGCGTGGGCTGCGGTTGGTCTAGCGGATTCGATCGTAATTCCAGGAAACAAGGGCATGAGTACAAAGGCGGGTACCACTGAACACTCCCAAGAGGAGGTTCCGTCAATTCTGTTTCGATTCACAGACACTGTGTCTGATCAGTGCTGAGCCCTGGGCGCTCAGCAATGAAACCCTCATGGTTCCCACCCTGGAGCAACATCACATTCTAGTGGGTCAGGCAGACACAGGGGAGTATCCATTTCGTGTCCATGACAGCAATGTCTCGCGGCAGGTCGCACAGCAGAGGAACACACAAGGTGCTGCAGATGCACACACGCACGTGTGCACGTGTGCACACAGGAGGGACGCCCAGCCCTGCCTAGGGTCCTGGGAGATCGCCCTGGAAGAAACCACTACAACCTGGGCCTCCAAGGCTCCGTGAGAAAAGAAGGGGAGCGAGGGGAGCAGGAGGGCTGACAGGTCACTGACACCAGCCCTGCGGTGAGCAGGGGAGGGTTGGTCTGTGTTGTAAAGGGCCCCGCCGTGAATCTATCTGTGTCTATCCTGGTGTGTAAGCCAGTTTCCTATCAGTTCCGTGAGTGTAAGTTGGTTGCTCGGAACTTGATCATCCCCGAGTGTAGTAGTGAATTCAAGTTTCGGGACGGGCAAAGCTGAGGAGTACGGCTTGGGCTTCCAGCAGAGCCACCCCACGGTCAACCTGAGACGGCGGCGCCCGGGAGCCTGGTACGCCATGGACACTCAACAACTTTTGTTTTAAATTCGTAAATGACACCTTCAACCTGAATGGTTCTTCACTGTTTACAGACGGCTTGCCCCTATAGTGTTGCTCTTGATGCTCAGCAGAATGAGTTTTCATCCGTCTCATGAAAGGACGGAGACAGGGCAGGTAAATGACTTGTCTGCGGTCACACGGCCAGTGAGGGGCAGAACTGGACCGAGAGGCTCCAAGCTAGGTACTCTTCCTGCAGAGTCCCGAGGTCAGAGGGCACGGTGGTGTGGCCCACGGCACGCGGCAGCAGGCAACACTGGATAAGCACAGGTCTACCTCAAAACTGCTGCTGGCGATAGATCGGATTCAGAACCCCAGCCCTCACAAAGTGGGGGTGTAAAGGAGACGGGATACTTACTCTGCGGAGGAGGCCGAGAGACTGCAGCTGGAGAAGCAAGCTCTTTCCCTCGCTCTCCCACAGCTTCTCCCCTCCCCTGGCACTCACATTCAAGTCTCAAAGACCCTGGGCTGCACCAAGGCCTCGTTCTTTTAGTCTGTGGTCCTCAGCACAGTTTGGCGGGGCCTCGGGCCACACACCGCCCTCAGAGCCTGAGGAAGCGAGGGACTCACTCACCTGACACACCTATCAGCCAGAGCTCCAAACTGTCCCTGTAACACAGCATGCTGAGCGCAGGGAAATTCCAGCTCTGCAGGGCATCACACTTGGGGAATGGGGTCACAGGCCAGAAATGCTGGCGGGGCTCCTTACAAATGGCTTCGCTGCTGGGCCGGGGATTGTTTGGCTGGAAGGCGTAGGCTTCTCTCAGACAAAAGGAATGTCCAGAAGTATTTCAGACAGTAAGAGACATTCTCTGAAGCCAGCTTCACAACTCTCCTTCATACCGATGGGTAGGAGCAAGCAGCTGAATATACCAGCAAGCTCGCAAGAGCAGGATTTTTTCCACTGTGTAAGTAAGACAGCAAATGATGTGCCTTGACTTGGCCTTATAAGCCTTAGGGTAGTTTTCTGATAGCAACCCCCCACCCCCAACAGCCCACCAGGTCCTGTCTACAGAAGCCAGAGCTAGCGCTGCCATTCCCTGTACACGTGGTACACCAGGATCTAAGTCCCCTGAGTAAGAGCACTGTCCAGGAAATGCAGCAACAGTAGGGACAACCTAGCCAGCCGGAAATAAGTCACATGAAGAAAATGTTTCGAAACAACTCAAAAATTCCAAGAATGATTATCTCCACTGTCCCAGGTTCTCAGTCCCTTCTTTGGTAATGCAGCCCCATCCCATATTCACTGGTCGCCAAGTCCTAACCTTTCCAAGGGCCCCTTCCTTCCCAGCCCCTTAAATCACCGCTGTTGTTCTGGTCCCCCTCGCCACAGATGCTGAGCCACGCAGCATCCATGGGCCCCCCATGTGGGCCTGGCTCTCTGCTGGGGAGCTACCCAAGGTCCCCGCAGGGCAGTGCTGTTGAGGAAAACGGACGTGTTCTCCACTTGTGCCCTCCAAGATGACAGCCACTAGCCACAGGTGCCTACTGAACCCTGAAAAAGCAGTGTGACCAATGAATGAATCTGTCGTCTTAACTTTGGCTAAATTAAAATTTAATTAGCCACACGTAGCTGGTGTGGCTGGCATCAGGAAAGCATAGCTCCAGGAGCTTGCTACCTAATGAGGACCGGCGCAGGGACCTCCTGGAAGCCACTCCGCACAGCTCCTAACCACTGCTCCTGTGACGCTGTCTCCCGCTCCAGGGCTCTCGATGATGAGGCCTTACCTACAGATTAAGCCCAAACGTCTTGTGGTGGCTTTCTAGGGCAGTCACGACTAGCCCCACATGCTGCTAAGGGAAATGTCATTCACCTGATATACCCTGACTTCGAGGAGCTTATAATACAATCAGAAAAAGGGATTTATAATAAAAAACCTTCCTTGTATTACCTCTCACGCTATTTCTCCCATACTCCACGTACCCCTTCCTGTGTCACTGTCTTTATAAACTCTTCTACTCTGGGTCTCTCTCTCTTCACAGCCTTCTCCCTTTCCCGTCCCATCCCCCAGCCTTCCAGCTGCACGCCCAGGTCCCTCCTCGCCACGGGCTCTTCCCTTTCAGGGTTGTATAGCGCCTTCTCTCATTCTGCAGGAAAGGAAACGGAGGCTAAGAGGTTAAGCACAGGAACCCAAGTCCCCTGATTCCCAGACCTACAACCTACTAACTGGTGGGGAGGGTATGTTCCTGCCAGCGCACTTCAACTTCACAATGGGACTCAATGGCCAGGACATGCAGGGTTTTCAAAATCTTCCCTGTCTGACGTACAGGAGATTCTAAGTCAATACCCAGAAAGGAATATGTCCTGCTCTCCAGTCTCAGAACACTTATTTCATGACTAACACCGTGGTAATCTCTGAGCAGCTGGAACTCTGGGTGCTGACCACACACAGGATGGGCTGGCCAAGCAATACTCAACCATACAAACGCTGCAAGAGCAGTTATAGCCACCTGGAAGGCGGGTCATCTTGGCAACCAAGTGCCTCAAGCAACACAAAAGCTAAGTTTTCCACATCACCCTGAGGCTCTTGAGACCCAGGGCTATGACTTCTCCTTCTCCAGACCCCTCAGCGCCCACAAGATAATGTGCACTCCAGCGAATGTAACACTAACAATACACATTTTTGTTGTGGGTCATGCTAAGCACCTTATACATATCACCTAACCTGCCCCTCAGCATCCACCTGTATTTTCCACATAGGGAAACTGAGGCTCAGAGAGGTTATGTCACGTGTCAAGTTCACATGGCCAAGAAGAAAGCCAGGAAGGGAAACCAGGAGTCTGATTCTGAAGCACTGTACCTTTGTTGAACTCACATTTCGAGAAAACATAGGATCAAAAAAGTCCTTGTCTCTTCCCCAACAATTCAGACCTAAAACCATTTGCTGGACAGAGCAAGGCGGGCATCTGAGTGTGGGAGGGGGTGTGGCTCCTGAAATCAGGGTATTCGACAGTGAGCGGGGTGAGGAAGGCATCCCCGCCAGGAGAGCCGGCTGCAGAGGCGGGAGGCAGGTTACAGACGGGGGCTGACCAAACCAGCACTGGGAGTCGTGTTTCTCATACTGGAGGCAGGAGTCACAGACATGGAGAGAACACTAGAACGAGCCCAGAGATGGAGGATCGGAACTGAAGGTATCAGTTTGAACTCATGTTTTCCAATGTACTTACCATATTTTGCTGTGTATAACGCGCCCTTTTTTGGCCCAAATTTCTGGGGGAAATAAGGATGCACATTATACGTGGATAGAATGATTACACACCATGGGTGTGATAATCGGTGTAAGAATCCTGCATACAATGCGCACAAAAATGTGGGTGCACATTACACACGGCAAAACATGGTAGACAGGTGTAGAAATAAATACAGATGCAAACACGTGTGAGTGCACACGCGTGTGCGCACCTTCCTCACTCTGCCCACTGAGAAGGACTATGGGCAGCATCAGCACCACTCCTACAGCGATAAGCACACCTGCCTCAGCTTCTGAATCCGTTTGGCACTAAAAGGAACCAGGGCCCCCTGGAGAAATGACTGATTACAGAGATGCAGGAAAGACAGTACAAGATGAGGCCTGAAACATCTAGGGTCGGAAAGCAAGAACGTGCTGAAAGATGATGTAGACACGTAAAGGGACATGGGCCCTGGCCGGGTGGCTCAGCTGCTTTGAGGGTTGTCCCAACACGCCAAGGTTGCCGGTTTGGTCCCCGGTCAGGGCTCATACAAGAATCAGCCACTGAATACGTAAACAGAAGGAGTAACAAATCAATGTTTCTCTCTCTGTTCCTCCCCTATCGCTCGAAACTCCATTTTAAAAAATAAAGGGACATGGAAGACAGCTTGAATGAGACCCCACCGACCAAATCGTGGACAATCTAAACTTCGAAGTCAGTGACACAATGAACTGATTATAAACCACTGAATGAAACAGACAATGAGTCCACACAGGCATCAATAAACGGAAAAGTCGACGGGGGACAGGACACTAACATAATTTCAAAGAACCACTCAAGAAATACTTCTCGCTGATAAAGGGGAAAGAGTAACTGCTCAAGAGTGAGGCCAGACAAACCCACCCTGGAGACCGAAGTGGACGGTGCTGGGACACACGGGACTGGCACGCCAGTTGGCAGGGTTCTCCGAGGACACAGCACTGTCCCCGTGTCATTCCTGCACGACCTGAATCTAATTATGAGGGAACATCGGACAAACCTACACTGAGGAACATTCTCCAACACGACGTCCCCTTCGAAAGTGTCCCGGTCATGAGAGTCAAAGAAAGATGGAGGAATGTCCCACACTGAGGGACTCAAGAGGCAGGACAACTACAAGCAACAGGTGATGCTGGACTGCACCTTTCTACTACAAAGGATGTTACTGAGTCAAATGGTGGACCCTGTATGGGGCCCGCAGGTGCGACGGGTGCGGGGGCAGTGACGTATCAGCATCAGTGGTCACGGGTCTTGGCCAAGGGTCTGCTTTGTAGAACGTCCTGGACTGTATTCAGAGGGCGTCAGGCTGGCAACGCTCTCTCAGAACAATTCAGAAAAAAGTTCTTTGTGCTGTACTTGCAACTTTTCTGTAAGTTCTGTTCCAAGATGTTAACAATCACTTTTCCAAATTCTACTTAACTGAGTTTTGGTAAAATGCTACTTATCCTGCATGGCAGGTGATAAAAGCTTGAGACCACTTTACTGGTGACTGTCCCTGGCACCCTTCCTGGCTTTCTCCTTCCATCTTGGAAACTCTCTCCCTCACCCACGGAGACCTCGCCCTGCCTTCGAGCGCTTTCCAGAATGGGAGCCGCCCTGGTTCGTGCCCCAGGCAGTGGGAAAGGATGCGAGGCTCCGCTGTGTGTGTGCAGTTCTTGTGGACCCCACGCACAGGCAGCGCCGGCCCATGTAAGACCGACATTTAACATTTTCCTGCCCTGAGACCACACTCTGGAACAGCGAGGGGCCAAGCTGCCCTCGTGAGCCTCCCGTTGTGAAGGGCATCGGAGGCAGGATGTGACTCAGCATCCTGTTTTCAGTGTTTCGGGCGACCAGCAGCTCTGGCGCCGGCGCTGCAGCTGACCTCACCTCTCAGGACCACAAACACCCAGGTTAATCGGTGGGATGGGCGCTCAGCATCAGCTCCCTCTGTGGGCCTCAGGCCCACACCTGACTGTCCACCCACCGCACTGGGTTTCCTTACGAACACCCACTGTGTGTCAGGAGTATCTATCAGGAATGTTCCACAGAGGAACTAACCTGGCGGTATTTTAAGGACACCATGAGTCAAGCAACTGATCTTGTTTCTCCCTTTGTTTTGACTGTAGGAAGTTCAAAGTCAGATTGGTAGCCAAACTCTGGTAACTGCAGCAACGTTATGCCATACGTTCAACATATAAACCTTTCTAGGACTTCATTGTATTTCCCCTGCTTTCTCCCTGTCCCACTTTTCTTTTCTAATTTTATTTTCAAAATTGTGTGTGTGGGGGGGTGAGAGAGACGAAGAAATACGATTTGTTGTTCCACTCAGGTATGTATTCATTCGTTGACTCTTGTATGTGTCCTGACTGGGGATCGAACCCACAACCTTGGCGTATCAGGACAATGCTCTAACCAACTGAGCTACCTGACCAGGGCTCCGCTTTTCTAATTTTAAATCATGTTGCTTCTATGAATGCTCTCAGCTGTTCCAAATCCCTTTCCAACAGAGCTACAGCAGATACCACACACAAGTGACCTCCAGAGGGTAGGTCTAACTTAACATGGAATCCCCAGCATTCAGCACAGAACCCGTTAACATACACAAGGCACCAAATTTACGTTGGCCAAATTGATAATAAATAAAGCCAACAGCTGAATAAGAACCACTTCCACCACCAGGTTGCTCCACAAGAGACACACCTCCCTGCTATGCACGTGGTGGGGCCTGCACGGGGGTGCCCAGGGCTTGGGGAGCGGGAGCCCTCCTGCGTAAGGGTCAGGGGCCGCAACCCCAGCCCTGCAGGGCCACCCCCAAACTTCACCTGTAACAGACCCGGTGCAGAACAGGCAGGTCTGGACGTCTGGGAAGTGACAAGAGATTTCCAAAGGCGACGGCTGGCCTGGTTCTCTCCAAACCATACCTACAATCCCCTCCCTTGTGGGGATTCTGACTCGGCCCAGACCTAGGGAAACGCCTGGAGAACTTCGGCAAGCTTGTGCCAAGCTCTGACTGGGAATTCCTTCTGCCAGGGCAGGGTGTTCCCCCACCCCCATCCCTTGGGAGGGCACCAGACCTTTCCTAACAGGACCTCCGATGGCTTTCTTTGAAACAAAGTCTTTTTAAAAATAGCTTTGAAAGTAGTCATTCAATAAAAAAGAAAGAAAAAAATCTGTAAAAACAGAAGCATGTAAGACACGATGCAAGTCTCATACAAAGTTCGGTAGAACCTGGAGGGAAGTAGGTCAGGTGTTGGTTGCTTTTCCTCTTAGCTGCCACTTGGCTGACCTTTGACCTCTGTGGTGAAAGGGCCTGGAGTCCATCTACAGAGGGGAAGATGGTCAGGGAGGGCAGCAGGGGGCCTCACTACCATCAATGCAAACACCACAGAGCACCATGCATCAAGCCGTATCTGGCCAGGAGTGGGCTCTACACACAATATAAGACTCTCTAAGCCTCCCACAGACCCTCAGTTTCAGGGAGGGCAGGTGCCTGGCGCAAGGTCACGGTCATGCCGGTGAGCAGGTAGCAGGGCCTACAGCCATCAGAGGCCCTGCCCAGCCCAGGCACAGGCCAGCCTGGGTGAGCTGACTCACGGCCACCTCACCCATCTCACCCTGGTACTTGTGGCCATGCAGAGGGGCAGGCCCGCTTGGTTTCTCATCAGCACATCACCTCCGCCAGGGAACCAGAGACAGTACTTACCCCCCCCCCACCCCGCCGCAAAAAGGGGTGCCCCGCAGGTCAGACTCACTGTCTTGCCCCCACACCCAGCCCAGCCACTCAGCACCTCTTGAAGATGACTTCTTACTTTGACTAATCCTATTTTGATTAATCCTGAGTTCTTACTGCAGCCTTCCCTGAAGCAGAACGACTTCTCTGGATGTTCTCCTAGCCTGAGGAATTTCCTCATAAGCTGTCCAAACCCAGAGATCTGGCCGCAGCACCACGGACGCCAAAGACGAGAGCTGCGTGACAGTGGAGTCCCCTCTTTCTAAATGGCCACCACTGGGCACGTGGCCCTGCTCCTGGGGGCAAGGCGTACTGATGAGGTGTGTCCACATCTTCTTGGTGGTCACAGCAGTTTCCTCCACCCCAAGGTCAGACCGCAACACTGACCTGGCTAGACGCCCCGCAATGTCTGAGCGTGCTCCCAGTGTGGGCATGAAGGAGAAACTCCCAACAGCACGTTACAAACCCACCACGGTTGGCAGCACGGTGCAGTGCAGAACTGAACTGGTGGGTCAGAGGGCTCTTACAGTTGGTCTTGGAAGCCATCACCTAATCTGGCTCTTCACTTTAGAATGGAGGAGATGGGAGCCCAGAGATGTTTAGCAACTTGCCTACGGTTGCACAGCAGATGGCCTACTCAGGACAGAACCTAGGCTTTCTGACTCTCTCTCACCGCTTGGTTCCATTTCGGAAGGTGATCATGGGTGCCACTGTCACCCACGAAGAGCCTGCACACGCACGGCTGACAGGTGCACTTGCTCCCCTGGCGTGCTAAGTGTGTGGGAGGAATGACACGGCACCGAGGCACTCGCTGGCAGTCTGAGCACTAGTATTGGGGAGTTTAATGACACCTGCTACTCTGAGCAAGATTCATTTAAGTTAACCTTAATAATAAAGTTAGTTAGGTTCCAACAGAATCAAATGAACTCTTTACTTCTGTTCCCACTTGTCTCCACTCTAGGGTAAGTTTTCTAATGACAAAAACATTTAACGTGTACTGAAGGCAAATTCTGATTTTAAAATCAAAAAGCTCCACAAACTCCTGGGAATAATACCTGAGGTTCAACCAACAGGAACTGTATGAGGGCCCCAGGATTTAAAGTGTGTGGATGCCAATATTTAAAATCTGGAATCAAAGGGAGGCCGCTGCCTATGAAGCCGTGGGGTTGGGGACAGGAAGGGATGAGATGAACACAAATTTGCATGTTTCCTGTGAGGAGCTGGATCAGAAAGGAAGGGACATGGCTGTTTTGAGTCAGTGACCAACCGGTGTTCCAACCCTGGCTCTGGCCTCTCGGAGCTGTAGTTTCCTCGCATGAGGCAGGCTCCCATTTCCTGGCAGGTGGTGACAACAAGACAAGATCAAGTGCATAGAGTTCCCAGCCCAGGGTTTGCACCTAGAGGCAGCCAATAAATAGTTCCTATTATTATTCCCAGGGTGCTCTGTCCAGGCGACCATATGGGAAGGGATATATTACAATTCTTGCTCTCAGTAGAAGGTGGGGAGGTCACATGACAGGACTTGCCTGAAGCACACAGCCCACAGTGGGACCACTAGGGCTCCAGCAGAACAGCCTGCAAAGCCAGTTCTTCCCGATGGACTCGTGAACTCTCTCTGCCCCCTGGTGAGAGATCCGGAAACTGGGAGGAAGGGCAGTAGACGTGGCGCTTAAATTCTGGGGTTAAGAGCACAGGTTTTGGAGTCAAAGACCACAGCGCAGGAAGATCTCAGCTCCACCACTTCCTACCTGATGAAATTGGGCCAGTTACCTCTCCGAGCTTTGTCTTCTCATCCAGAGAATGGGAATAAAAGCAGCGCCTTCCCTGCAGGAGCTTTGCCCAGACTGATGAGATAATGCACCTGAGGCTACTCACCGAGGAGGGCGTGTCTGCAGTGCTTACTTCCCGGTCCTCAGATCCGCTTTACTTGTCTCCCTGGCACCCACTGACACACTAACGTACTTACTGATCGTGCCCCCACCGGAATGTCAGTCACAGGGCCAGGGCCAGTTTTGTTCGCTGCTCTATTTCCAGTGACTACAGCAGTGCCGGGCACATACCAGGTACTCAGGAAGTGTGTGTCAAACAAATGGCTCATGAGCAGACAGAGCGGACAGAGGGTCTTGAGACTGATCCAGCAGTGCCAAAGTGCACAGGGACACTGCAGGAGAAGGATGTGTCCTTTGTTCCTGTATGTTGTCCAAAACCGCTCTGAGTTCCTCAACGTGAAACGGATCACAGATGACTGAACTTACGAGACCTGGACGGCCCATCCTGGGCATGCTAGGCACTGGGAGGGTAGAGGCCGGGAAGGCCCTGTCCTTAGGGTGGGCATGCGGTCTAGTGGGCAGGCGCCCTTAATACTATGAAGCAAGGACCAAGTCCCAAGTCCCAAAGAAACACTAGAGAGAGAAAAATGCCTGTGGGCAGAAAATGGAAGAGTCGTGACTCACCGCCTGCAGGGGCTGGGCCCCGAAGGAGGCACAGACTGGGCGTGTGCTGGACAGGGCGTGTGCTGGACGTCTGCTGTGGGGGCAGAGCTTCGTGTGAGGACCACACTTCATTCTGACAGCAACCCTGCAAGCGTGTAGGACTCTGCCCATTGGAAACAGAGGCCTACCTGAGGTCGTACAATAGCCAGCTGAGGGGAAAGGTGACAGAGGTCAGAGGCAAACCCAGGCCCACTTCTCCCTAAGGCCAAAGCTCAGAGAAGAAAGTGTTTAAGGGTCAGTGGAGGTGGTATTTCAGAGGCCAAGATATTCAAAGTGGGTGCGAACCCAAGAGATGCCATGCTTCCGGAAGCAGACAAGGGCGTGGGTGCTGAGTAGAGAGAACATGGCAGTTGCCAGCGTGGTGGTCAATCCCCGTGGCATCCTGATGCTCCTGGCCTCTCCCCCCAAGGACGAAGCATCCCTGAGTTGGCGTTGCCTTTAAAGTAATACACACCTGCTGCTTTTGTAACGCTGAATGAAAACCGACTCAATTACACAGCTGTTTCCTCTGCCTTAAGTTTGGGCATCCCAGGGACTCCCACTCACTAAGACTGGTGGGCAGAAGTCATGTGGCCTAAGGTCCTGGCCCCTGGCACGGGCACCCTGAGTGAGTCCCTATTGTGACTGCTCCCTCAGTTAGGTGACACTGTCTGGGAAAAGTGAGGGACGGTCACCCCTGGGATGGCATTCAGCTCCAGGACCCCGAGGCAGCAGTCCCTCCTGTCAGCCTCGAAGAAGCAGGCTGCCATGGCTTCTGAGGCTGCAAAACCATGAATTCTGCCAAGAACCAGTGTGACTTTAGAAGAGGAGCCCCACCTCAAATCAGACCCCAGGACTGGCCAACATCTCGACTGCAGCCACGTGAGACCCCAAGCCGAGGAGCCAGCTCAATCACGTCGCATTCCCAACCCATGGCAACTGTGAGATAATAACCAGACATCGCTTTGGACACCAGCATTCGTGGTGACTCGTTCTAGAGCGACGGCTAGCTGAAAATAGCGACGTGCCGCGAAGGGCCTGCTTGCAGCAGGTGCCTGACACCTCTGAGCAGAACTTCACCGGACAGGCTATATCATCGGGGACGATACGGTCCAGGCTAAGAAATCGACAAGAGGCAGAAAGAAACCCCAAGGGTGGACAGGCGTTCGGGAAGAGGTGCTGAATGGAGATGAGGAGGTCTGGTCTGCGGGGCAAGGGTGTGACAACCCCACCCCACCGTGACACTGTGGGGGAGGGAGAGAAGGCACAGCCACCTTCCAAAGGTTCGCAGAGAATGGGGTTATCTGGGGGATTCCAGGTCAAGACCAAAAGGGAAAGGCGGAGGTCTCAGGGACTTCACAGCTTACCACTGAAACCAGGTAAAATACAGAAGGACCAAACCCTGCTGCTCTGGCCCAAACACTGGCCTGGGCAGGCCAGAGAAAAATGAAAAGGATTCTACTGAACGTTTTCATGTGCTTAATTTGGAAACGCTGGAAAAAACCCCAAAACCATTCACCCTGGGTCCACACTCTGGAGACAGCACAAGCATCTTCTCTCCTGGGGCCCTGCCTGGCACACAACCGCTCACATCCCATGCCAGGCTGAGGCGGCTCCCAGGATGGCGAGGGAGCCAGGAGCGGCTGCCAGCAGGGCCATCTGCTCACCAATTCCCACAGTCTGAACAGTGCGGCTTCCAAAAGGGTACTGCCGAGGCCAGCAGCAGCCTGCGCACGCAGCGCACAGGGGAGCGCAGCGAGAGGACGGGCTCGACGCTGCCCTGCATCAGTCGGCTTCATTCTGGGCAGGAGATGATCAGTTCCTGAGACACTTTCCAGAAGGCCTTCAGAGAAACTGGCCGAATGACAACACTGACCCTGCAGGAGTGCGCTGCTATTTCCATCTTCCCGGGATGTGGCTGGGTGAAAGATGCACACTGCTCGGGTCACAGAGCACCCGCAGTGGTGGCCCTCGCAGGGCCGGCCCCTGTCACTCGATGCTCTGAACTAACACTGAGAGGAGCCACAGCTCATGGAGCCCAACGCAGCAACCGCTTTCAAAGCCCATCCAGGACCTGACTCTGGGAGGAGCCCCGTTCAAACTACTGACAACCCCAAAAGGTCAGTTTATCGTCCTCTTACCGATAAACAGCTGAGACTCCCAGAGGTGCAGTAACACAGAGGGAAAGGAACTCGGCTGCTAGCGCAGGGGCCAGGTTCTGAACCTGCACCTGCCTGACCCCGATCCCCACATCTCCCCTCTGAGCCTTGCCCTTTCTCATACGCGTCCGCAATTCACTGCAGGCTCGAAACTAAGTTAATGTATTTAAACTGTTGAAATGTTGTGTGCCGGCAGGGAACACAGGCCCTGTCACTAAGGGAAGCACCACCAGTCGGGGACGAAATGAAAGCAAAGGTACCTGCCACATCAGGGAGGTGTGGTACGTAGGACAGATACAGAAACCAGAGCTACCTGCTTCCTCTGCAGAGACGGGAGTGGCAAACCTTTGGGGTGGGAACACTTGGACCTGGCTGTGAGGACTGCGGCCAACTGAAAAGGGAACTGGCTTAGGAAAAGAGCTCCCTTGGTCAGAGCGGCGTCCCAATGTGCTAAGGTGGTGGGTTCGATCCCCCGTCAGGACACATATGAGAACCAGTGAATGCAAAGATAATTGGAACAACAAATTGATGTTTCTCTCTTTCTCCCCCTTCTTCCCTCTCTAAAATCAATCAATCAATAATAATAATAATAATATAGAAAGAGCAGGGAGCAAGAAAGATTGAAAAACAGCATGTGCAAGAGAAGGTAACCCCAAAATAAAGCCAGCAATTAAGGGTGGCCGGGAGGAGGAGAGGAGAGAGGAATATCCTGTCGCCCCCAGTTTTTCTCCCTTACCAACATCCCTTAGAAACAAAATCATCTCAGTTTCCCCTGAGGATCAATTTGAAGCCAGGAGAAATCTGCTTCCCCTGATTCCCTTCCTCTCAAAACAAGCAAAGACCACCGAATATTCCATACAATTTTTCTCTAGGAGAAGCTTCGAGACAAAAGGCCTGAAAATGCAACGTAATAAGCAGATGTGAATGAGTTTCAGTCAAAGTTTAAACCAGGACACCAGAGGCTTTCCTGTTTGGCTAAAAGGGTCAGCAGGCAGGCTGGTGTCCTCCGCCTGAGAAGGGCAGTGAAATGTCAAGGTGAGTGAGGAGGGGCTGGAGAGGAAGCCTGAGAGGACAGGCTCAGAACCAGGTCCCCAACTCCAGCCCAGGGTCTCCCTGAGCTCACAGTGGCATTGGGGACCTGCTGAGAGCAGTGAAGAGAAACTCATGGTGGTCACCAGAGTGGTGTGACATCCTGGGAGGCACCCAGTGGTGGTCTTCGGTTCTGGACTTGGTGTTACCTCCTACCACCTGGGGGACCTTAGGCAAGTTCCGTCCCCTGTACGTCCGAAAGAGCTGATTCAACTGAACAAATGAACCGGTCCGAAAGGCAGAGCAGTACGACAAACTCAGCTGTGAGAGGCACCAGAGGCCTCACTTTGAATACGGTACACCTCCCATACAACCTTGGGCCTCAGGTTCCTGGCCTGTGAGCTGAGAAAATACCACCCCCAACAGAGGACTGCCGGGGGACTAAATGTGGCGACATACTGACCTGCCGTGGTGGTGCCTCCTTTCCCTGTGAGGTCCTCTCCAGTTCCCGACGGTGACGAGAGGGGGGCCTTTTGTTGGCCAGAAGGGCAAATACATATTTTCCTACCACGGATATTTGTAAGTTCTGTTTTAAAAAACATTTTTACTCACTGATTTGAGAGAGAGGAAGAGAGATGGGAGAGAGAAAGGGAAAGAGGAGGAGCGGGGGAGTGAGGGGGAGAGAGACAGAGAGGAGAGAGAAACATCAATTTGTTGTCCCGCTTATCTGTGCACTCACTGGTTGAATCTTATAGGCGCCCTGACCAGGGATCAAACACGCAATCCTGGCTTATCCAATCCTGGCTTATCCTGACGTTGCTTTAACCAACTGAACTGCCCTGCCAGGGCTATCTGTAAGTTCTTAACTGAAAACATTTCAAAACACTAAGCTGTCAGCCAATTAAGGGCAATTAAAGAAAACCAAAAACAGTTCTTTGCCCCAAAGACAATCTAAGTGAGAGATCTCGGTCCTGGACCCGAGCCCGAAGGGAAGGGATGGGGGTCAAAGGGTAGAAGAGATTCTAACTCCAGGTAAGGGCTGCAGAGAGGCAGGGGCAGGGACACAGGCGCCTGCGGCTGCTCTGAAGGCCCTGCAGTTGTCACAGCGCTCAGTGGCCCCTTCTCCCAGTTCTCTGCCCCTAAACAGCCTCCAAGGAACACACTTCCACTTCTCCCCTCCCTGCCCTCAAGCAGACAGCCACAAGCTAGTGTGCTCTATCTGCAGCTTGGCCTGTCACTGTCCCCACTTGGGAGGCTGGCTGACTCCAGCCCTTCGGCCCTGATCAAGACCCTGAGCAACCCAAAACACCAGGTGAAAGAGTCACTTTGTCATTGTCAGTGGTCCTTCCTCGAGTGTAACGTTAACATGAGGGCCCTACAATTGAGACAGGACACCTCTTTGATTTTTACAGGCTATTATTTCCCTACATACATATGACCTTGAGAAATCATGTGTGCCACAATAAAAGCATTTCCCCTCCCTTCACTCAAACACACAGAAAGTACAAAAACAGGCTGAGCACATTTCTACCCCTTCTGCATGCTGCATGTGAGGTTAACCAGGGGAACAGCCTGCTCTCGGGAATGAATGCCTGACCCCAGTTTCTGCACACACATTTCCTTTTCCAATTAATTTTCCTCCTCCTCACAAGATAAAACCGACATATTTTTTTTTAAAAGGACAATATCCCTGAAACTGTTTACTTTTCCCAACGTAAGAGTCAGAGCTTAAGAATGGTTCCTTGGCACAGAAGAATATATTATATAATGAAGCGCTAAATCTTCTGTAAACCGGCAAAATACCCAAAGGAAAAAAAACCCTCAAATCTGGGCAAAGAAAAACAAAAATGCTTTTGGTGTCTACTTGAATATAGCAACTGAGCACTAGAGAGCTTCAGGAATTTTGTTAATGAGCACAGCTAAAGATTTCTCCTAAGCACTGAAAAAACACCTTGAATTAATAAACTTAGGGGGTTGGATGTCTGTTTCAAATCAGCAATGTCCTTACCTCAAAAAGAAGACCTTACCAAAAGCAGGACAGAAACGTGAGAACGTATTACCTGATTACTTGTTTTTCAAGCAAAGGGCAGAGTCTGCTAGAAGGTATATGAGAACGTTCATGCAGGTGAAGTAAGGGGTGGCAGAATAATAACAATTAATTTTCCTTTTTTCCTAAACGTTATATAATGTTATTAAAGCGGCTTATAGTTAAACATGTATATATATATTTTAAGACTTTATTTATTCTTAAAGAGAGGAGAAGGGAGGGAGAGAAACATCCACCGGAGAGAGAAACATCACTCGGCTGCCTCTCTGCATGCGGCTGGAGTGGGGACCCAACCCGCAACCCAGGCACATGCCCTGAGCAGGAATCAAACCAGCAACCTTTCGCTTTGCAGAATGATGCACAACCAACTAAGCCACACCAGTTAGGGGCGAAACATGTATAATTTTTAAGGCACTACTAAAAAAATTGGTGTATTCTTTTCTGAGGGCTTCCCCCTTTTTGGAAAGAAACAAGGATATTGCTTACCTGCTTGGAAGAAAGACTTCAAGACTGAAAATAGAAGCCTGCTTACCTGAGGTTTAACTTGCGATCTTCATCACTGCCAGCGTCCAACTACAGAGAGGGAGAGAGAGAGAGAATGTCACACCACACACAACACTAGCCCCAGGCTGAGTCTCCTCCACGTTTTCTGCTTGGTGTCTGATAAAGACACAGATGTCCGGGAAACCTGGCTATTTCTAAACAGCGCACCCTTTCCTGACCAACACAGACCCTGCTCGGCTGCTCCTCACAGCCGTGCCCACAGAGGCATTCAGAAGTTTCCCAGGTTTACCCACATTCCTTCCGCAGCGCCACGGATGGGTGTCTGGTAACTGGACATGGCTCTCTGGCATCGCTGCTCAACACGCTTTGCTCAGCCTCCAGTTCTCAACTTTCCAGGGTTGTTTTGGATCTTATCCTGTTTTTCTTTTTTAAGGGGAGGGGGCTGTGTTTTAAGATAATTCATTTCCTCCTTCAAGCTAGGCCCTAGCTGAGTGATCAACACCATTTTAAGCCTCAACAGGCGGATTTAAAAAAAAAAAAAAGCCACCCCAGGCAAGTCTTTCACAATGGAGGGTGGCCAGGATCAGGCCGGCTGTCCGCGTGTCTGAAAAGCTCTCCCTGGTTCTCAAAAAGGCTTAAATGTTGAATATAAAACTTTCAAGGCGATTGGTTTATTTATATAAATGAAAGAAAGGGACAGTTAATATTTTCTAAAAGGTAAAAAGCCAAAAGGGGAGGCTTGAATAGTAATCGTGACTTAAGCCCCAACTGCCAATTTTTCTTTTTTTCCCCCTCTTTCAAGGAGAAAACCGAAATGAGAATACAACACCCTCCCCCCGCCCCCCGCAAACAACTGCACCACTGGGACTTGGCATGTTTTGTATGTTACACAGAGGCGCCCATTGAATGGCAAAGAGAAACCTGGAAAGCGGTGATGGCTGGGAGAGATGTAAGGCTGGTCCAGGGCAGAAACCTGACAGCGATGGGAAAAAGGTGCAGAGCTAACGGAAGGAGGGGCCTGGCCCACAAGGGGCACACCACGCCACAGGTTGGTTCTGGAGTCCCTTGATTTTGTTAGGATAACGCACGTGTAGACTCACACTGAGGCACACATACACTGGTGGCCAGTTAGTTCTCACACTCCCATCCCCACACTGGAGTAGAAAAATCACAGGCCCAGGAGATTCGGGCCCGAAGTGAAGGACACAGAAAACCACTCACACCATCCCTCCACAATGAACTTAGAAGGGCCTGCTGGGGCTAACCCAGAGTTCCTACCCAGGGGCAATCCTCTCAGAAGGGGACGCTGGGCAATGCCTGCAGGCTCTTTTTGGCGGGTGCTACTGGCATCTAGTGGGTAGAGGCCAGAGTGCTACTAATCTCCTACAAGACATAAGACCGCCCAACGTCAGCAGTGCTGAGGCTCAGAAACCCTGACCCAACCCCCCCCAGGCAAAATAAACTGGGGAATGTAGCCATGAAAAGTCCTCATCTTGAATGTCTGTCAGAAAGAACAATGGGACCATCCATTCCTGACAGTTATTGATTTATTTACTGTCATGCTTTCTACCTATTCCCACCAAGGAATGAGATAAGGCTAAGCCTAAAATGACCTAAGTGAGATGATGAAAGACTGGGCGGGGCAGGGGGGGAGAGAAAATGATTAAGAGAGAGGAGCACTTTTTCGCTGGTCAGGCTGCGATGTCCCTCAGTTCCCACGCCATGCGGCGGGACGGGCTGGGTCAGGACACAGCTGCCCTAAGTGTCTCTGCCTCAAAGGAGAATTTTGATGAATGAGGAAGTGATCTGGGGGTAGATACTTCTTGGTCACTCTCTTGTGATTTTCAGGATAAAAGGCACTGTGAGGTCAGTTACTCCAAAGAAACAAACTGCATTCGTCAAACACACACAAGAGGGAACTCAGGGCTGTTGGATGAGCCGAGGCCCAGAAAGGGGAAGTAAGCTGGGGAAGGTCAGGCCAGCGGCAGAGCTGCCTGGCCGGGGTCTCTGGTCGGCACACACACGCTGGCTCTCTGTTAGGGCTTGCTTCTCCACGCCTCATCCCACCTGGAAGCCGTGCCTTCCAGGAAACAGCCCTGTCTGGGCTCGCTCGCTGGGCGACTAATGCTGCTGATTTACGCAAGTCAAATAAAAGCTGGCTGAGTTTGAGTCTACGTGTACCAGGTCCTTAGCACCTGGTGAAAGGAGTGCTTTATATAATAATTTGAAATGTCTCTGGCGGAAAAACCCAAAATGCCCAGCCAAATGTGGTACATCAATGCTCAACGGAACTCGAAAGGACTGATGCGTGGTGCACCCCGGATGAGCCTTGAAAACATGATGTAAGTGAAAGAAGCCAGAGATCAAAGCCCACATGTGATGTTATCCCACTTATAAGAAATGCCCAGGACAGGCAACTCCATGGAGACAGAAAGTGCATTAGCGGCTGCCTAGAGTTGGTGAGAGAGTGCAAGGGTGGTGGGTGGTGGGTGGTGGGAGGAAGGCTCTGGGTGATGGCCAAGGGGTGGGGGGCTTCTTTCTAGGTTAATGGAAATGTTCTGGAATGAGACAGGGGCGATGACTGCACAACCTTGTGAATATACTAAAAACCACTGAGTTACACACTTCACGTGGTACATTTATGGTATGTGAGTTATATCTCTCCGAAAAAATGATGAAATGAAGCATTTTTATCGTGTCTAAGGCAGGAATATATCCAGCGTAAGTAACACAGGAACGTGGGGTTTAGGAGCAGAAACCCAGGCTGGGAGACCCTTTCTCAGGCTGAATCTTCCCTCATCACACAGAGTTGGGAAAGGAACATGAGACTGAGTGCAGAGAAGTACTCTGTCAGCCACAAGACAGCAATGACAGAACAGACGTCTCTGTGGGGAGGACAGAAACGAATTCAGCTCGGCTTCTAGGTCGCAGGCAACTGGCCACCCATGCCCCTTCTCAGCATGCAGAGGAGGGAATACTAGAATCTTCTGTCTGTGAACAAGATCAGTCATTTAACGGCCTCTCCTTGAGAGGAGGGGGGAGGCCACTCTGAAAATGTCCCTGCCAGTCCCAGCAGAACAGGCCAAAGAGCTTCCCCGCCATGAGCCAGTGGGACAGACAGGGATGCTAAACCAAATCCAAGTCCTCATCTCTGTCTCTCACAGTCACACGCCAGCCTTTCTGTGCTATCAGTCAACTTCCCCCCCAGAGAGGGGGCCTGAATAGCCCAGAGGCTGGGGGGGCCACTTCCTGGGTCTGCGGGGCTCCTCTTCCTTCTCCAAACAGTCCGCGGTCTCCTCCTCCAGCTGCTCTATCTTCAAGCCAGCACTCAGCCTTGCCACGGATGTGAGTTTACACCAGAGGCCTTAACCGGTTCTCCAAGAGAAAGTGGGCAAGAGTGTGGACAAGAAAGTGGGCCCTGCGGCTGCCGCAGAGACCTGCTCAGAGGGCTGATGCCCCAGCCTAGTGCAGTCCCGCTGACAGTAGGCTCAAGAGGACCAATTTCCTAACGACCCCAGAACAAGGAGCCAGCCACACGTAGGCTGGGTCACACACACAGTCCCAGAGAACCCTGTGCTGGGTAACCACGCAGCTTCAGAATGCATCCGTGCAACCGCTGAAGCTCCAGAATCAGCCTCTGCCACACAGTCAGATGCAGGTAAACACGCAGCCCCCGGGGATATTACAGAAAGGAAAAACCCAGACTCAGCCGCACACAAAGACAGGAGACACACAGTCACACAGCACCCTGAGCTCACTTAGGCACTGTTACAGTGACACAGGAACAGCGGCTGACACCAAAAGCCAGGACTCCAGGGGCATGCAATCAAGGAAACAATCTCACACATTCACAGGGGCACGCTGGTGGCCTCTCTCGCAGGATTACACAGGCACAGCTCCCAGAACACAGGCCACAGTCTCACATACACACAGCCAGGCGCTCAGGGAGAGGGCCAGACCAGCCACAGGGTCACAAATCTCAGAACCGGCGTCTCATGCAGTCAGCCAATTAGGAGTCCCAATCGTACATCCAGTCTCCCGCACAGTCACCTCCAGACGGGGGTCACTTACACACAGTGTCTGCAAAGTCACCCCTAGGCAGGAGCCACAGCCAAACTGTTTCACTGCACAGTCACGCCCAGTCAGCTCACACTGGCAACATACGGTACCCCCAGACAGGGGTCACACCCGCATACAGGGTCCCGCAGTCACTCCCAGGCAGGGGTCACAACTTCGCACACAGTCTCTCGCACAGTCACTCGAGTCCGCCTGGCCCGGTGGGGTGGTACAGCGGCGTCCCCGCAGGCCCCGTACCGCTCACAGCAGCCCCCTCGCCGCCCCAGCGCCCTCCGCCCCGCACTCGCGGCCAAGGCCTGGTGCGGCGGCTGCTCGGCCCGGCCAGGGCCGCGGGCCCGGGGCTCACCTCGCTGTTGCTGGCGGAGGAGGAGGCGGCGCTGGGCGTGGGTGAGCGCTGCAGGGTCACCAGGGCCATGTCTGCGGCGCGGCGCACGGGCACCACCGAGGCCTCGGGCTACAGCCACCGCCGCCGCCGCCGCCGCCGCCGCCAACCGGGCTGGGCCCGGGGCGCTCTAGGAGCCGCGCGCGGGCGGCCGGGGCGAGCCGGGCCGGGCCCGCCCCTCTCCCTCTGCGTCCCCCGCCTCCGCCCCCCGCCTCCCGCGCCGGCGCGCGCCGGACTTGGAGCGCTGGGAAGGGAGGGGGTAGGGCCGGGGCGGGGCGCAGGGCTGCGCGCGTGCGCGTGCGCGGGAGCAATAGCAACGCTGGAGGGCCTGACGGGCCAGCTCGTCCCGTTCCGCGCGCGCCCAGCACACGCACTCTGGCCCGCGCGCCTGGCCCTCGGCTTGGGAGACTGGTGTGCGAGCACCGGACGTCGCGGCCGGATCCGAAGGCCGGCCCTCTGTCCTGGCGGGGGAAGAGAGGCCGGGTGGCAGCGCGGCCAGGACTGCTCCGGAGAGGGGTGGAGAGGCGCAGGGACCAGGAAATGAAAACCTCCTTGATCCCTGTCTGGAACCGCTATAGGCAGTCTTTGCAGAAATGAAGTCATTCATCTACTCATGCATCTATGAAATATTTATTGAGCACCTACTGTGAGGCGTGGAGTATTGAACAGTGAGCAAAATAGATAAGGATTGCCCTCGGGGATTTTACAAAGTGAATCTCGTTACAGTGGTCCTTCCTTACCTCGATTTCACTTTCCCGGTTTCAGTTACCCGCGGTCCGAAAATATTAAGTGGAAAATTTCGGAAATGAACAACTCATAAGTTTTAAATTGTGCACCCCTCTGATTATCATCATGAAATCTCAAGCTATCCCGCTCAGTCCTGCCAGGACATGAATCATCCCTTTGTCCCCGTGTCACTCCCTACCTGTTAGTTACTTAGTAGCTGGTTATCAGATCCACGGTTTGAGTATCACTGCGCTTCTGTTTAAGTAACCCTTATTTTGCTTAATAATGGCCCCAAAGTGCTAGGATAGTGATGACCACAATTTGGACGTGCCAAAGAGGCTGAGAAGGGCTTCCTTGGAAAGTGACAAGGTGACAGTTCTTGACTTAAGGAAAGAAAAAAATTTATGCTGAGGTTGTTAAAATCTATGGTAAGAACAACTCTATCCACGAAATTGTGAAGAAGGAATAAGAAATTCATGCTAGTTTTGTTGCACCTCAAACTGCAAAAGTTACCGCCACATTGTGTGATAAGTGCTTAGTTAGAGTGGAAAAGGCATTAAATTTGGGGGTGGGGGACGATGGATAAACAGAAAACGTGCTGTGCCAGAAAGCGTTAACCTTCTAGGAAGACCTCAGCAAGGGACCTCCAGAAACGAGTGACACCAAACCACTCACTGCAGGTGAAGGGCGGTTACACACACTCAAGAGTCTATCTGGCATTTCATTATCTCACGTCATTACAAGAAAAGGAAGGGCGAGCACAGTACAGTAAGGTTTTTGAGAGAGACAGACCACGTTCGTGTAACTTTTACTACAGTGTATTGTTACAATTGTTCTGTTTTATTATGGTTGTTGTTAATCTCTTCCTGTGCCTAATTTATAAATTAATCTTTATCATAGGTATGTATGTATAGGAATAATCATAGCATATATAGGGTTCGGTACTATCCACAGTTTCAGGCACCCACGGGGGGTCTTGGAATGCATCCCCCATGGATAAGGACATACTACTGTACTAGGCACATTTTAAAAATTATTTTAAAATATGAATTCCTTCTATATGTCCAGAAACCCAGTGTCAATGAAGCAGAAGTGAATCAGGAAACATTGGCTAGAAAGAAATGTTAAAGATTTATTCAAGGGTCTTAGGGTTTGTAAACTGGAAACCTAGGTAGGCAAAAACCCAGAAATATTCCGAAAAAGAAAGTTAAGACTTCTTATAATAAAAACTGCATTCTTGAGAATACTCAGTCCCGCATTCTTAGCCTAGGATTGGCCCAGGACCATACCAGTCAGAGGAGAGGCAGTCTGGATGATGGATGCCAGATGGTCTGGATATGTGAGTCCTTCGGGGCTAATCACAGGGTAATCTGGAAGTCTGATGTATACCCAGGCATTGACACAGGACTGGAAAGTTCAGAAGTTTAAGTTCCCAGGCTAGTTAGAACAAGAATAGAATCCATTTCCTCATACTTCAACCTACTTGATTTTAGTAATTTAGCAGTGTGACTATAGTGACTCCGTTTTATTTCTTCACTCTATTACTCACCAGCCAGCTGTTTGGGGGCAGAGAGATCAGGGAAGGCTTTCCTGAGAAAGAATAGCAAGAGGCAGGGGGCGCTGTAGAAAGCTCTGGAAGCTGCATGGAAAATGGACTGTAGGGCAGAGGAGTGAAGGAAGACCAGCAAGGGGGCAGCTGCTGTCATCCCTGGGGAGAGATGGCTAGTATGGGGGTGGAGAGAGGGACATGGAATAAGATACCAAGAAGGTGGTGCTAGCTTGACTTGGTAATTGGAAGCTTTTCTTTCATCCAAAATCCCTTCCCTCGCCTCTGTCTCCAGGCGCACATGCAAATACAGTGATCCAATCCTGCCTCCCATCTTGGCAAACTGGCTCCACCATCCATCTCACCGCCCAACCAGAAACCCAGGCGCCCTCCTAGGTCCCTCCCCCTGCCTCCCTCAGATGCAGGGGTTTGGGCCTCCTGCACCTTTGGTCGCAAAGGTAATTCTCAGTGGGGGCCCTACAGCCCCCGTGGAGCATTTTTTTAGGGAGGAGTTTTATGGGGATAATTTTGATTGTCTGACCAATGAGGAGGGTAGAGCTACTGGTGCTACTGGAGTTTAGAGGGAGGAGCCAGCAAGGCTAAGTGTCCGGGGATGCACAGGTCAGCCGCTCAGAAAAGAATCGTTCCATTCCCACAAGACGCCTGCATGGGTGAAAACCAGGTTCATAATGATCTGAAGCCAGAACCTAACTCCATTTCATATATTAACACAAAGTACTTATTACTAAATTTTCAGAAATGCAGCTATGTTTAAAAAGAGGGAAGTCTACGTACTCTGTTCTGTTTGCGAGCTTTGTCAGGAGTGGCTCCCCATTTGCAAAAAGAAGTTTGTAGATGGCAGCACCCCTCCTGACGTTCGAGTGGTTGACCCAACACGCCTGCATTTGTGGCTTCGCTCTTGTTGGACAGACGGCCCTACTTATTAAGCACTTATTTTAAATATCCAGTATAAGGCAAAATTATGGACAATATTCAGTTGACTATGATATCTCACTTCTCAAATCCAAACACGTATTTTTAAAGATTGATTTTAGAGAGAGAAAGGAAGGGAGCAGGACACAGAGAGAGAGAAACATGGATTTGCTGTTTCTCATGTATTCACTGGTTAACCCCTGAATGTGCTCTAACCAGGGATGGACCCTGCAACCCCGGTGCAAGGGGATGATGCTCTAACCAACTGAGCTACCTGGCCAGGGCGTAGTAACAAGACAACAGGCCCCAAATGGAATTGCTTATGCTAAGACCCACGTCATCAAACCTAGATTTAACTTAATTACAGTTTGAACTCTCTCAGAAATAGAATCTTAAACCAGTCAACCAGGAATTACTTGATCAGCACCAGTTAGGAAATCTGCTTGTTGAACCCCTGCCATCCCTTAAAGAAAAGTCTTCCTGTTACAACCAATCTGCTTTTCTGTGTAGCATATATAGCTTCCTTGTCCCATCTCTCTTCTGTCTATGAAAGTCTTTCATTTTGTACAGCATGTCGGAAATCCTTTCCAGCTGCTAGGTTGGATGCTGCTAGATCCATGAATCATTGAATAAAGACAACAAGATCTTTACATTTTTAATCAGTTGAATTTTGTTTAACATATCTGCTGGGCATATACTGTGCATGGTGTCCTGTGGCCATCAGTATTTCATTTTAATTTTAAATTATAGAAAGTCTCTAGTTACTTAGACTTTCAATTCTGCATATGAGGCTTTAAGGGGGAACTTGTCTGAGATCCTGGGGACCATGGAGGGTGGAGCTAGGGGAGAACACTAAAGTGTGTGCACTTGGACCTTCTGTCCTGTGGCCGCCTGACTGCCTTCTGGTTTCCTTCAGGACCAGCCCAAGACCACACAGGTAAGGAGGACAACGCTGGGGTGCCAACCGAGTCTACCAGCTCCCGGGTCCTGGCCTTATCACTATCCTCCCACCCCAGAGAGGTAACTGTGGGTGAAGGGTAGGCAAACTCCAAAAATAAGGGTAAAGAGAAGGGGGCTGGCCCTGGCCAGGTGACTCATTTGGCTGGAGCATCATCGTCCTGTACACGAAAAGGTTGCAGGTTCGATTCCCAGTTACAGGTTTGATTCCTAGTCAGGGCACGTATCTGTTGGGGATTTGATCCCCGGTTAGGGTGCCTGTGGGAGGCAACGGGTCGATGTTTCTCTCTCACGTCGATGTTTCCTCCCTCAAATCAATAAAAACATACCCTTGGGTAAGAATTAAATAAAAAATAAAAACGAAAAGAAAAAGCTGAGAAACACCAAACTGGTTGAATCTCCCCATTTTACAGTTGGGCAAACTAAGACCCCAAAAGAGGAAGGGATGTGCCCTAAGTCCCACAGGGGTATAGAGCTCGCTCAGTGGGGTGATTGCAAGGCCCTTGAGAAATTATTCTGAAGTCCAGCTTACTGACTGTGCTAAAAGACCACAAAAGACCTTTGGAAGCAATTTTTGTTTAGTTGGCTAAAGTGTCAGGCATTAAGGATCTTTCTGAGCCACTGTCTGGTTGATACACAATGTGGCCTCCTAGCAGCTCCGGGGTTCACTCAGGCCAGGGCAGAAGGGTCATTTACCGGGAGGCAGACTCTGCGGGGGGCCACGTGAAGTTACAGAGTAACAAGTGAACCCCCTCACACACTCTCTTTCTCAGACAAAATGAGCTTTATTACAACTTTTCTGAGTCTTAAAACAATCATAAGCTCTAGGATTTATACAATACAGAAAACGTAAAGAAGAAAGTCACCAATCCCACCACCAGGGAAGAGGGGCCATTCACATTTTGGAAGAAAAGCCCGAAACATTATACCATCAACACACCACCACCTCATGTGACAAAATGCCATCACGTGGTAGATGCTGTTTCGACCCCCAGTTCACTTACCAACGTGGCATGTCCTGAACACGTTTCCACTGGATGACAGACTGCGGAATCCACTCACGTGGCACCATTGAATGTGGAGATAACAATTTTTAAAGTCAGACCCTATGGGGACTGACTTTTAAAAAAAAAACAACTCATGTCCCCTTCTGCTAAAGATAAAAAATTGTACATCCCCCCCTGGGGGATATCTTCTACTTAGTCCCATGGCCAAGAATATCCTGTGGAACTTTACTTTCTGTAGTTTGTGTCATGAAAACAATAGGGATTCTCCCCTGACCTCATTTTCCAAAGTTAAATAATAATACTGACTATGCTTTTGACACAGAGCATAGGACTCTCTGAAAACCACAGCGTCCTGCCCTGCTGTGTGGGCAGTCCCTGTGTGGTCCCCGAGACCCTTCACTCTTGTCACTCAGTTAAGCTCTCTAGCGTGGTGGTCTAGTGCTCTGGGTACGGATGGCCTGGGGTGGGCGTTGTCTGGGGACAGATGCCAGGTAAAATACAGGGCGCCTCGCATTTTTATTTGCCAGACCCGGCAACCCCAGCCTGGGTTCAGCTGTAAGCCTCTGCTTGCAGGTAGCCAGTCCTTTCTTCTCTCTTTCCTTCCCTCGTCACGTCCCTCTTCCCTTTCGATCTTTCTTCCTGCTTTCTTTCCTCTTTCTTTCTCCCTCTCCCTCCTTCTTTCTTTCTAACTGTATCAAGTGTACTCATCTTAATCCTCAATGTACACCTTGATGCATTTTCACAGATGCCTACGCTCTGATAAACACCACCCGGATAAAGGTACGTCTTGCCATCGTCCTAGAAAATTTCCTCTTGCTCCTCCCTCCCTCCACCCCTCCCCCGCCCCCCCGCCTCACCCCGAGGTAATTGCTCTTTCCACATCTTCTATCACCATCCAATAGTCTTGTGTTTTTTTGAATTTCGCATATATGGAATCATGCAGTATGGGCTCTTTCTTGCCTGGCTTCTGCTTCACAGAAGGGCTGGGAGACTCCTCCAGGTTGCTATGTGTAGTGGTGTTTGTCTTTCTCGTTGCTCCACGGTGTGAATTGTCTGAAAACACCACGATTTGCTTCTGCATTCTCTAGCCGATAGGGATTTTGTTGTTTCTGGTTTGGGTCTAGGAACATTCTTTTTTCTTTTTTTTAAGATTTTATTCATTTATTTTTGGAGAGAGGGGAAGGAAGAAAGAGAAGGAGAGAAACATCAGTGTGTGGTTGCCTCTCACATGCCCCCCATGGGGGCCCTGGCCCGCAACCCAGGCATGGGCCCTGACTGGGAATTGAACCGGCGACCTTTTGGTTCGCAGGCTCAATACACTGAGCTACACCAGCCAGGGCTGAACGTTCTTATACAAGCCTCTTGCTTGGTATTTCTTTTCCTTTGTCTTGGGGATCTACATAAGATTAGAGTTGCTGGGTTTTAAAATAGACATAGGTTTAGCTTTAGTGGATCCTGGGAGCAAGTTTTCGAACTGAAGGAAGGAATGACAATAACAGCACTGAGTTTACAGGGATGCTGTGAGATGAAATGAGATAACTCAAGTACTTAAAACGGGCGCATTGAAATTCGCGAACCTTAAAGCATTGCTAGGGTGTGAGCTGGGGGGAGCGTGAAGATATCTGATTAACTTTTGTCCATGTGTAAGTGTTTCTACCATGAACCAGAGTCTCGAGGAATTTTCCTAAGGTTATGTGATATAAAAGTGACGCATGGCTATTCTTAAAGCATTCAAACAAAGTGAAAGCATGTGGAGCAGAAGGTAGAGTTCACCCTATCCTTTTTAAATTAGTAAACAAAATGCCATGCACTAAGTGCTGTGCCTACGTTCCCTTATTTCATCCTCACCTTTTTATTTGATGACATTGAAGGTGGGAGTCGGGGGTTGGGGTGGGTAGAAGCTGGATCTTCAAAGCTGACCCAAGGGATGTCTCACCAGGGGCTGAGTCGTTCCTCTCTCTGGGCCTCAGTTTCCCCATCCATACAGGGATGTGCCTGATGATCTTCAAGCTTTAATAATCACACCTCCAGGTCTAGCCCTGGCGGAGGAGGGACCTGGGGTCCTGCTGCCAGTGTCTCTGGGGTACCAAGCAAAGAGCCACTTGTCCTCATGGCCCAAACAGGCGCCACCTTGAGTCTCTTCTTGGCCTTACCCACCTTCCGTCCCAGAACGGCACTGGGCTGGCTGGCCTGCCCTGGGAGCCCTGGTCCTGTCTGTACCTTTGGCCTTCCCACAAAAGCTGCTAGACTGACCGCCCCCACCCTGCAGGCTGAGGAATGACCCTCCCCTCCCCGAGGGTGGCAGCAGAAAGAGAGAAGAAAGAGGATCGTCTCCAGCTGGCCTGGGAGACAGGCCTCCTTGTGCCCATCAGCCCTCCAAGAACCCCCGCCTGCCCCCTCCCTTCCATCGAGGCCTGTACACAGGGGCTTGGGATCAGCCAGAAAAGTCAGGCAGCTTTTCAGGGACTGGGAGCCAGGGGAGGTGAGGTCTCCCAGCCTGGCCTGGGTTCAGCCCCTGTAAGCAGCACAGTGCCAAGCTGTGCCCTGCCTAGAACTCCAGACTTTGACCCTGAGCTCCAGTCCCGGCTGGCAGGCAGAGGGCTGAGGACAGGACGCCCCAGAACCCGGAGTCTCCCCTCAGGAGATAGGACGCTGCACCCTCAGCAGCTGCCTCTTTTCTCCAGAAGTTTGGCATACCAGGTGAGTGGGGGTTTTTTGGTGGGACAGGAGTTACAGAAGAAGGTCTCCCCAATGTCAACAGAGAAGGCTCCACATTAGAGCCGGAGGCAGGGGACAGACAGCCTTGGAGTTCAGGCAGGGACTTCAGATAAGCACCTTCACTTCTCCAAGCCTCAGTTTCCTTATGTGGAAGATGGGATCGCAACTTACCTCTTGCAGGGTTAATTTGAAGATCAAAAGAGGTGATTAATGCAAAGCTCTTAGTACAAACCTGGGCACAGGGCAAGTACTCAGGACATGGTAATTGTTATCCAGGGGCGGGTAGCAGGAAGCCTGGTTATCAGGCATCTATAGAATCTGCTCCAGTTTGAAGATAAACTGCAAACATCACCTTCATGAGAAGCGGCCATGTGGTGCCACTTGGAAGAGCTAGTGTGTCCATGCACATTCCTCACCCTGTGACTTGCTGGTTTTTTTCAGAACGAGCTTTCCTGTTCTTTGCTATGCACATACAGCCATCAAAGGCAGGATTGCCTCACATTCCTTTCTCGGGACAAGGGAGGCTATAAGCAGGGGAATCCAAGACTGGAAGGCAAGCAGAAAGCAGAAGGCCAGTTGCTTGCCGGCTGCCTAAATAGTTTAGGACACAGCGCAGGATGCTCAGATCGGAGCACTGGCCCATACCTTGTGGGACAGGGGCTCCCTCTCCCTGCAGCTCAGCCCCACCTCGGTAGAACCTGCCAGAGCAGTTGAGAGGATTAAGTAAGAGGAAGTTCCCTACTGCATCTACACGTGTCTGACAAGTGACAGAAGGCCAGGATCGCCCCCTTCCTACCCCGCCCTCACAGAGGCACTATAATCACACACCACACGCACAGAGTTGCTATAAGCAGCATCACATTGGATCCACATAGCTTATTAAGATCGTTAATTTAGGACACATGTGTTCCCTCTTCAACTCCACGCCTATCACCAACACACTGAACGTTTCTAAAGTTGTTGTATTTTCTTTCTTTTTTGTTTTCAACGCAGGACCCTGAAACATCGGGGTGTCTCTTCACCTGCTTGACCTTCAGATTTTTCACTTGTGAGTCAGGCCAGCCTGGGCTCTGCTTCTCACCAGCTGGCTGTCCGAGCCTCGGTCGCCTCCTCTGGAAAATGGGCATCATGACAACCCCGAGGGCGGGTAGCAGGTTACGGGAGAAGAGCTCTAGGGGTTGAAGTAGTGGCTGCTGTCGCTGTTTATCTCCATATCTAGTTCTTCTCTGGACGTGGCCTATTCCTGGTTGTCACAGAGACTTTTTAACCCCAAGACCCCACACATTTTTTTTTTTTCCCACAAATGTGTGACTTCGGCTGAGTCCTTTCTCTTCTTTGGGCCTCAGTCTCCCCATCTGCACGGCGGCGCCTTGCTCACCTTTAGAATTTGTCCACCCTGAGCGCCACACTGTAGCTTGTCCCTCTATCTTCCAGCTGTTTGCAGAAGTGGCTCTGGGTCGCCCCTCAGGCTGTTCTCTTGGGCATGTGACGCCACGCCTAGCCTGGCTTGGTACCAGAGACGTGCCACGTGCCCACTCCGCTTCTGTTCAAAGCCTTTTTCTCCCTGTCCAGAGACCTCACAAGGGTTTTCAAACACTCTCTTCTCTCGCCTCACATGCTTTTATTATATAAACAGCTTTCTTTCTCCTCAGTCCTTCACTGGTTTCCTAGGTGGTGTGAGAACGGAAAAAACTTCGCCTTAGAAAAGCAGAGTTGGGGTCACTCCCCCTCGCTTCCTCCAGCTCTTGCTGTGACCTCTAATTAACCTTGCTCTCTCCCAGCCTCTGCTGCCTCATCTGTGAAACTGGGGATGATGATAATCACTGGTTTAATTTATGAGCTCCCAAGCATCTTCAAGTATTTTCTCTCTTGATCCTCATAAGAGCCCCATTCATTCATTCATTCATTCACCCTTAAGTCATTGCTATGGGCCAGGTACTATTCTAGGTCCTAGAGCAGTAGACAAAAGTCCCTGCTTTACTGGAGCTGATATTCTGGTGGAGAGGTAACAGGCAGGGAGCTTTGTTAACCCTTAAAAGTTATAGAAGAGGAAACTGAGGCTCAGTTACAATGAACAACTCATTCCGGTTTGCCGCGGGGCTATCCTGGTTTTAATACTCAGAGTCTACATCCTAGGGTCACCCTCAGTCCCAGGAAATCAGGGAGGTTGGTCACCCTTGCTCAGTCAAATTAAGTGACTAGTCCAGGGTCACACGGTTTGGTGTGTGCCAGAACCAGCAGTGAACCTGGGTGTGTCCGACCCACAGCCTGGGCTGTTATTGCCAACTCCGTGTGCCAGGCCTCCTCCTGTATTCCTTATGGGGAATTTGGAAAATACAGAAGAGCCCTCTCTTCCTGCCTTCTTACTGCTCATGTACAGAAGTGGTGAACTCTATGGAGGTTACTCGAAGACAGCCAGAAGGCCCAGAGAGGGGAAGTCACTCAGCCAAGGTCACATAGTGGGCCAGAAGTGAAGGCAGGCCTGACTCTGCCTCCTTCCTCTCTACCCCCAGCATTCTCTTCTTCGTCATTTCCGAGGTGCTGGGGGACAGTAGGAGGCTGCCGTGTACTGAGGGCCTACTCTGTGCAGGCACTGGACCAGGAACTGTCGTCATGCTAGTCACTTAATCTTCACCATGACCCTGGGAGCTCAGGTTACTCCTATTCTCTAGAGGAGGAAGCTTTGAGAGGAGGCTGGGGGTCCCTGAGAGGGTCTGCCCACTGCCCAAACAAGCCCAGGTTGGCAGCCAGAAGAAGAATCTTCCAGAGCAACGACGCCTTTTTGTTTTGGGGTTTTATCTTCCACTTGGCTGCCAAAACCCCAGAACAGTCCAGTTCTTGTGGGCCAGAGTCATTTCCCCACTTCACAAAACGAGGCCACACTGAGAATGTCCTGCCGTTCAGGGCCACAGGCCAGGAGCGAGGTCTGTAGGGGGAGAGTTGTGAGTGAAGAGGAGGCAAAGCTGAATTTGGCCCTTTCGGGCACAAATGCCCCCTTGTTCTGCCTCAGTGGGAGCCAGCAGAATATTTCCCTGCTGGGGGGTGGGGGGGCCCAAGCAGCTTCAAGGTCAAAAGCTGCTAGGCCTCCCAAACCCCTGAGAACCCAGGCAGCCCTGCCTCAAGTTCTGAGGCTGGCCATTGCATCCTGTGCATCTGATACGCTCACAGCTGCATCCACTAGCTGGCAGCCCGACACACAGTAGGTGTGCAATAAGTGCGTGTGTGTTTATTCAAATTGAAATCAAATCCCAGTGGCAGCACTTCCTGGTTCTGTGACCTCGGGTAAGTGACCTCACCTCTCTGAGCCTCAGTTTTCTCATCTGTAAAGTGGAGCCAATAACACTAACCTACGTCATAAGAATGTTGGGAGACTTAAATGGAATGAGGCATGGGAAGCACTTAGCACTGAGGTTGGCTCACAGCAGGTGCTCTGCAAATGTCGTAAGTCACTTCTTTTGTTCTAGACCACAGGTGTCAAACACAAGGCCCACAGGCCGAATCCGGCCCTCCACCTGGTTTTATCTAGCCCAGCACCTACTTTCTACCTGGTGGCAGTGCCAAGCTCCTTGCCCCTAGTTAAGGAGTAGTTACATTTATAAAGTCCTAAAATTACATTTGGCCCTTCGAAGGCAACCGTGAGGCTGATGTTGCCCCGGTGACAATGAGTTTGACACCCCTGTACTAGACCCTGGGTTAAGCTTTTTACATTTGCCTTCTTGATGTATCTTTCACCTGCTCTCCGAGGCATGAGTTAACTTCCCTGTTTTCCAGAAGAAGAAATTGAGGCTTCAGAAGCATCCTGCCCAAGTCAGTGGCCAGTAGGCAGGAGAGCTGAGATTGGAAGGCAGAGCCCATTGCCCTAACCATTAGACTCCCCAACCTAGAGCTGGCCAGGTACTCTGCTAGGCCCTTTTTATATTTCCAAATAGCATATATTTCCAAATGTATTTGGGGAGACTTCCCAGAGAAAGTGGTATCTCTTACAAGCTGTGTGACCTTGGGCAAGTTGCTTTGTCTGTCCATGCCTCAGTGTTTCTGTTTGTGAGGGTCATTTGGAGGATCAAGTATTAAAAGGGTTTGGCAGTATCCAGCGCTTTCTCAGCCTCCTGTGGATGGTGGAGCTGGTGGGGCTGATGGTGATGATGGCACACCTCTACCATTCCTTCCTGCAGCCTGGCACAATGCGTGTGGTCGTGATCGGAGCCGGCGTCATCGGGCTGTCCACCGCGCTCTGCATCCACGAGCGCTACCACTCAGTCCTGCCGTCGCTGGACATGAAGGTCTACGCAGACCGCTTCACCCCGCTCACCACCACTGACGTGGCTGCTGGCCTCTGGCAGCCCTACCTCTCCGACCCCAGCAACCCACAGGAGGTGTGAGTGAGGTTCCCCCGGGGTGGCCGGGCAGCCAGAGCAGCTGAGTCCCCTCCGAGTCCCTGTCACCAATGACAAGTCCTTTGTGGAGGCGATGGCTTGGCATGATGTGAAGAAAATAATAAATAGTAAGCCCCTTCTATGTGCTAGACAGATGCTACACTTGATCTTGGCAGTGATGTGTGCCAGACAGATGGAGGCCCCTGTCTCCATTCCTCCCCTAAACCAGGTGGCTGTGGAAGCCCCACGAGTTGGGTGAATTAGGAATAGTTCTAAGTGAGAGGATCAATGCTCAGGTTTAGCAAAGAAGTTGAAAAGGTCACCGTGTTAGTTTTGAAACCCTCAGCTCTTCTTACTTCCCACAAATTCCAGAACCCAGGTTCCCGAGCATTGGGAGACAATTCAGGGACCAGGCTCCTTTCCGTCTCATGGCTCTGCCTTCCTCCTCTTTGGCTTCCTATGTTGCCATTCTCATGGGCCAGCACCTGTGCAAGGAGCATAGCATGAGGACCACAGGTGCAGTCTTTAGGGGCCATTGGCTAGAAGGCAGTCATATGGCCATACCTAACTGCAACGGAGTCTGGGCAAGGTAGGTAGGTCAGCTGTGTGCTCAGGGAGAAAAGGAAAGCATTTTGGAGTGCAAGCTGTTTTTTACAGTGGGGGATGCTCAGAGAGAGCCTGAACCATGTGTGTGGCTCACCATTCCCTAAGTAGGTCAAAGCCTTCATTTAAACTTGGCAACTATGTGATCCCAAGCTGGAGGTAGGCTCCAAATGGCTGTGATGGAGCATCCTTTGTTTCCCTCTTCTCTATTCTGTTCATGGGAAAATATTGGAAAGTTTGGGAAGCGGGAAGACCCGTAGGTACTTGGGGTGCTGCAGGAGTGGAAAGTGGTAGAATGCTGGCTTTGGACACGTCCCCACCAATGTGACCCTCAGAGCTGTCTGACTCAGCTCAGGGCATTATGTGATGAGACTCTGGGACCCTTCCAGGCATTGGAACCAGCAGACCTTCGACTATCTCCTGAGCCACGTGCATTCTCCCAAGGCTGCACGCATGGGCCTGGCCCCAGTCTCAGGCTACAACCTGTTCCATGAAGCTGTGCCGGTGAGTGGAGTCCTTGACTACAGGGCAGAGCCTTGCTCACAGACCAGGGCTGGGGCCTCGGGTCCAGGGCGTATTGTGAGTCTCGAAGGCAACAGACTTCTGTGTTCAAAACAAGTTTACTTTAAATCCCATTTTTTTCCCCTGTCCTAACTACTTTACAAATAGTGACTCAATTCATTCTCCCCATAACCAGGAAGTGTTGTTATCTCCTTTTTTCTGATTAAATAAAGTACCTTACCTAAGCTCATAAAGCTTTACAGTGGCAGAGCTGGGATTTGAACCCAGGCGGTCTGGGACCAGGTGGAGGATGTTCTCAGGTTGTTTGGCGAGGGCGATTCGGCTGGGTGCCCACAACCCTCAGCCAGCTCCTCACAGTTTAGTAAACACTCAGCACTGTGCTGAGAGCACTACCTACATTATGTATTACCTTCCCGGGGACCTGTGCACTCCATGACACGGAGCAGAAAACTGAGTCTCAGAGGATTCCAGGTGGTCGGTGGTGAGGTCGAAATCTCCACTTAAGTTGTCTGACCCTGTGCTCTGCTGCCCCCCACTCTCACCCCTTGACAACTCTCACTCACCCCTCTTTCTTCCCATACTTCTGACCCTGACCCTATCACTCGACCCAAGTCTTATTCTTACATGTAATGGTTGAGAATTTGGACTCTGAGGCCAAACTATGTGGGTTCAGACCTCAGCTCCACTATTTATTAGCTGTGTGACCTCAGACAAGTTACTTAACCTCTCTGAGCCTCAATGGGCCCATCTATTAAATGGGGATAAGGATAGTATCTAGCTCAGTGGGTTGTTGTCATGATTACATGCAGCGGTGTAAGTAAAATGCTTGCAACAGAGCCTTGTCAGATACAGTCAACATTATATAAATTTTTGTTGTTATTGTTATTATTGACTTTCACCCATCCCTGTGCCCCTTTCTCTCCTTCTTCTTCCCCAGGACCCTTTCTGGAAGGACATAGTTCTGGGATTTCGGAAGCTGACCCTCAGAGAGCTGGACATGTTTCCTAATTACAGGTAAGTTTACCATCATGAGCAAAGGGGGTGAGGCCCCACAGTTCAGACAGACCTGTCCAGAAGGCAATGGAAGATGGAGTCACTAAATTCCCTGTCCCACCCTAGGCCTACAGCCCCTCATCCCTTGGTTTGCTGGTGCTCTGTCCAGCTCCTTCAGAGGAGACACCCACCCAGACTGGGCCTTGGGCTAAGGAAGTGGGCGATGTGGAATCACAGATCTCAAGGCCAGAAGCTCCATATCGCTATCCTCTTTTGTAGATGAGGAAACTGAGCTTTAGAGAGGCTAGTCACTTCCCAAGGTCACATAACCAAGTGACCCAAATGGAATTCCAATCCAAACCCGTCTATTCTTTCCCCTACAGCCCAATGTTTCTCTGGTCCCCTTCTCACCCCACCTAATGTTTGAATCCCCTCTGCAAATACACATCCGGTCTCCACCTGTACATCCCTATGTCAGGGATAGCTTTGTGTGATAGAAAAGTTTTCTTTGCATCGAACTCAAAACCACTTCCCCCTTGAACTTCACCCAGTGGTCCTATCTCTACCTTTGAAAGCCACCCCCCTAAAAAAAAAAACCCCAACACTGCTCCCACTTCCATTTGATAGTCTTCAAATATAGCTTTGATTCTGATCCTTTATCCCTGCCTTTGCCTGCTGTGACTCTAGCTATGGCTGGTTCTGCACAAGCCTGATTCTGGAGGGGAGGACATACCTGCAGTGGCTGACTGAAAGGTGAGATTTTCAACTTTAGTTTCAGGAATGCACCTCCCAGGGACCAAGGGTTGTAGCGGATGATTGTTCATGGTATTCATCTCTGTACTCACCAACCCCAAATGTTACTCCTTAGGCGTGGTAGCAGCTGTCCTTGGTCCCGTGCAGTAAGACAATGATTCCCATGCCTAATTGGGCAACAGAATCACCAGGGAAGCTCTTTACACGTGGTATTTATTATCGACCTCACTAAAATCTGTAACACGTGTGTAATAGCTTTAGCTGGATTCTATTATGTTTTCCAGATCTATTTATATCACCTACAAAACATAAGTTGCCTTTTATTTTTATGCTTCCTTTTTTTTTCTTGTCTAACTGCTGTGACCTGTATCTCTAGAATAATGTTAATTAATACAGGGGATAGTGGATGTCCCTGTCTTGTTCCTGATGTTGATAAGAATCTTGTTGTGTTCTACATTAGCAAACATGAGCTTGAGAGATACATTTATATTTATATTCATATTAAGAAAGATTCTGTATGTTTCCTATATAGTGCTATTTTATTAAGATTTTAAAAATATGGAATAGATGGTGGCTTTTGTCAAATGACCTGGGGAATTTTGAAAAACATAGATTTGAGGACCCCGCTTCATATCTACTGAATCAAATCTCGGGGATGGGGCTCAGAAAGTTGCATCTGAGGGAGTTCCCTGAGTGATTCTAACTATCAGCCAGGTTTGCGAACCGTTGTGCTAAAACCTGACTATTTCTTCTAACCTTGGGACACTGAGTGACTCCACTAGCCTCTTCCCTGAACAAATGCTCCCAGTTTTTCTACCTTGAGGAAACTATGTAGATAAAAAAAGTCCTGAGTTTATGCTTCAGCTTTTACACGGTTTATTTCTTGTTCTTTGGATATTGCTACTATATTTCTAATGGTGACAAATATTTTTCTGCTGGGACATTTAGAGGGAGGGGTGAGTGTCCTAGCCCACCTCCCTCCTCATGCTCTGCTTCTCACAAAGGGGAACAAGGCATTGGTCCACCCTCGCCCCTCCTGTACCCTGCGTCTCACCCCCCGTGATAGTGAAAAGCAGTGTGATTGTAGGGGGAAGCGTTTCCAACTAAGGGGCCTGGGTTTGATTCCCAGCCCATCACTGACTCACTGTACATTACAGGGGTGTCAAACTCTTTTTCACCAGGGGCTACATCAGCCTCACGGTTGCCTTTAAAGGGCCGAATGTAATTTCAACTCCTTAACAGTTAAGGAGTAGTTACATTTATACAGTCCTAAAATGATTTCGGCCCCTTGAAGGCAACCATGAGGCTGATGTGGCCCCCGGTGAAAATGAGTCTGACACCCCTGCTGTACAACCTTCAGCAAGGCCCTTCTCCCATCGCCATCTGCCTGACGAGGAGATTGGACCATCTCAGGTTCCCCAAAGGACACTTCGTGGCCCACTAGTGCACCAAGGTGCCCATGAGCTGATTTGGCTACACAGCCGCTTTCTCAAGGAGCATCCTGTGGGACAGAAGGTTCTTTGGGAAATGTCCCCCATGCCATCCTCTTAGAGAGATGGGGTAGAGAACTGAGTAGTGAGCTCCTTTGTGTGTCTGATCGTCCCAGGTTAACTGAGAGGGGAGTGAAGCTCTTCCAGCGGAAGGTGGAGTCTTTTGAGGAGGTGAGCTGCAGGGTGGGGAGGGGCTGGGTGTGGGAGGCAGGACAAGAGGAGAGGCTTTGCTTCCCATTGCTGAGTTGAGGGCCCCCTTTTCAGCCTTTCAGGGTCCCCTTGAGGCCCATCCCAGCCTCTAAGCTTTTGTCAGCCCCAGAAGGACTCAGGCATTTTGCCTCACCCCCTTCCACCCCACCCTTCCTGTCGGTTGCTGCCAGGTGGCAAGAGGAGGCGCTGATGTGATTATCAACTGCACTGGCGTGTGGGCTGGGGCGCTGCAACCAGACCCCCTGCTGCAGCCCGGTCGGGGGCAGATCATTAAGGTGAGTGTGGGGATGAGGGATGAGACCCCCAACTTTTTTAGGAAGATTGTAGCTGCCTGCTTATTTCACCTCCAAAGCTAGAGGATGCACTGGGGGCATCTGTTGGAGGGATTGCATGTTGAAGAAGCAAGAAAGACCAACACAAGATGACGCTCCCAAACATTCTCTTTTTCGGTTTCTTCTTAATAGCAAAGCATGTGTACATATGTGGGAGCTGCATATATGTACAAATATGCCTGTATTATAATAAAAAGAGCCCTGACTGGTATGGCTCAGTTGGCTCAGTTCGGTCCTGGGGACCGAAGGGTTGAGGATTTGATTCCTGGTCAGGGCACACACCCAGGTTTCAGGTTTGATTCTGGGTTAGGGTGTGTACAGGAGGTAACTGATTGATGTTTCTCTTTCGCACTGATGTTCCTCTCTCTTTCTCTCTCAGTTCCTTCCTCTGTCTCTGAAAGCAATGAAAAAAATGTCCTTGGGTTAGGCTAAAAAAATAATAATAATAAAAATAGAAAGAGCAAAAATCTATGAAGCGTTTACTAAGCGCTAGGCACAGGTCTGAGCACTTTACTGTGATACTCATTTAACCCTAACCACAACCCTTTGAGGTGGGGTCTGTTGAACCACCAGTGCCACCTCACGGAGGGGAAACTGAGGACTTAGGGACCATGCACAGGTTCACACACTAGTCAGTGGTGGAATTGGGATTAGAACCCAAGCAGCCTGGTTTAGGAGCCTGGGCATAAGCACCGATGCACACCGCCTGTCACCCTGTACGTGCGCATGTGTGCAAGGCATGCCCATTTGTGAATGCACACGTGTGCATTCCTGGGTGTGGATGTGTGTGGGGATGGGTATGTGTGTGCATTTGCACTCAGGTGCTGGGCTTTTCTGTGGACCTGTGGGTGACACCAAGCAATGCCTCAGGGAGCAGGCTGGCTCTCAATCAGGGTGCTCTTCCTGCAAGAGCAGGCTTTCCGGGGCAGACTTGCGGCCGGCAGTGTCCTGGGAGGGCTATGGAACTGACCACCTCATTAGAACATCTGGTCTTGGAGCGGAGCAGGGCAGGAGGGCCTGCTGATCCAGTGTCCCTGATGAGGCTTCTCCATCCTCTACCAACAGGTGGACGCTCCTTGGGTGAAGCACTTCATCCTCACCCATGACCCAGACAGCAGCATCTACAAGACCCCGTACATCATCCCAGGGTAAAAACCTGACATCCTAGGCAGAAGGGGGCTCATTTTTACGTCATCATTATGCTCCTGCTGCCCACCCCAGGCCCCTTGCTTAGTCCCTTCAGCTTTTTCTCTTCCAATTTTTTTAAAAAGAATTTATTATTTATTTTTAGAGAGAGGGGAAGGGACCAAGAAAGAGAGGGAGAGAAACATCAATGTGTGGTTGACTCTCACATGCCCCTACTGGGGACCTGGCCTGCAACCCAGGCATGTGCCCTGACTGAGAATCAAACCAGCGACTCTTTGGATCACAGGCTGGCACTCAATCCACTGAGCTACACCAGCCAGGGCCCAATGTCTTTTTTGTGTGTGTGGTTGAGCCATTAAATGCCTAGGAAGGCAGGACTTGGGCTTAATTGGACTCTCTCTTGAACATGCTTGTGGATGACAGTGATGCTAGAGACAAAGGCGGTGCTGGGGACAAAGACGTGACAGCAGCGACACTGGAGAGGGTGTGAATGGCAATAATAGAAATGGTGGTGGGAACGGTGATTAGAGTTGACAGTGACATTAGTGATAGAGGTGATGATGGTACTGATTGGGGGGTGGTGTCGATGGGTGACTTTGCTGTTGGCGGTGAAGCAGCAAAGATGGTATTGCCCTTGGTGAGAAGGTCAGCATTGATGGCAGTGGTGGCTGGGAGCGAGGCAGGTAGGCAGTGCTGATGGAGACAGCAGTGTCAGTGATAATGTGAACAGAGTGGCAGGGACGACAGTCTCAAGGTGCTGTGGCCGTGCTGACTGTCTCCCTGGGGATGCTAATGGTGTGGAGGAGAGAACAACATCAATGACTAAGGATGGTGGTGGAGGTGGTGACCGGGGTTGATGGCGATGGCCTCTTAATGGTGACGAGGAAGAAGTGGTGGAGCTGATGTCGTTGATGGAGATGATCATGTTTTCCCAGCTTCATGGAGGTGTAAGTGACACACAGCGCTGTGTTCCTTTAAGGTGTGTAAAGTGATCTGACAGGTGTGCATGTTGTAAAATGACCCCCTTACCTCACATAATTACACATTTTTGTGTGTGGTGAGAACACTTGAGATCTACTCTCTTAGCAAGTTTCAGGTGTGTAATATGCTAGTGTTAACGACGGTCACCATGCTGTGCACCGGAAGACATGACAGTGCGAACAGTGATGTCAATGGTGACGGTGGAGGGGGTGGTTGGTGGCAGTGACAGCGGCCATTGCCATGGTGTTGATGGCATCCTGAAGGGCAGGGATGACAAGGTTGACGGCAGCAGTGATTTAGGCAGAGGTGGTGGTGCAGGGTAGCATGGTGACGACCACTGTTGGTCGCAAAGGCTTTGTTTTCATCCACCCTTGACCCTCCCTACTTCTCTGAAGGATCCAGGCAGCGACTCTGGGAGGCATCTTCCAGCTGGGGAACTGGAGCGAGGCAAATAACATCCACGACCACACCACCATTTGGGAAGGCTGCTGCAGACTGGAGCCCACGCTGAAGGTGAGGTGGGGAGAGGGGTCTGTTCCCTAGACCCGGATCCTGCCAGCTTGATCGTGAGGACCCTCGAGGATGGAAGAGTCCGCCATGGGATAGTTGGGTGAATCAATTCCAGCAAGTGTCTGTGGAATACCGCAGAACTTGATAATGTCCAGGGAAGTCTTGCTATGGGCTGATGAACCTTTATGGCCATGACTAAGAGTTGCTCTCCCTTGAGGTGCCATCCTCAAAACACCTCACTCTGTGTTCACAAGGAACAGATGTACCTGTTGCATAAATCTCAGTTTTCCCACTTGCCCGCTAGTGGCAATGACATACTGATGGTGAAGAGGGTGTGATGAGGGGGTGGAGGCGCCGCTTGGGGACGACGGGGCTGAAAACGCCAAGGATGGTGATTCGGAGGGTGATGAGGTGGTGAATGTTGATGATGTCATGGTGGTGGCTGGTAGTGGTGGTCCATGAAGATGGGGCAGTTGATAAAACTGGTGGTGACAAGTGATAGTAATGATGGTGGTGGCTGGCAAAGGTGGTGCCAGTGGCAGTGGTGAGGAATAAAACAGACAGGGATGGTGTTAATGGCGCTGGCAATGACAGTGAGGTTCCAAAAGCAGACTATCACAAAAAAAAAAATGGCAGGAGAAAAAACAATCCAGAGAGGAGTTACAAACGCTTTTCTTTCCAGGATGCCAAAATTGTTGCTGAATGGACTGGCTTCCGGCCAGCACGCCCCCAGATTCGGCTAGAAAGAGAACAACTTCACTTCGGATCTTCAAACACAGTGGTACGCTCTGCTGGCAAGGAAAGCAATGCCCTCCCTCCTTCTAAGGAGGGTTCTTGGCCGGGGTGGCTAATAGCGCCTCCTCTATAAATGGGGAAACTGAGGCCCGGTGATGGTAAAGGACCTGCTTTAGGTTACATAGAGTGCAGTGCCTCGGTTTGCTAAAGCCTGTGGTCAAGTAGAAGGAGATGGGCACATCTGCTTCGTGCCTGTGATGTGAAGGACATTATGGAGCCTGCCCCACAGTTCTTTGGGGTCTGGACCGTTCTCCTGTGCTTCAGATGAGCACACTGGGGCTCCAAGAGGTGCAGTTGCTTGCCCAAATGAGATCACTGGTGAGGGACAGGCCTGGGAGGTGGTCTGAATTTGACTCCGGCTCACGTATTTTTGTGACTGCTCCATTGTCTCCCTGGGGTCCTCTCTCGAGTACCCTCTCATGGGGTTCTCTTGTGTTCTCTCTCATGAAGTGGGCTTATTGAAATCATGGGAGATGTTGCCCTGGGTTGAAGGCACTGACATGAGTGGGTGGTGGTTGGGCTTCTACCTGGAAAGCAATCTCCCTGTCTAGGTCACCCTTCTTTTCTTGTTGTGGGTGTGTGTGTGTGCAGAGGGGAGAGTCACACAGGGAGTTTTCAACCTCCAGCTAAGAGTTTTAGCTTTGAAAACAGCCCCAGGGCCTTGCGTCTGTCTCCAGGACAAATTAGCATGTTACCCAGAGTCCACTCGTACAGGGCCCCTGGTTTTCTTTCCTCCCGGGGTGGGCAGAAGAGTCGTCTATTAGCACAGAAAGTTTAGCAGTATGGAGCAGGATCTGACCTCAAGTTCTAGATGATTCTACATTTTCTGTGCTGAGTGTATAAAGCAGGCTCACCTCCTAAGTAGAAGAGGAGTCTAGGGTGTCAACCTCCAGGTCCTCAAGCAATCTCCTAACTGCTGTTCCTGGGGGGGCCCAGCCTCCCACCAGGGTGCTGAGAAGAGGTCTGGTGTCGTCTGGCTTTGCCCAGGACTCTTCAGAAAGCTCCTGAATCTCCCAGGGCAGAACAGGTCACCTTGTCTCTTGCCTCTCCCAGGTCATTCACAACTATGGCCACGGAGGCTACGGGCTCACCATCCACTGGGGCTGTGCCCTGGAGGCGGCCAAGCTCTTTGGGAAGGTCCTAGAAGAGAGGAAGTTGCTCACGGTGCCACCATCCCACCTCTGAAGATGCCAGTGATCACCGCCCCTCACACAAGGACTTCCTCAGCCAACTAATCAATGTGCTCCTCTCTAAGCCATCGCCTGCACCCCACCCCTCCTTGGCTCCTGTCCACAAGAAGTCTGAGGTGAGGGGGAACCACAGGGTCATTTCCTGGAGGTCTTCATGCATCTGGGATCAGTGATACCCTGCGTGCTGTGAAGAGGTCTCGACTGGTCCATGCCATTATTGTCCCCTCCTGTGTTGTTTCACCCGATGGGTTCTTCGTGAGGTATCTGCCATAATTTTGGCCGGCCCTGAGCTAAGTAGGGTGAGAGCCAAGATCTAAGTTAGCATTCTAATAATAATAATAACAATAATAATAATAATAATAGTGATAGTCCATCTTAATGATAAGACGATTTTTCACTTTTACAATATTGCAAAAGGAATACACATGATAAATTACATGAGATGTTCGATACTATTATAAAATAGCCTTTGTGTTAGATGATTTTGCCCTACTGTAGGCCAATGGAAGTGGTCTTTTGCATTTCCATATGAATTTGACAATCAGCTTGCCAATTTCTGCATGAAACACTGGCTGAGATTTTGATAAGGATTGCCTTGAATTTATAGATCAATTTGGGGAGTGTTGATTGATTGCTTAACAATTTGAAGTCTGCTGATCCATGATCCTGGAATGTCTCTCCATTTATTTAGACCTCCAGTTTCTTTCAGCAATGGTTGGTACTTCGTAAAATACAATCCTACTCCCCTTTTGTTAAATTTATTCCTAAGTGTTTTATCCTTTTTGATGCTATTGTGAGTGGAATTGTTCTTTTCTTGATGGATTTACAAAGGATTCTGCTCTCTGGCATGGTGGGCGGGGGTGGGAGCATTGGAAGTGGTTCATCATCAACTATTCTTGATTAACCAAAACTGATTACATATGATGTATCTGGACGCTCAAATGTCGAAGAATTGAACCCAGTAAAGCAGCACCAGCAACGCAAGTCTGACCAAAACCACTGAGTCTTTGAGGAGTCAGAAGAGGCCTCAGAATGTTCTAGAGCTTCAGGGTGGGCATCTTGTGTGTCTCTCACAAGGCTCCGCAGCCCTCCATTAGCATCCAGATCACACCGCATCACCACGGCCTGTTCATGCCTGCATCCGCCGCTACCCTGTGAGTGCATGAGGACAAGGACCACGTCTCAGTCCTGTTTTCATCCTCCGTGTTGAACGTCATGCTCAGTTCACGGGGGAGACTCCGTGCCTGCTGACCACATGCTGCGACGAGATCCATGACAGTTACGATGAACAGACTTGTTCATCTGTGGGTTCCACACACACCTGTCACTGTGACTGCGCTGAAAGAGCAGGCCAAAGTCACCATGTTTGTACCTCTCGACCCCATCCCCTCAACCCATCTTAATTGGACCAGGACTAGAACTAACACTGAGGTGGACCAATCAGCTGCCTCCCCTGAGGATTTGGAAGTGGGACACGGAGCACCTGAGTCAGCTTTGCTTGCAAGGCTGAGCCACGGTGAGTGGAAGCCATGTGCACCGTTAGGCAAAGGCAGCCACCGCGAGGAAGTAGAAGAAAGCAGGTCCACAGAGAAGAGTGGAAATGGGGGCCACCGGCCCAGAGAGGGGGCTCCCCAGTTCCCTGTTGCAGGTGGAGGGCCAGGCTGTACTTTATATCCGAGATCTTTCTACCCTTTCAGAGGCTGCCAACTGGCAGCCCATTCACCAAGCCTGGCCTGCAGATGAATTTTATTGGGCTCACATATCATTTACATTTTTCTGATCCAACATACTAAAATTTGGAGATTCGTCATGAAAATCCAGATGCATGTCTTGAATGTTGGGAGACCCCATCATACAAAAAAAAAGAATCAGCTACAACTGAGTAAATGCCACCCCCTTTCTGAACAGGGCCTGCGCTCCTTACTCTCCCACTGTCCTCCCCTCTTCCTGCTTCATCTTTCATGGTCCCTGGCTGTCCCCTGTAGGAAACTAACTACCGATGATCCCAGCCTTATAATAAAACTGTGCTTCTTAATTTGAATTCACCTGAGTCCAATCACTATTCCTTGCAATTAAAACAGCTTTGATGAGAACTCAGTGACAAGGCTTCTCTCCGCCAGCCCCCATTCCACCACCATTGTCTTCCTTCCTCCATGCTCACAGAATCTCCATGTTTCAAGAGGCCATGCATATCCCTTGGTCCTGTGGGAAGGAGGTCCTTCCTTCCCCAGCCCTAGGGAAAGGTTCATGCTGGGATGGGCAGGGGACCCAGGTCTGACCAATGCAAAATGATGGTAAATCTGCTGAAGGGCTTCTCTTTTAACCAAAAGCAACAGACTCATTTGAAGGAAGACCTTTTGTGATGGTTCCTTCCCCATTCTGTCTCCTTTGAAAATAAAGATGATGCCTGGCACTTCAGCAGCCATCTTGTGACCATGAGGTTTCAAATGGCCAACATGCAGAAGAGGGCAGAGAAGAAAGGCAAAGAGAGGTTGGGTCTTTGGTGACATCGTTGAGCTGCTGAATCTTTCCTAGAACTCCCTGACTCTGGGCTTGTTGTTAAATGAACAATTAATATTTTAACGGTTTAAGCTTCTGTTGACTAGTTTTACTTCTGCTTGCAGCTCAAGATATCCAGTCCTTGGATGTTTATTAGTAGTAACCAAGGGAGACTCTGAATCTCATTCTACAAGTCTCTCTGTTGCTTAATATCATTTAAAAATAATGAATGTCCATACTCATTTCAAAGTCCATCCCTAAGATAGCCAGCCTTTCCTCTCATTGCCAACGCTGCTAGGCTCATTTATGTGTCCCCAAGACTATTGGAAGGGCAAGAAACTACACAACCCTGGCTACACTGAACATCTTTTGCCATTTTCTGAAATCTTTCCGAAGGCACAGAGAAATAGATGACATTTCCATTAATAGAAACGGGATCTTTTGGATAGTTCAAAATTAGATACAAATGTCCCCAGTTAAAGGCTTGGGCAACTTCTGTGGCAGCTCTTGTGTCATTCAATAATATTGATTTTTTTTTTTAAGGGCAGGCCATTTAGAAGGCAAGAATTTTTAACTTTCATTTTCTCAAGAAGAGAAAGCTCTCAATTGCAGGCCTGTTCACCCCCAGCCCTTGGAAAACATTTCTGCCCACCAAGCACCCCTTCCTCACCCCAGCCCCCAATTCCTCCAGGTTATTCGAGGGTAAAGGGAGTGGGCATGCTCATCCGGCAGTATCTGGTCAGCTGGAAGGCAAAAAACACAAGCAAAGGTTCTATGTTACCCAGGAGAGCTCCGCAGACCAGAAATAATTAGAGCAATAGCCATTCAGGGTTCAAGGATACACCCTCATTGCCAGGGAGAGGAAGATCCGCCAAGCTGTTTCCTCTCTGAATGACCGATTGGGCCAAGGGGGCTGCAGCACATATTCCAGGGACACAGGATCGTTTGCAGTTGACCTAGGACATGAACCTGAAGAAGTTGCCCACTGTGACCTTGACACTGTTAGAAGAAAGTGTTGCCTCCAACAGACTCAAAGTCACCATGCTGGCAGCCAAGTGTACGACGTTTCCCCCTTATGGGAAAGATGATCATATTATTAAAGCGCTGAGATGACTCTGGATGGACAAAGTTGGCGAGACCATTGGACTGAACTGTCACTAGGGCATTCCGACAAACGAACAAACTTGGCCTCTTGTGATGTCCATCACCAACATGTTTTAATAAGAGATGAACGTACACATTTGGCTTTCTCGCAATACTGACTTCAAGCAGGCATCTCCAAGTAGAGAGTCAGTCTTCTCTGGCCTTTGATGGGATCCGGCAGCTCCCTCCCTCCTTCTCTAGGTCCCCTGCCTTCATGAAAGGGAAAAGCTCCCGTAAATCAAATCTAGGAGGTGGGTGTTGTCGGCTGAGACACAGTGGCAGCCCTTCCTTCCAAGGCCAACCCGAAACCCAAATAACCTTCCTTCTCTCCCTTTGAAAATGTACACATTTCACGCATCCCAGTCCTCCCCACCCCATGCCATCCCTGCCGTGGGTTCTGTTGTCGGAATTCCAGGAGCTGCCTGCGTGCAAAGACCAGGTCAACCCTCGCTAGCAAGGGCGGTGGGCGTAGCATCTTTTCGTTTTCTCTTCCCGTGTAGCCATCCGCCTGAACTCAAAATCCAAAGCGCTGAGACCTGAGTTAACTGTTTTCTTTCCCCCAGAGTCCCCAGTCTGCCTGACTGAGGAGGAGGCAGGAGAAGAAGCCCTGACGTGGCCTTCGCTGCTTACAGACGGGAGACCCCCGTTTTGACTTTGGGCTTGATCTCGCCTTTCTTTCGCCTCAGTCCCCAATGCACAGCACAACCACTTTTTGGGGTTGTCATCAAGCTGTCCCCTTGGACACATTTGGACCCCCTAGAGCCAGGGACAGTGACTCCAAAGGGGGACAGGTGGGGCACGTGGCTCACGTTCAAATGCATGTCCTTCTGCCAGAGTCGCCACAAGTCAGGCCCCACCTGGGGAGGCAAACCGAGAGGCCCCTTCAGAGGGAGCATTTCTCAGACCCAAGAAAAAGCTGCTCAGGCCACACCCAAGTCACCTGCAATTTCAAACAAGGAAATTCGGGAACTGGGGTGTAGGAGAAACCTACTGAACAGGTTTGGTGGGTGGGTGGCCGGTCTCACAGGGGTCTGGGCCTGGACGGTATCTACGAAGATCTTTTGATTGTTGTTCACCAAGGGTGTGGACCGGCTAACTCTGGATGGTGTCTGGTTGGCTACCGGTGTCACCAGGCACTCCTAGTGTGGCAGTTTCCCATGCAGATCCACAGGGTATTAACAAACCTCCCCCCACACATACAGAAAACCCCCAGAGCAAATACCTCCCCATCCGCAGGGGGTGGGGTGTCTCAATGAATATGAGCAACCAGGGTCCTGGTTGTACTCTTGGGTGAGTTCTCCGTGTCGGCAGTGCCGGTCGGTGCCCCAGACGGGCTCCACCAGCTCCCCGCACTCCACAGCCTCAAAGACCAGCTCAGCCCCCCAGAGGTCACTACTCCTGAGAGCCAGAGTTTGACCTGGTGACGCCTGTGCCGTGCGTCCCTCGGCCGACCATTTCCTGCCCCCACTCCCGGTGGCTGGATTCCTGCAGTCCACGGCCTTTGGTCTCGATGGGCAAAAAGCAGGAGGCCACGGCAGCCAGGAGGCAGCAGCCGCTGTACACTGCCAGAGTCAGGTACACGGAGGACTCCAGCATCACCTAGGGGAGGAAGACACTTGTCAGCGAGCGCATCTGTTCTGAATGGACCACCAACCATTCAGATGACACTGGTGACACCAGGCCCTTCTATTAGCACTGTCTGGCTCGCCCATTTAGTCTTCATGACAGCGCCATGAGGTAGGTTCTTTGTCCCCATTTTACAGAGGGAAAAACTGAGGCTCAGAGAGGGTTAAGTACCGTACCCAAGTCCATACAGACATTAAAGATGGGGTTGGGATCTAAACCCAGACCCCACCAGGCCCAGAGTCTGTATTCCTCACAACGACACTCTCCCCTGGAGCGGTGCCTCTGCTGACTTCCTAGCTTGAGGGCAGCAGGCAAGTCACACAGCAGGGCCCAACCTCATTTCCTCACTTGGCAAATGGGCATAAGGGCAGTGTCCACTCCCTAATGAGAGGATACCTTAGCAGCACTTGGCACCACATGGGCATGTGGCAAGCTCTCAACCAGTATTAGTTGGCAGTGACATACAATGGCTGCACACAACAGCTCAGAGCAGAGCAGAACTGCTCGGCTGAAACCCGGGTTGGAATTCCAGGTACACGAAATGGCCAGGTAGGTAAACCCACACAGACAGAGCGCAGACTGGGGGCTTCCAGGGCTGCAGGGTGAGGGAAGCGGGGAGTGCCTGCTTAGTGGGTACGGAGCTTCGTTTGGGGCCGATGCCAATGTTTTGGAAGTAGCCAGAGGTGGCGGCTGTGCAACACTGGAACGTCCTACGTGACACTGAACTGTTCACCTTAAAACAGCTCATTTTTGTGTGATGTGGCTTTGATCTCAAATTTTAAAAAGGGACAAAGTGAGGGATAAATTAGATATTTAAAACGCAAAAAGACTTCAAAATAAGTTCCCTAAATCTGGGTAGAAATGCTTCAAGACACACATAGAGTCGCAAGATTCTACAACTACACCTAATTACCCAACTCAGAAACCAGGGATGGGGACATTGGTGTCCCACAAAATCCTATTGGCCTACTTGTTTTCATCCAAACGACTTTTGGCCAAATTATATGACCCCGCTGGGGTCTTCTGCATAGGAAAGGCCTGGGTTTGATCCCCAGCTTCTCTGCTTCCCGGCTGTGTGACCTTGGGCAAGTCCCCTGACCCTTCTGAGCTTTTCTCATCTGCAAGCAGTATGTCTGCTCTCTTAAGATAATGGCACACGGAGGGCTCTACCAAAGGCTCAGCATGTAGTCACTGCTTGCTAGGCACTGGCCTTTGTCACACACACCCCCTCCGTATTTGGGCAACACCCACCTGAGCAATGAACGGAGTGATGAGAGCACCCACTCTCGCCATGCCACTGCAGGAGCCCAGGCCCAGTGCACGCGTCGCCGTGGGGTACACCTGAAACACAGTCCCCGGATGTGGCCTTGAAAAAATGCACATCCTTCCTTCTGGTCCAGCTCAGGAATGATAGGACCGGCTCCCAGGGGCAGGCCTGAAGTTAGGGAGAATCCTCAGGTGTTGGTGGCCCCCCTAAGGGGTGAGATGCTTGGGTGAAGATTCTTACCCCAAAGGAGAGAGAGATTCAACTGGGAAAGAGGGCGAGAGGCTGAGCTGTGGGTGGGAACTCAGTAAGGGGGTCCTTCTGCCCTGGTGGTCGCCAAAGCCTCCTCTAGAAACTCCACTCAGGACCCAGGCACTGTCCCACCCGCCTCTTCCCCCCAGTTCACCTTGAAGTGCTGGTCATGGACTTTCAAGGCATTTCACAAAGACAGAGACAGGAATGTTTGCATGGTTTCTCAGTTCATGCCCAGGAGTGGCCATGCGCCTGCTTCTCCTCCAGGCACAGTAGCAAGGGACTGTGCAGCTCCCAGGACACGTTGATTAAAAAGTGGGCATGTCTTCCCTGCTCCCTTCCCCCATCTGCTGGTGGAAGGAGGGCTCTGAGGCTCTAGGGCAGGGTTTTCCAACCTGGGCACTATGGGAGTAGGGGAAGGCTGTCCTGTGCACTGTCGGATGTTTAGCGGCATCTCTGGCCTCTACCCACTGGACGTGGTCACATTTCTGCACCTGCCACTTCAGTTGTGACAACCTAAAATGTATCGAGATTGCCAAATGTCCCCTGGGAGGAAAAAATCGCCCGTGGTTCACAATCTGGATGAGGGAGTCACAAGATGCAAGGATCCTCTGTGGGAAGGACAGCTGTCCGTCAGCCTGGAACACCCACTGGGGCTATTTCTTAAGTGAAAAACATCTGCTGTGCCAACCCATTCTGGTCGGGGGAGTGGTTTGTTACAGGAGGTGGCATGCCCCTGACAAACACCCCGCTCAGTGCGGAAAGCTTCAAAAGAATGACAAGCCTGAGGAGGAACAGAACAACTTATGCACGATTCCAATACTCAGAGGCCATTGTCACATTTCATGCATATTTGCCTAGTTTTTCTGTGATTGTGCCCCTATGTTCCTTCTTTCACTTATTCACTCAACAAATACTTTTTGAATGCATACCATAGGCATTTATATATATTTTAATTCACTTAATTACATAAGCAACGTATAAATATATTCTTGTAAAAAACCTAAACTCCCTTTAATCTACTCCTTCTCCCAGGAAAATCCTCCCCATAGGACTCCACTTGTAAAGCTGGAACACACCCTCCCAGATCTGTTAAAAAATACAGGTGTAGAAAATATGGAGCACTGGCCCTGACCGGCGTGGCTCAGTGGGTTGAGCATTGTTCCACAAAGCAAAAGGTCATCAGTTCGATTCCCGGTCAAGGCACAGGCCTGGGTTGCAGGCCGGGTCCCAGTTGGCGCATGTGTGAGAGGCAACGGATTGATGTTTCTCTCCCTCTTTCTCTCTCCCTTCCCCTCTCTAAAAATAAACAAAATCTTAAAAAGAGAAAAAAAAATATATAGCACTGTTTTTAAAGTATAGATGGTATCAGACTACACATATCAGTCTGAAACCTGCTTTTGCCATTCAGCAATTTGCCTTAAAATCTCACCCAAATAAACGTGTAGACAGCTAGCTACCTGCCCCTCATTCTTGTTAATGGCTATCCACCTTCCACAGTCTGCTATTCCAGGTTACAGTTCAGGAGAAACTGGTGGACATTACATTAGGTTAAACTTAATACATATGTATACATACATATTAGAACTATATATCCTATTATATAATAATAAATATAATATAATGTGATTTATATAGTTATGTGTTTATATATCAATTATAACACATTATATAAATATATATATAGGATAGTAAAGGACAGTATATATCATATAGAGGATATATAATACATAAAGTAGTATAATATGTAGTGTGTATGAATACTATATAATATAGCAAGTACACAATATTATATATAGTGTAGATATATACTATAAAGTATAGCACAATATATAATAGAGTATATGTAGCACATAGTAAAGCATGGTGTATGATATGTCATGTGTACACGGTACGGTGAGCAGAGCACACAACACACACTGTGTATGTGGACTACATGGTATAATACAGTATACTACAGTGCCATACAGGATAGCAGCTGTTAAAAAGAACAAAGTAGACCCATATGTTCTATGTTCATTGCCTTCCACCTTTCTCTCCAGAATGTCTCTCCACCCTTCCCCACCTCACTCACTACCCTGGCGGCTGCCCTATGTGGACCACAAAGGTCTCCTTGGCCCTCTGGCTTCTGCTTGGGTTCAGCCAATGGAAAGCCCCAGCAGGGGATGGGCAAGAGGTGGGAGAGAGAGGCTGGGCTATGTTATCTTCCCGCTCCTTCCTTTCCAGGTTGTCTCAGGCCACCTGTGTCCTACCACTAAAGGTCACAGCTTGTCTCTACACAACTTCCTCCTGGGACCCTGTAACACCCCTTCTCTGGTCTTGGAGGGTAACAGTATCCCCAGCCATGTCCACCCCAGTGGAGCTTCCCTAAGCCGCGCCCACGCCATTGCAAGGAGGCCCTTTATGAAACTCCTCAGTTGTTCAGTCGCTCAGTTATACACAGGCACTAACATATATTAACAGATGCTTAGGAAAACACTGGAAGAACATACACTGAACTAGCCCAGAAGGATGTCTCCAGCAAAGGGGAGTGGGGTGCCCTCGAAATTTGGTTTACGCAGCTCTGCATCATTTGGAACTTTTACACTGAACATAAGCTTTTATTGGCAGAAAAAAAATTACACAAAGATAGCCTGAAATAATGACAGACTTCAGGGTCGTCACTCACATCCAGGGACAAATCTCACACCAAGGAGCCCAGGCTGGGTGTTTCTGGAGACAGATCTCCCTCCCTCACCACCCCACTGCTCCCCGGCACCCCTCCTACCTCAGGCGTGTAAACATAGGCCGCTTGGAAGCCTCCAGAAATAAACGCTCTTGCAATGAAGAGTAACAGAGTGAGCATAGTTCTAGGGAAAGAAAAATAAAATAAACAGGCCTTTTTTTTTTTTCTATCAGCTTATTTCGGTAAAGTCCTATCTGCCCGGGCAGAATTTACACCCCAGAAACTGGCAAAGCCCACCCCCACTCGACACAATACTGATGGGCATTCGTATCTCGGTGCCCTCTCTAACGGCCTGCTTTCAAAAGTTTGTCATTCTCCAAAGCACCAGGCTGAGAAATGGAAATGTCTGTGGAGCCCAGGTTGGGGGCCAGGTTGGGGGGGAAGTGATGTAAATAATCAGAAGTCCAGACAGGGCCCAGGGGACAGATATTGAGTCAGGAACCAGCTGAGCCAAGGAAGGTAACCTTCCATCCAGTATTTTTAGGGTAATCCTGATCCCCAACCTTCTGTTCCATTGTTCCCATAAATATGTCAGCATATCAGCATTTCATGGTCTAAGCTGTATCTTCAGACCTTCCACAGCTTCCTCATCAGGTTTTGTCTGGGGCCTCTCACAGGTTGACAGAGGCACGGCCCCTTCCATATTTTGAACCAGAAAGGGCTTATAAACAGGGTCTATTTAAAAGATTTCCATGGAACAAACGAATACTTTTCACCCATACATAAATTAAATAAACAGCTATCAGCATGATCTCGTTGGAAGATGCTGTCAAAAGTCCAAATGGGACGGTATTGGGAGTAAACCCTGGACCAAAGTGCCTTCCTGTCCCCACCCCTGTGCGAGGCTCCCCAGCTTTGAGCTTGACCTTGTGGTCAGTTTTAAGGTAGCCAAGAGCCTCAGTCCCAGTGAGGGGCTGGAGGGAATCCCTCAGGTGACCCCCAGGGGGTGCAATCCACAACCCGCAGGCCCAAAGAGCTACTGAGATATAAGCCTACAGGAGGAGACAGCTGCTTTCACCACCCACCTGCCAACACAGATGAACAGCAGGAGGCTGCAGAAAGTGAAGACGGCAAAGCACAGAGCCATGGTCTTCTTGCGGCCCAGGCGGTCAATGATCCATAGAGTCACAAGGACACCTGGAAGGGAGCAGGCACCATGGCAGGCAGCTTCTGTGGTGGCTCCCAACGACCCCCACCTCCTGATATGCACACCCTCTACAACCTCCTTGAGAGTGGGCCAGACCTAGGGATTCACTTTGAATGACTAGAACACAGCCAAAGTGATGGAAGGTTGCTTCGCGTGGGCTTGCCTTATGAACCACCTGGCAAGGAACGGAATGAACTCAAAGCCCTGAGCCCAACGACCCTGGAGGAACTGAATCCTGTCAACAGCGTCGTGAGCGAGTGTGGGAGCAGACTCTGCCGTGGATGAGCTTTCAGATGAGACACAAGCCACTCCCAGGCTCCTGACCCACAGAAGCTGTAATAGATACAGGTTGTTTGAAATCCCCCCCACCAACCAGCAATCACTGGCTACCCAGTAATGGAGAGCTAACACAGGCACCAAGGGGAAACTGAACAGTGGTACCCATGGACCCAGGCAGTGGACACCTGGGATGGGAGTCAGAAACACTTGGGGTCTAAGGCCTCATCTGCCCTCTCACTTGCCATGTGGTCTCAGGTTGGTGCCTTGCCTTCTCTGAGCATCAGTTTCTTCATCTATAAATTGGAATTAAATAAAAATAACACTCCTGACCTCTGTGGAGGCGGTATAAGATAGTGATTATTATTATTAATAATAATAAAATCAGGGTCAAGGGCTTTTATATCTCTTAATTACATCTATTATATCATTTTCCACATTCATTCAGTCCATACACTGAGTGTCTACTGTGTGTCAGGAACTGTTCCAGGAGCTTGGGACGTGTCAGTGAACCAAAACAACAAATATAATAAATGAAGGAGAAGAATCCGAGTTTTGGAAGGATTAGATCATAGAAAGGGACAGCGCTTGAAGTCGCAGAAACGGCAATTGGCCACGCTGGGTTTAACTCCAGAGTCTTTGCTCTTCCCTCCTCAGCTGTCAGAGGAGAGGGCTTAGGAGGAAAACTAGACAGCACAGCAGAGGAGGGAGGGCTCTGAGCTGTGGCAGGTGTGGGGCGGCGCGGAGTCTCGGCTGGGTCTCCGAGAAGCAGACTCCGGGGCAAGGCTGCACGTACAAAGTGTTTACTGGACAGGTCGTCCAAGGAAGTGCCAGTAGGAGCGTGAGAGAGTGAGACAGAGAAGGAAAGCAGCTAACGAAGGTGCCTATCAGGCAGGTTACCACTGTGGGCGGTTGCTGCTGAAATGACTGAATTCCACTGGAGGACTCCGGAAGCCGGTGTGGGGCGTGCACCTTAGAATCCTCCTGCCTGATGGGCAAGGAAGCTGGGGCATTGATGTACCAACTCCCGCAGCTATCGGTGGAAGGTTGTTCCCTGGTGTTAATTCCCTGGCACTGCTGGCCACTTGGGTGGCTTTTAGGCTTCCCATGCCTCCCAAAACAGCCCTTGGGCCCAGAGATGCGGATACTGGAAGCAGCGAGTTGCAGGAATAGTTTCTGCTACACCTCTCCAGGGCTCAGTTCCTCCAGTTGTATGGGAATAATGATACAGCTTCACAAGATGAAATGAGAACTCCGCTGTAAAACATTTAGCACAGTGCCTGGTATACAGTAAGCCCTCAAAGAAACACCAGGTATTACTATACCAATCATTATTTCTTCTGCAGGAAAAAGACAGGTCACTGTTGCTTTATGTGCAGGTTTGGATTTTTGACTTGTCACTGATCCTTGCCAGTGTGATGGGGGCTGGGGGACAATGCTCTGTTGGTCTCTCATATTTCCCTACATCTTGTGAGCAGAGGTACTAGCTGCCCTTTTGTTGCAGACTATTGTTTCAAGGTTGTTTTTATAGAAATAGCCTTGGGAGATAGAGATACAGTCTCCTTTCAGAGCAAAGGGCATGTCTGTCTTCTGTCCAATATAATAAAGATGACATCTCCAGGATGAAGGCTGGGCACATTCCTGGTAGCCTATTATACAAGATTTCGGTTCCTGAAGGTTGAGATTCCGCAGCTATGTTGCAAATCCCTAATACTGTAGGAGCTACCTGGCTCCTTCCTCATCATCCCCGTGGGACTTGGGGCCGGGAGAGCTGACACTAATATCTCTCTCCTGCTGTTTGCTGCACCATGAGTCTCTTGTCTCTGACCCAGGAGTGTCATGTCTTCGGCCAGCATACATGAAACTGGGCAGCTTAACTTGTTAGCCTTCAAGAAGAGTAAAATCTCAGCCCCTTCACAGTCCTTGACAATTTATAGCTCAGAGTTGAGAAAATAACCCCCAGCTCCCCTGGAAATGGGATTTGCTTCCAGGTGGCACCAGGAATGTGACTTGTTCCATTCTCACTCCCCACACGTCCCTCACCTGGGAACTCAGAGAGGGTGGTCCACAGCAGGTCCATGTAGTCCTCCTCACTCAGGTACTCACAGGCCAGGCTGCACTTGGCCTCTACTGCCTTCTTCCGGCTGGAAACTAGGAGGTGGGAGAGACAGAAAGAGAGGACAAGCCATGTACAGAGCCTTGAATCACACCCTCCTGCTCCCCACACCCTCTTCTCTGCATGTGCTTTGGCTGGGGTGCTGTGGAAAGAGCATGGGAAGATGGTTTTTTGGGTACCTAACCCACCAACGCCTCAGATTGTCAGCATCTGAATAAAGCGCCCATAAAAATTCAATCCTTGTCTCTGCTTATTGGTTCTGGTAGTGACAGGCAGCACAAACACCAACTTTTCCCACTTCAATTTTACCTTTTCTTTAAAGTGTTTCCTTTAACACACCTATCATCTTCCAATACACTACCTAACTTGCTTTAAGCTAGTCTCTCTCTCTCTCTCTCTCTTTTTCCTCTCTCTACACCAAAATGGAAACCCACAGAGCAGGCACGTTTGTCTTCTGTATTCACTGACATATCCTATATCCAGTACCCTGGCAGGAGCTAAGAAAATACTAAAGGAGTGAATGACTTGCCCAAGGTCCCACAGCTACTTGGTGCTAGAATTCAGGTTCCCTGATTTTTCTGGCTGTGGGCCTGTTCCCCAGAATTACTCTCCCACCCAGCGATACGAGAGAGCTTCTTAGTGGGGTTGGCAAACTGTCACCCAGAAGCCAAATCTGATCTCCTGCCTGTTTCCACCTGGTCTGCAGGTTAAGAGTGGTTTTCACATTTTAAAATGATTTTTAAAAACCAAAAGAAGAATCCCACTTCTTGGCATAAGAATGATAGGAAGCTCAAACCTGCATTCACAAATACGGTTTCATCAGCACAAGCAATGCTTTTCGTTCCAACGGCTTCTGTGCTACAACGTCAGGTCGCATGTCTCACAGACACTAACCTGTTTACTCGCTGGGCCTTTACAGAAAAAGTTGCCAAGCCTACTTCATAACATGCCGCCAGATCCTCTGCTTCGCTTCAGCAGGTCCACTGTGAAGGGCATGCAGTGTATGTTCCGTCGATACCAAACCCCAAATCTACAGCTGAGCTGCTTCCTCGGAGCAGCTCATTTAGACTCCCACACCCGCCGGGGAGATGTGGCTCCTTCATCTCATGCAATCCTTATACCACAAAACAAAACTATTAACTAAGATGAAAGAGGCTTAATACAAAAAAGAAAATTGGGCAAATCCTGCAGACAAGCAAGAACTCGACCCCTTTATTCTCCTGTCCTGGCTTCAGTGCTAGGAAGTTAGTATGCTCTTAAAGACAGAATGGTTTGAAAGCCCAGACAGTGGCAGACAGACTTTGCTTTTTATTTGTCCCTTTTGTCCAGTGGTTCCTCCTCCAGCGGCACAATAGGATCACCTGGGGAGCTTTCATAACCCACTAATGCCTGGGCTCCACCGCAGGGATGCTGATTAAACTGGTCCGGGCATGGCCTAACCAGCACTGGCAGTGTTTGGAAGCTCCCCCTAGTGATTCTGTTGTGTGGCCACCATTCAGATCCAACCTGGTTCTCAGGCTGGATGTGCCCATGAGAATTGCCGCCCAGGGTCACAGCCAACAAACTCACTGCTGCACTTCCTGGAGCTCCAGAAGTGGTGACTCTAGCCCTGGCCAGGTAGCCCAGTAGGTTAGAGTGCCATCCTCATGTGCCAAGGTTGCCATTGGATCCCCAGTCAGGGCACATACAAGAATCAACCAATGAATGCATCAATAAATGGAACAATAAAGCGATGTTTCTTTCTCTCTCTTTCTCCCCCCTCTAAAAGTCAATAAACATTGGGAAAAAAACTGTGGCTCTGCTGTCATGTCACTTCTACAATGACAAGATTGTCCAGGTTTCTGTGGAGCACCTTGGAACCCACAGCCCAGATCTTCTGTGCTCAGACTTTGCAGGAACTTTCTCCCTGGAGTTTGTGGGGTAAGGTCACTGGGATCTGGGCAAGGGCAGGCCCTGTGAGGGCAGGCCTGGGGTGGGAGTGTGTGCATGTGACTGTGTGTGTGTGTGACTGCGTGTGTGTTACAATGTGTGTGACAGTGTCTGTGACTGTGTGTGACTGTGTATGCATGTGACTGTGTGACTGCGTGCATGTGACAATGTGTGTGACTATGGGTGTGACTGCGTGTGTGTGACAACGTGTGTTGGGAGTAGCAGGGGTTAGCTGGTAAACGCAGCAGCGATACTCACTGCTGCAGACATCTCCTGCCTGGAAGAGTTCCGTGGTGAGCAGGACTAATCCATAGTAAGAAAACGCATTGGAAAACCTGCCAGGAAGGAAGCAAGAGAGGTAAAGCGATGGGCCTTTGGGGGCTCTCCTGGGGCCCTTGGGCAGGTAGGTGGCAGGTACAAGCCAGGGTGATGTGCTAAAGAGAAATAATCCTGTGTCCTTTGCAAGAGCAAGAACTGTAGTATACCACCCCAAGGCTGTTTACTCAACTGGCAATAGGGGAAAAATGGGGGGGGGCAAAATTTGGAAGAAAGCACAGTATTGACACCTGTCAGGCCTTCTGGGTTGAGGTGGTCTGGTCAACTTGGATAGGAAAGTGGGGGTGGGGGAGGGAAGCTTTAGTAATAAACAGAACTGGGCTCCGGCTCCTTCCTCGAATTTCTGAGAGCTAAATCAATGCACCAAGCATTTATTAGACACCTGCTGTTTGTCTAGTAAGAGTGTGGAGTCTGCAGACGTCACTAGAATTTCAGCTCAGAATAACACAGTTAATTAAATCCCGACTGTCCCAGGAACCAGAATATTCAAGTCTGTAGGACTAGAACATTCTTACCCAGTATAGTACAGTATGTGGGCACTAAGTCACAGATGCCAATGATTTCCTTGGGTTACAATATGTTCTAGCAAATTTACTTATTTCTATAGAATTCTAACATGAACCTTTACTTAATCATTGCTTCCGTACTCGCATGGTGTTGGCCCAATAGAATCACATGCACTCAAAGATAGACACCCTCACTTCTGTACCTTCCCCCCCACACTTTAAAAATCCTACAGACTCCACCTTCATATTGGGCATGCAGTAGGGGTTTAATAAATAGGCGGTGCATTGGTTCAGCTCTCAGGAACGTGAAGGCAGCGTTCGCATATGGAGTTCTGTGAACGGAGCCCAGCTCTGCACATCACCAAAGCTCTTCCTTTCTCTTCTCTGAAGTTAACCACTTTCACTGACGCTCCCCCACCAATTGGTGCCTCTGCTCAAAGGTGAACAGGAGAGGGAGAACTGGATCGATGAAACAGAGCACAAAGCCTTAGCAGAGCCAGCGCTGTTGGCGCTGTGCCCACGATTGGGTAGAGCGTTGAAAGAACAGCTGAAATTCGACAAGTTGTGGAGATAAAGGCCTCCCCTCCAGCCCCTGCCAAGGGCTGTTATTTAAGAAAAGTAGAACATGATCAACACCGAAAGTTCTAAGAATGCCCATGTTGACTGAATCAGTGGCTCCCAAAATATGGGCCCTGTTCCGCCGGTGGTGTCCAAGGCAACGTGGGGGGAGCAGGGAACTGATATGGCATCATCGGTACGGAGTCTCGCGAAAAAAGAAAAATGTCCTTTTTAAGTTTCAATTCTTTGGATTGTATCCCAGTGTTAAATGATGAGTTGCTCAGGTTAATGAGTCCTCAGCAACTGCCCTCTCTGTCTGGTTCTCTGTCTCTTAAACACCACCACTCCGTGCCTTGGCAAGCCATCCGCCTGGCCACTTTTTACTGTATTTATCCTTAAAAGCGCCTTCTATCTATGGCCTGAAATTAAGGTTTTATTCTTTAAACAAGACGTATAAAGTTTCCTGTTCAAAAGCACTTATCTGAGTAAAAAGTGAGTCAAGTTAAAGGGAAAAGGACAACTAGGAAAACAATAGTGCAGGTGACATCTGGATAAGACAGAGGTCAGGATGCTCCAACTACTGCCATGTGCGAATGCTGCCGGAGGCCCAGAAGTTCTCCAGGCTTTGGTTAAAACAAAACCCCGAACAGGGCACAGGTGAGGGGTCAGAGGGTCAAGAAACGGCTCTTACCATATAAACCACAGCAGCAAGGTCGTCCATCTAAAATGGGGCGTGAAGAGGTCCCTCATTTTGCCTCGGTCTTCCTGTTTCAAGACAAAAACAGTGCAGGTGTGTGGGTGCCAGCCGGTGGACACCCATGGCTGAGAGGAAGGTTCCCTGTGGGCTGGACACTTGGGCCCCAGGAACCTAGAACTCGAGCCCTCAGCCCAGTGCGGCCAAACTGGCCCCCGGAGCCAGGCCCCAGCAACTTCCAGAGGTTTGATTCCGAAGGACGGAGACATTCAGGACCTCCTACCCCAACCTGGAATCCTGAAGCTGGGAAGCAGATCCCTCGGGCTTGGGCCCCCGACACCTTTCAGGTAATTTCGTGGACCCAGGGAGCAAAAAACCCACCCAAGGGGTGTCCACCAATATCATGTCTCGCCCCCAAGGTGATAAAAACTGATGTGACAAGTCACTGAAAAGCCATTTGCCAAAAGATAGATTAGCTAAATGACCCGTTTACCAATTTTATAATTTGCTAATTTGTCAAATCTTTGCCTTACAATATTCTTTTAAAAATATATTTATTCTATGACCGATTATACTCTTCTTAGATATATTTAATGAACTTATTTTTCTTAGTAGCAGTTTCAGAAATGTACACTTATTTAAACATAAGTGAAAAATTACAGGCCATAGGAGGCTTAGTCTTTTGAGTATTGCCTTCATGAACAAAAATATTTTTGTAATATATTCTTCAATAAAAAGACAGCATGCATTAAATATGCTTTTGAATATATTTGAGAGTGTATTTATTGACTATATTTAGGAATATTTAGAGAGAATATATTGGTGAATTAATGTGTTAATATGTACATAGAGAAAATATATTCATATTTACTAAATATATTTAAAAAGAACAATTCTCAAAACACGTTTTTGGTAAATTGAGACATTGGCAAGTTAATTCAGAAAAACTTGCTTTTGGAAAATTGGTCTGTTTCCGGGAAGCCCTTCTCCCTTTTTTTT